>JANAVB010027998.1:8700456-8934841 GCA_029216955.1 Iris pallida | reverse complement strand
TTGAACTTGCTGCTGTGGTATTTGCCCTTAAGCTATGGAGACATTATTTATATGGGGAGAGAATTAAAATATATACAGACCACAAAAGCTTAAAATATGTCTTCACACAAAAAGAAATCAATATGAGACAAAGACGATGGCTAGAATTGCTGAAAGACTTTGATATGGAGCTAGAATATCATCCAGGAAAGCCAACAAGGTGGCTGATGCTCTGAGTAGAAGACCCGAAGCTTTCCTTATGAATATACCTAAGGAAATCCTCGAGGATCTAAGAAAAATGGGAATTGAAGTAGTATGCCCGGTAACTGATGGGATATGGCAAAATTTACAAATACAATCCTCCTTAATAGATAGAATTAAAGAAGGACAGCAAAATGATTCAAAATTGCAGAAACTTTGGAAACAAACGGAGGCAGGACTCCAGACTGGTATAAGGAGGCACCCGGACGGATCCTTGAGATTCGGGGATCGACTATGTGTGCCCAGTGGAGATTTGAGAACAGAGGTCATGACTGAAGCTCATAGTTCGCAATATTACATTCATCCAGGCAGCACTAAGATGTATAAAGACTTGAAACAGACATTTTGGTGGCACGGAATGAAGAGAGAAATCGCCAGGTTTGTATCTAAATGTCTTGTGTGCCAACAAGTGAAAGCAGAACATCAGAGGACAGCGGGACTTCTCCAACCATTACCTATCCCCGAGTGGAAATGGGAGCATCTTACCATGGATTTTGTGACAGGACTGCCTAGGACCCAAAGAGGAAATAATGCTATTTGGGTCATTGTAGATAGACTCACTAAGTCCGCTCGTTTTCTTCCTTTTCGAGTTGGACAGTCAACAGAAATACTGGCAGAGATGTACATGAAACAGATTGTCAGTCAGCATGGGATACCCGTAAGTATAGTGTCAGATAGGGATACCAGGTTTACTTCACATTTCTGGAGAAGTTTGCAGGAAAATCTTGGCACCCAGTTGAAATATAGCTCCGCTTACCATCCCCAAACAGACGGCCAGTCTGAAAGAACAATTCAGACCTTAGAAGACATGCTGAGAGCTTGTACCTTAGATTTTGGGGGAGCTTGGGATGATCATCTACATCTGGTAGAATTTTCATATAACAACAGTTATCATGATAGTATCAAAATGGCTCCTTTTGAAGCACTGTATGGTAGAAAGTGCAGATCGCCGGTATGCTGGACCGACGTAGGAGAAAGACAATTATTGGGACCAGAACTGGTAAACAAACAGTGGATATAGTCAAGATAATAAGAAGTCACTTGCAAGCAGCCCAGGATAGACAGAAGATGTGGGCTGATAAGCATCGAAGAATACTGGAATTTCAACCTGGAGATCATGTCTTTCTGAAAATTTCACCAACAAAGGGAACAATCAGATTTGGGACCAGAGGAAAACTGAGTCCGAGATACATTGGGCCCTTCGACATATTGGAGAAAGTAGGGAATGTATCATATCGGCTTGCCTTACCCCCAACACTAGAGGGAGTCCACAATGTGTTCCATGTTTCCCAATTACGAAGATATGTATCTGATCCAAGCCATATACTCGATCATTCAGAAATCACCATTGGACCTACACTACGGATCGAACAAAGACCCGTTGGGATCTTGGATCGAAGAGAAAAGGTACTCCGCAATCGGGTCATTCCACTAGTACGAGTCGCGTGGAGCAAGGATTCGCCTGGAAATTCAACTTGGGAAAAAGAAGAAGACATGCGGAAGCAATATCCGTATCTATTTCCTAATCCAGGTTAGCAATCAATCGTTGTACTAATTATTTCAAATTCCGAGGACGGAATTTTTCTAAGGGGAGTAGACTTGTCATATTCTATTACTATTATTATTATTATCAATTATTATTATTGGCTTCAAAAAAAAAAAAAATTTATAATATAAATAAATAAATAATAATATAATAATTTAATTTTGAACTTTTCATAGCTTGACATATGTCCCACACTAGAAGTATGGAGAAGTGTACACCTCACCACTCCCATTTATTTCCTTTCCCTCCCCCACACACAAACACACACACAAACACACACCAACACCACCAGCACACTCACCCCCTTCTCCCTATTTATACACACACACTCACAAGAGAAGGAAAGAGAGAAAAAAAAAAAAAAACAAAAAAAAAAACAAAACACTCCCCCCCTACACTCACCCGACCCTCTCTCTCTCCCTCTTCTTTGCTGCTGCTGCTGTGCTGCTGCTGCTGCTGCTGTGCTGCGCCGCTGCGCTGCTGACCGCCGCCCGCCGCTGCCGCCGTCCGCCTACCGCCGCCGCCCGCCGCTGCCAGCAACCGCCGGCCACCACCACCACTCCCTCTTCATCTCCCTCTCCCTCTACTCCAACTTCCCAAGAAGGGAACCCTAGGTAAATTTTTCCCTCTTTTCCTCAATTCCTATGTTGTAGTTCAATTCCAAACTAGGTTAGATCACTAACAAAGTAATTTGTGCTTTTGGGTTCCATCTAGGGTTTGTGAAGAAATTTGGATCATTCCCAACCCAAGGCAAGTCCTCTTCTCCTCTTCTTCCTCCCTAATCCTTTATTTTTCTTCCATCTAGAGTTTAAATAGGAATTATTAAAATTCATATGGATTCTGAAATTTGTCATGAATATACATTAAATTTTGTCAAGATTTAATATACTAGGAATTTGAAATTGTGTAGCTAATCTTTAGAAATCTGAATTTCTATGTAGCATATAAATTCTTCCATCTCTTGATGTTAAGATTGAGAAATATAAGTTAAGAAATTAATCCTAATCATAATTAATTACATTCTGGAATTTTTGATAACATTTAACCCAATTTGAGGTATTTTAAAATGTTGTAACTTTGATTTCTAGCAAATGGTTAATTTTGGTAGACATTGACAAAAGTATTAAATATTCATTATAATCAAGTGGATAAAAGATCGGACACAAATAGAGGAATTCATTTCAACACGGATTTTGGACTTGCAATTTTGGACATGAACTATTGGACTCTTCATGAACAAACAAACACATGTGAACATATGGGACTCTCCCAGGGTAAGTCTGATACATATGTGAACTGAACAACAGAACCGTTCATGGGAAGGTAAAGTATGAGGACTTGTTATTTTCTTAATTCCTTTATGTGTACGCTATCTATATATATATATATACATACATATTACATATTGTATATATATATGTGTACTACCTATATAATATATATACATACATATTGTATATAAACTATCTACAAATACATCTATACATATTATATATATATGTACTATCTACATAATGTATATCTATTATCTATATACATGATATATGAGTATATGCAAATATATGTATAGTATCTACATACTATCTACCTAGTATATAAATATATATATATATATACATACATATATATATATATATGTACATGTTTTCATTTTAAGTCTCTACATGTTGCCTAATATAACTTGCAAAGGAAAATTTTGGCTATCGTTGTATTGATTGCTAAATTGCAAAAATCGCCTTCCGACTGATTGCTAAAGAAAGGTAAAATATGCTTATTTCCTCGCTTGCCAAAGGTAAAAGGTGTCTAATTATTTATCCTTCTTTACTTTTTATATAAACTGCATGGTCCGGTGTTGAGAGTTGCTCCACCGAAGGGGTCGGCGAGCCCAATTATTATTTGCGTGGTTCCGGTGTTGAGAGTTGCTCCACCGAAGGGGTCGGCGAGCCCATATTTTTCTTATCATTTATATATGTTTTCTGTAAATTCTCGGGGCTCCTAAATACAAAGGAGACTCTGCCGAAATTTTTAAGAAATTCTAAGGATAGTCAAATTTTGACTTTCAGAAATTTTGGAAAATTCTCATTTAGGAAGCATTGGGCGGGGAGAACAACTGAATACTCTAGATATCCCGTAACATAATAACCATAAAAAGCTGATCAGCATTCTACATCTTTTTAGATGTCCGTACTCCTAATTGCAATAGAGAGTACTAGTCCAAGGGAGGCTCAGAAATTACTACATCTATTTGACAGTAACATCAATAGATGTCCGTACTTCTATTTTCAATAGAGAGTACTAGCCCAAGGGAGGCTCCGAAATCACAGCCTGATCCCAGGTTAACGGGATTGTTCACGGGAAATATCTAGAGATTCATTCAGAGTATCGTTCTCAAATTGCATTGCATTAGATATCATCCTACTCCAAGAACAACTCTGCCCTTTACATGGGAGTAGTTTCCTGTATGCTCAAGGGAAGCAAGTCTTATACAAGCTCAAGGGAAGCTCGGAAATCTTATAAAAATATGGAGTAGTATGATATTTACATTTAGTTAGTTAACAAAGGTATATATATATATATATATATACATATAGGTTTGTACAATATATAGGTAGTACGAGTTGACTTATTCTCGTCTTTGGAAACTGCATATTTCATTTATGTTTCATTTATATTTTACCGTCCTTGACCAAGGACTTGCTTGTCGTTTCCTAAAACGACCTAGTTTTGTTCACTAGGTGAAGAAGAAGAAGACATCTCTACCAAAGTATCGCCACAATACCTCGAGGAGTAAACAGTTGCTTGCAGCTAGGACTAGTATTTTTTCAGTCTTTATGCAATCTGTTTTGTAATAAAATTGTATAAGAATTGTTGGAAAAGCTCCATGTAAAATATGCTTAATGTTATAAAATTTCTGGTATTTTCCATTTTGCTGATATTACGGGCGACAATCGCGATTTCGGCGCGTAGCCTGGAGATGTGTTTCTGACGTCACCCTTCCATCTGGGAAGCGGGACGTGACACGTCTTTTTAGTGGTGGCCCATGCAGGTCAGCAAAATGGAAAATACGAGGAATGGAACCTAGGTATACATAGACATAAGGTTCTAGACATACATAACCACCATACCTTAGAAGTTATTAAGAAGACAGTATAAGTAGTTAGTAGCCTCTTCCTTTACAATTTCCTCTCTAAAATCTTAGTCTTAGAGATACTAATCTAAGAAATTCCTGGTGTAGATCATGTCACGGTTCGTACCCTTTGCAAGGTTAGGAAATGGCATCCACTGCCTAGACGAGTATTATGCATTTGTAAGAAAAATGTGGCACGTAGCGCCAAAGGGGATGATAGAAGCCTATGGGGTCCACTATGAATTGAAATATCCAGTAGTAACAGACATAGACGACGAAAGAAAGGAGTACTATAACTCAGTGCACTACTACATCCTGATCAAGGCGGAACCCTCTGGAGACCCAGAAACTGACCGTAACGGCACCTTAGAAGAATGGCTGCAGACTCACCCCGACGTGAAGATTCACAATATAAGGAAGATGTGGATTTAAGGTCACTAAGTATAATTAATGTATGAATGTAAGTATATGAAGAGTACAAGTAGTTAAGAAGGAGTATGAACTTATAAATGATATGTAAATACCTGATATGTATGCTTTGAATATAGTTAGAATGCAACCTACCAAATATGTAAGTCCTGAGGCTTATTGTACTATAAAGATGTATAAAAATATGCCTTTTCTAAACTCCTATATTTCCTATAGGTAATTCTTACTTAAGGGTATAATGAGTATAGGTATGGATCTATTCATGACCAGCTTAGAATGGGATGGAAGTGATTACTCCCTATATCTATACCAACGGTATGCTAGAGCCATGTGGAGCGCGCCCGATTGGTACGACGTGCATGTCTACCAGATATTCTATGGAGTCAGGCGTCCCATCATCCGAGACATCGAGGATGGCGCTGAAGTTGATTTTGAGAATATCACATATTGCCTCTATGTTCGGGATCCAAATCGCTTCTATATTGCACTGCATGGTTATGAGGGAACCCTAGAAGACTTTGAAAGATTACATCCAGAAGTAGAAATCCTTGCTGAAGACAGAGTTCTCATTGAGGCAGTAGAATAGGAAGCTGAAACCTGTACAAGTGAAGAAGAAGGTCTTTTGTCAGTTGTACTATATGTTGGATATGTACAAGTATAGAGTAAAATAGATCACCATGTCACATTTTGGGAGGAATGGGTGACATGAGTAGATGTAGTACAAAAAAGAGAGGGGGGATAAAGTAGATGTGAAATGAGAGTGGAAGTATCATTTTGTACCACTCTCATTCAAAAATGAAATATAAATGTGGTTGTAAATACACTTGTGTTATAGATAAAACATTTCGGATGATTCCCTAAGCATTGCATTTTCAATTTCAGGATATGGACCACCCCGATCGGCAAAATAGTACGTCCCCGCAGGAACCAACTGTAGCCGACATGTTTAAGCTATTCCAGCAATTATTGGAGTCTAATAATCAACAAGCCCATGCTGCTCAGGCTACCAATACTACAATATTGGAGCAAATGCAGAACTCCAATAATACAAGGGACAAAACCTTAAAAGACTTCAGGGATCTAAAGCCGCCTAAGTTTCGGGAGACCTAGAACGCAATAGAAGCAGGACAATGGCTGAAAACCATCGACGGTCTAATGAAGGCTGCAAAACTTCGACCTGAGGACATGGTGCCAGCAATTCGCATCCAGTTCGAAGACATCGCTGGATATTGGTGGAGTGCTGAATATCCGGAAGACTCTGATGAAGATATGACATGGGCGGAATTCAAGAAGAAATTTGAAGAGAGATTCTATCCTAAATCAGCACGGATAGAATTAGAGCGACAATTCAACTACCTCAAACAAGGAAGACGCACTGTTGATGAGTATGCTGTGGAATTTTCCAGACTCAGTAGATTTGCCCCTCACATGATAGCTGACGAAGAAACAAAAATCTCTAGGTTCTTGGAAGGGCTCGGAACCCAATTGAAAAGTAGGGTCGCATCCTATCGGTGCCAGACCTTTTCAGAAGTAACAGAGGCCGCTCGTGACCAGGAGAGAATACTAAAAGAAGAGCAACCTTTTCGGCCCTCACATCCCAAAAGAACTTTTGAGGAAGGATCATCATCTAACAAGAACCATTGGCAAGGACCACCTAAGCGCCCTCAGAATGGCAACCCAGACAAATTCATTGTCTGCGACTACTGCCGGAAGCCAGGACATAAAAGTAATGTATGTAGGAGAAGGTTGGGACTTTGTCTAAAATGTGGAGCGGGGAATCATCAAACCAGTCAGTGTCCTCGATTTCCTGCGATTGGAGCAACCACACAAGGCTTCAACCAGGGATACCGACCGCCAATTCAGGAAACCAAACCACGACCGATGATTCAGGCACCACCACAAGCTGTCAAAACCAATGGAAATCAACAAAGGCCGCCCTATGCCCCTCAGGCATACCAGTTCCAACAAGCACAACGGGCAGTTCAAGCCCAGAATAACAATAATAAAAAGAGAAATAGGCGAGGCCAAGCGTTCGTGATGGGAGCTGAAGATGCAAGTATCCCAGGAGAAGTGGTTTCAGGTACTATTCTAGTTTCCTCATATCCAGCTTCAGTATTATTTGATTCCGGAGCCACCCATTCATTTATAGCATCTTCTTTTATATCACAACGTGAGATAGATTCTCAACCTCTAACTAAACCATTAAGAGTTCTCACGGGAAATGGGGTGGTAGAAGTTAGTCGAGTATGTAGTAAATGCCCCATAAAACTGGGTGGAGGAGCTTTTCGTACCCGGTTGCTTGTCTTTCCGACAAGCAATTATGATGTAATATTGGGTATGGATTGGCTGACTGCAACTTTAGCTAATATAGACTGTGGACAGGGGAAAATTTTATTCCAACTCCCTGACGGAGAGTCATATGAGTTTGTAAGGGACCAGAATGAATTCAATGCAGATGAATTAGTAAAATTTGAGTTACCCGTAATGTTACATGAATCAACAGAGCAAATATTTCCAAGGGTAGTAGAAGAATTCAAGGATGTGTTTCCAGAAGAATTGCCAGGACTACCTCCAGATAGAGCCGTAGAATTCTCTATAGATCTAATACCAGGGGCTGCACCCATAGCCAAGAAAATATATCCAATGAACAAAGAGGAGCTAGCTGAGTTAAATAAACAAATAAAGGAATTGTTATCAAAAGGATTTATTCAGCCTAGTGCTTCGCCATGGGGTGCACCAGTATTATTTGTGAAAAAGAAAGATGGTACTTTACGCCTGGTGATTGACTATAGGGCCTTGAATGAGGTTACCATCAAGAATAAATATCCCTTACCTAGGATTGATCAACTGTTTGATCAGTTAGGAGAGGCAAGGGTATTTTCAAAAATTGATTTAAGATCTGGATACCATCAGGTAAAGGTGAAAAAAGAAGACATTCCAAAAACTGCATTTAGGACTCGGTATGGGCATTACGAATTCTTAGTTATGCCATTCGGGTTAACAAATGCTCCAGCTATATTTATGGACTTGATGAATCGAATATTTTATCAATATCTGGATAAATTTGTAATTGTATTCATTGATGATATTCTTATATACTCCAAAAGTGAAGAAGAACATGAGAAACATTTGAGAATTGTACTGCAAACCTTGCGGGAGGAACAGTTATATGCCAAGCTTAGCAAATGTGAATTTTGGCTGGACCAAATACCTTTTCTAGGACATATTGTCAGCGGAGAAGGGATTTCGGTAGATCCGAAGAAAATAGAAGCAGTTAAGTCTTGGCCAACACCAAAGTCCGTAGCAGAAGTTAGAAGCTTTTTAGGACTAGCTGGTTACTATCGAAGATTCGTGGAAAATTTTTCAAGGATTGCAGAACCTTTAACCCGTCTTACCCGGAAGGAAGAAAAATTTATCTGGACGGAAAAATGTCAAGCAGCATTTGATGAGTTAAAGGAAAGGTTAATTACAGCCCCAATACTAGCACTGCCATCTGGTTCAGGTGGTTATGAGATATATAGTGATGCATCAGGCAAAGGCCTGGGGTGTGTGCTAATGCAACATGGAAGAGTCATAGCATATGCATCTCGACAGCTGAAGACACATGAAAGAAATTATCCAACACATGACCTTGAACTTGCTGCTGTGGTATTTGCCCTTAAGCTATGGAGACATTATTTATATGGGGAGAGAATTAAAATATATACAGACCACAAAAGCTTAAAATATGTCTTCACACAAAAAGAAATCAATATGAGACAAAGACGATGGCTAGAATTGCTGAAAGACTTTGATATGGAGCTAGAATATCATCCAGGAAAAGCCAACAAGGTGGCTGATGCTCTGAGTAGAAGACCCGAAGCTTTCCTTATGAATATACCTAAGGAAATCCTCGAGGATCTAAGAAAAATGGGAATTGAAGTAGTATGCCCGGTAACTGATGGGATATGGCAAAATTTACAAATACAATCCTCCTTAATAGATAGAATTAAAGAAGGACAGCAAAATGATTCAAAATTGCAGAAACTTTGGAAACAAACGGAGGCAGGACTCCAGACTGGTATAAGGAGGCACCCGGACGGATCCTTGAGATTCGGGGATCGACTATGTGTGCCCAGTGGAGATTTGAGAACAGAGGTCATGACTGAAGCTCATAGTTCGCAATATTACATTCATCCAGGCAGCACTAAGATGTATAAAGACTTGAAACAGACATTTTGGTGGCACGGAATGAAGAGAGAAATCGCCAGGTTTGTATCTAAATGTCTTGTGTGCCAACAAGTGAAAGCAGAACATCAGAGGACAGCGGGACTTCTCCAACCATTACCTATCCCCGAGTGGAAATGGGAGCATCTTACCATGGATTTTGTGACAGGACTGCCTAGGACCCAAAGAGGAAATAATGCTATTTGGGTCATTGTAGATAGACTCACTAAGTCCGCTCGTTTTCTTCCTTTTCGAGTTGGACAGTCAACAGAAATACTGGCAGAGATGTACATGAAACAGATTGTCAGTCAGCATGGGATACCCGTAAGTATAGTGTCAGATAGGGATACCAGGTTTACTTCACATTTCTGGAGAAGTTTGCAGGAAAATCTTGGCACCCAGTTGAAATATAGCTCCGCTTACCATCCCCAAACAGACGGCCAGTCTGAAAGAACAATTCAGACCTTAGAAGACATGCTGAGAGCTTGTACCTTAGATTTTGGGGGAGCTTGGGATGATCATCTACATCTGGTAGAATTTTCATATAACAACAGTTATCATGATAGTATCAAAATGGCTCCTTTTGAAGCACTGTATGGTAGAAAGTGCAGATCGCCGGTATGCTGGACCGACGTAGGAGAAAGACAATTATTGGGACCAGAACTGGTAACACAAACAGTGGATATAGTCAAGATAATAAGAAGTCACTTGCAAGCAGCCCAGGATAGACAGAAGATGTGGGCTGATAAGCATCGAAGAATACTGGAATTTCAACCTGGAGATCATGTCTTTCTGAAAATTTCACCAACAAAGGGAACAATCAGATTTGGGACCAGAGGAAAACTGAGTCCGAGATACATTGGGCCCTTCGACATATTGGAGAAAGTAGGGAATGTATCATATCGGCTTGCCTTACCCCCAACACTAGAGGGAGTCCACAATGTGTTCCATGTTTCCCAATTACGAAGATATGTATCTGATCCAAGCCATATACTCGATCATTCAGAAATCACCATTGGACCTACACTACGGATCGAACAAAGACCCGTTGGGATCTTGGATCGAAGAGAAAAGGTACTCCGCAATCGGGTCATTCCACTAGTACGAGTCGCGTGGAGCAAGGATTCGCCTGGAAATTCAACTTGGGAAAAAGAAGAAGACATGCGGAAGCAATATCCGTATCTATTTCCTAATCCAGGTTAGCAATCAATCGTTGTACTAATTATTTCAAATTCCGAGGACGGAATTTTTCTAAGGGGAGTAGACTTGTCATATTCTTATTACTATTATTATTATTATTATCAATTATTATTATTGGCTTCAAAAAAAAAAAAAAATTTATAATATAAATAAATAAATAATAATAATAATAAATTTAATTTTTGAACTTTTCATAGCTTGACATATGTCCCACACTAGAAGTATGGAGAAGTGTACACCTCACCACTCCCATTTATTTCCTTTCCCTCCCCCACACACAAACACACACACAAACACACACCAACACCACCAGCACACTCACCCCCTCTCTCCCTATTTATACACACACACTCACAAGAGAAGGAAAGAGAGAAAAAAAAAAAAAAAAAACAAAAAACAAAACACTCCCCCCCTACACTCACCCGACCCTCTCTCTCTCCCTCTCTTCTTCTGCTGCTGCTGCTGCTGCTGCTGCTGCTGCTGCTGCCGCTGCCGCTGCTGACCGCCGCCGCCCGCCGCTGCCGCCGTCCGCCTACCGCCGCCGCCCGCCGCTGCCAGCAACCGCCGGCCACCACCACCACTCCCTCTTCATCTCCCTCTCCCTCTACTCCAACTTCCCAAGAAGGGAACCCTAGGTAAATTTTTCCCTCTTCTTCCTCAATTCCTATGTTGTAGTTCAATTCCAAACTAGGTTAGATCACTAACAAAGTAATTTGTGCTTTTGGGTTCCATCTAGGGTTTGTGAAGAAATTTGGATCATTCCCAACCCAAGGCAAGTCCTCTTCTCCTCTTCTTCCTCCCTAATCCTTTATTTTTCTTCCATCTAGAGTTTAAATAGGAATTATTAAAATTCATATGGATTCTGAAATTTGTCATGAATATATATTAAATTTTGTCAAGATTTAATATACTAGGAATTTAAAATTGTGTAGCTAATCTTTAGAAATCTGAATTTCTATGTAGCATATAAATTCTTCCATCTCTTGATGTTAAGATTGAGAAATATAAGTTAAGAAATTAATCCTAATCATAATTAATTACATTCTGGAATTTTTGATAACATTTAACCCAATTTGAGGTATTTTAAAATGTTGTAACTTTGATTTCTAGCAAATGGTTAATTTTGGTAGACATTGACAAAAGTATTAAATATTCATTATAATCAAGTGGATAAAAGATCGGACACAAATAGAGGAATTCATTTCAACACGGATTTTGGACTTGCAATTTTGGACATGAACTATTGGACTCTTCATGAACAAACAAACACATGTGAACATATGGGACTCTCCCAGGGTAAGTCTGATACATATGTGAACTGAACAACAGAACCGTTCATGGGAAGGTAAAGTATGAGGACTTGTTATTTTCTTAATTCCTTTATGTGTACGCTATCTATATATATATATATACATACATATTACATATTGTATATATATATGTGTACTACCTATATAATATATATACATACATATTGTATATAAACTATCTACAAATACATCTATACATATTATATATATATGTACTATCTACATAATGTATATCTATTATCTATATACATGATATATGAGTATATGCAAATATATGTATAGTATCTACATACTATCTACCTAGTATATAAATATATATATATATACATACATATATATATATATGTACATGTTTTCATTTTAAGTCTCTACATGTTGCCTAATATAACTTGCAAAGGAAAATTTTGGCTATCGTTGTATTGATTGCTAAATTGCAAAAATCGCCTTCCGACTGATTGCTAAAGAAAGGTAAAATATGCTTATTTCCTCGCTTGCCAAAGGTAAAAGGTGTCTAATTATTTATCCTTCTTTACTTTTTATATAAATTGCATGGTCCGGTGTTGAGAGTTGCTCCACCGAAGGGGTCGGCGAGCCCAATTATTATTTGCGTGGTTCCGGTGTTGAGAGTTGCTCCACCGAAGGGGTCGGCGAGCCCATATTTTTCTTATCATTTATATATGTTTTCTGTAAATTCTCGGGGCTCCTAAATACAAAGGAGACTCTGCCGAAATTTTTAAGAAATTCTAAGGATAGTCAAATTTTGACTTTCAGAAATTTTGGAAAATTCTCATTTAGGAAGCATTGGGCGGGGAGAACAACTGAATACTCTAGATATCCCGTAACATAATAACCATAAAAAGCTGATCAGCATTCTACATCTTTTTAGATGTCCGTACTCCTAATTGCAATAGAGAGTACTAGTCCAAGGGAGGCTCAGAAATTACTACATCTATTTGACAGTAACATCAATAGATGTCCGTACTTCTATTTTCAATAGAGAGTACTAGCCCAAGGGAGGCTCCGAAATCACAGCCTGATCCCAGGTTAACGGGATTGTTCACGGGAAATATCTAGAGATTCATTCAGAGTATCGTTCTCAAATTGCATTGCATTAGATATCATCCTACTCCAAGAACAACTCTGCCCTTTACATGGGAGTAGTTTCCTGTATGCTCAAGGGAAGCAAGTCTTATACAAGCTCAAGGGAAGCTCGGAAATCTTATAAAAATATGGAGTAGTATGATATTTACATTTAGTTAGTTAACAAAGGTATATATATATATATATATATATATACATATAGGTTTGTACAATATATAGGTAGTACGAGTTGACTTATTCTCGTCTTTGGAAACTGCATATTTCATTTATGTTTCATTTATATTTTACCGTCCTTGACCAAGGACTTGCTTGTCGTTTCCTAAAACGACCTAGTTTTGTTCACTAGGTGAAGAAGAAGAAGACATCTCTACCAAAGTATCGCCACAATACCTCGAGGAGTAAACAGTTGCTTGCAGCTAGGACTAGTATTTTTTCAGTCTTTATGCAATCTGTTTTGTAATAAAATTGTATAAGAATTGTTGGAAAAGCTCCATGTAAAATATGCTTAATGTTATAAAATTTCTGGTATTTTCCATTTTGCTGATATTACGGGCGACAATCGCGATTTCGGCGCGTAGCCTGGAGATGTGTTTCTGACGTCACCCTTCCATCTGGGAAGCGGGACGTGACACCACCTGGATATGTCGCTCCACAGGGTCTCCCGTCGTCGCCTGTCGTTGTGGCCGTACACCGCTCCCAGTAAGAACCGGAAACCACCCTTGTTCTCAAAAGATATGGTAATCAGCTGATCCGTCATCAAGATCAAGTCCCCATCCCAACAAGTAGAATTCTATCTGATCCATATCCTAGCCATGTCGCATAGTGCCAGGTTGTGGAGTTGGACCCAATGAGTTGGGGTCCGGAGAGCTAAAGTCTTCTTTCCTTTAATCTTCGTCTCCAGCGGGATGGCATTCAAGACTTCATTCTCACATCTCAAATCTGGGGTCCACTCCTTCAAAATGATCAACCTACCATCAAATGTCGACGGACCACCTTGCAGGATCCTAGTGACATCTTCTGCTAGCCCAAACTTCACATAGTAGAAACCATTTTCCCTTGCAAATATCTCCATGCTACCTTTTTTCTGTCAGACATGCGCCGCATACCCCCGGATCTGCCTATAGAATGGCCTGTTACCCAGGACGTACAGAACCGGTGTATTTTTCCAGAAGGCGGTCACCTTCTCAATCTCCTCTGCAGGGAACGAGGCCCGGAAGCCGCTTCCTACCTTCTTCGGTGGCACATACTCCATAGACGTTGGGCTTTTAGGCCCCACCGGTGTGCAGATATCAGCCCAGGACCGTACCGCTGGGCGGGAAGCCGTTCCCTGTGAGCGGGGGGCAACTCCAGGGGTAGGAGACCCTGAACCCTGACCTTCCCGGTCCACCACTTTGTCCTTTCCTTTTTTTCGTCATGGTCGCCTTTGGGCGCTAGCCCACTGTTCTCGTAGTAGTCATCGCAGGACCACGAGCCGACATCCTCAGCCCCGATCCCTCTCCCGGTTTCCTCCTAGCAAAAGGGGGCGTCATTTGGAGACTCTGCGCGCCCCCCACCTTGCTCCCCCGACGTCTCGTAACCGTCGTCCAGCCACCTCCCTCCATCTGTCCACCCGGGGATCCAGAACCGGATCCAGATTGAAAATTCAGGTTCCTCGAGCGGTCTGGGACCCAACGGGCTTCACTTCCCGAAGAACCTCCGGCTGCCGCCATGGGGTTGCCGTTGCCGCCGACCCTGCCACTGCTGCCGTCGACCCCACCGCTGCTGTCGCCGACCCCACCGCTGCTGGCCACCTTGGCGCCCCTGGCCGCTCCCATGGCTGCGACCACGCTCGCATGGCCGCTGCCACCAGATTCGCCAGAAACCGGACCGCCCGAGGCCAACCCGCCCCCAGACCGGCCGCCGCCGGCCTCGCCGCCCCTGGTCAGCCCGTGCTCGGAGGCGCCAGGGTCCCAAGTCTGGGAAACCCTAGCCGCCCCCTTCGCGAGATCGCCCAGAGCCCCTTTCGCACGATCCATTTTTTTATATTATATTCTATATATATATATATATATATATATATAGAGAGAGAGAGAGAGAGAGAGAGAGAGAGAGAGTATATATATACTCTCTCTCTCTATATATATATATAACTCTCTCTCTCTCTCTCTCTCTCTCTCTATATATATATATATATATATATATATATATATATTCCACACGTAAAGACTTTGAGATTGCTTATTTTAAAGCTCAGATCATGAGTAAGGATTTGGATGCTCAATATGTCATCGAAAATAAAGATAATATATCGAACTCACTATTCTGAATTCATTTTTTGGGATCATTTAACGATTTAGCGCTATAGGCTTTATTGTTGCTGTATTTAACGATTAGCGAAAAATCTCCAAATTGTTTTGATTTTTTTTGTCTATAGATAAATGGTACAGGTAAACATAAATATGATTTTACTTCAATGTGAATGTTTTTTTGTTTTACCTTTTCTTTTGTGATGAGCTCTCACTCCTGTTTTTAATTTTCTTTTAGCCTTGTTTGCATGCTTCTCGTATCTTGTGACTTTTATCGGGCTTGTAATTTTCTTTTGGCCTGATATAAACCAATTTGTTTGCTATTTTCTGCCTTGTTTTTTAGCCAAGCTTTTCTTTGCACACATTTACTGGGCACAGCTCCCCAGTAACTTCGCTGGATTTTCATCCAAAAAAGACAGATCTTTTGTGTTCATGCGACGAGAATGGTGAAATTCGTCTATGGAATGTTGGCCAGCGTTCAGGATCATTTTATTCCAAGGTTGGTTCGGTGCCTTGACTAATGTGCTTAATTTGTTGTTTTCTGAGAGGTTATATGCCTGCATTATTGGAATTTATATAACTTTGTATGAACAGGGTGGATCCCATCAAGTGAGATTTCAGCCTGGAGTTGGGCAGTTTCTGGCGGCCGCTGTAGGAAACGTGGTGTCAATATTTGATTTTGAAACAAAAAGAAAGACTCGCACACTGCAGGTCCTCCATGCAAATGCATCTATAATTGGGAATAGAATATAAAATTTCTAAAGCATATTCAATCTTTATATTAAATTCACATCTTGTTGTCATGCTGTATTTTTTGACACAATTAAATTCATGTATGCAGGGTCACAGCAAGGAGATAAAATCTGTTTGTTGGGATGCAAATGGAGAATATCTCGCATCTGTTAGCCATGATGCTATAAAGGTGTGGTCTATAGCATCTGGAGAGCACATTCGTGAGCTGAACTCCACCGGGAGCAATTTTCAGTCGTGTGTTTTCCATCTGACCTTCCCCAAGCTATTGGTTATTGGAGGATACCAGGTAGACTAGGGTATACTTATCTTTGGTTTCTTGAATTAGTTTATAATCTTTCGTAGCAAGAGCTATATGATGTCTTTGCAACCTGTGGATTGTTTTAATCTGATGCAAAGTCATAAAAAAATGTTTTTCATTTCTCTAACCACTTTTCTGAACTTCTTCTCTTGGACCAGAGGAAGCTTTAGAACATAACGAGCTCCCCAGTTCAAAATTAGCATACTTTTGTAATATTATTTGGTTGTTGATTGCATTTTGTTTTCTTCGCAACTGTTTCAGTCTATGCAGCTATGGAACTTTTCAGAGAACAAGACCATGTCTATTGCAGCTCATGACGGTCTAATTACAGCTCTGGCTCAGGCTCAGACAGACACCGGGCCGTTAATTGCCTCAGCGAGTCATGATAAATCTGTCAAGGTGTGGAAATAGATCAGGCATAAGTAAAAACAGAGAGAATGTAGAGGAGGAAGGTTACATCCATTGTGATTCGCAGCCCCCTTAGTTCTTTTTTCTTTCCTTGTAAAGTTTTGGTGCGATAGAATTCGATAGTTGGGATCCATTGTATGTGGTAAAATGCAAGTAAAAAAAGAAGAAAGAAAGGAAAACAATACAAAGAGGAACATGTACTAGTTTTTGAGATAATGGAACATGTAACTTGGTTTCATTTACTTTTGCTTCATACATCCTTATTATATTTATGATATGTTACTTGTCATGTTGATGTTGGAGATGCAGAAATAAATATAAAATTAACACCCTGAAATGATCTTTACGTTGGATTAGTGATGTTGAAGCACTTTCTATTGAGCCTTTTTTTTGGGGAAAAAAAATCAGTATAGACGAATTGATAGTTATGTCATACCAACAGGTTGCTTGGGTGAAATATAGTTGGACATGGGGAAATTCGGCTTTTTTGACTCATAATTTGAAAATTTTATGTTCATAATTTCACTTACGACCCTCGCTTTTTCCTAATACTTTCGATGATTTATATGTTAATTATAATGCTCCAAGTATGTACCATACCAAGATCACAGAGACTTTAATGAAGGAAATAATAGGGCAAATGTATCAATTAATTAAGGATAGATACATTTAACAATGTCAATATCAGTAACAATAACGTTCAACAGTTCCATAAATGTTTCTTCATACGTCTATAAGGACGTGCAGGTTTGAGAAAATACATTAGTGCTGCTCTAAAATGGTATCCGTATCTGTATCCATATCCGTGTTTACGTTGTACCTATTCAAAGAGTATACATCTTCTGCATCGTGTCGTGTGGTGTCCTTGAGTCTTCAATTTTCACTAATTTGCAGTTTTGGAAGACAAAACTGTATTTATCTGTGCAAGTAAGATGTGAAATCTCCGTTCAAACATACATAACTGAATGGGTTTGGTTGCCTCAACGTCCTTTTCTATGAACTGTGCTATATTCTCCTATTTAATATAGGGAGGGGATATAAATGATGAACAGTACTGAATTTAAGTCAGGAACATGTGAAGAAACATGGCATTTCATTTTGATTGGGGAGAGTGGGGTTCTACTTTTGGATTTATGATGCATTTAAATTTTGTTTCTAGTCCCAGAAAAATTCTATTTATTTCAGTCAGTTACTTGTTCATTCTTCGGTACAGGTGACAGACTGCACTACTTAGCATATATGCATGGCTAATGATCCCTTCCTAAACCAACTCGACCTCCTCTTTCAAGATCTCATCAACACCGTCTTCGACTTGCTGACACTCGTGTCCGAGTTCGTCGCAAGGCGAGACGTGCTGTCGCGGAGGAGACAGGCGCTCGACGCCATATGCACCGAAGAGCGTTACGCGGAGCAACAGTTAGAAGAAGGGGGGAAAGAAATGTGTTGCTGCTGCTGCTGCATCATATGCCTGGAGGAGTACGCGGACGGGGACACGGTACGCAGGCTCCCGACCTGCGGCCATTTCTACCACCGTAACTGCGTCGACCCGTGGCTCCTCGCCGGCCCTTTCCTCTGTCCGATCTGCCGGTGCCCCGTCAATGAAACAGTGGAATCGGTCCGAGAAATTTAGTACCATACCTTGCCTTCAAATTGTATGATACTATTGCATTCTAATTTGTGCATGTAATCTTTTTTTCTCTTGTTTTCATAAGATAATTTCACATTTTAATCCACGACAGTCTATTAGGACTGCCAACAAAGTTTACAGTCCTAATATTAAGGAGGACTGCCAACTTCATTGCTAGTCTTTTTTTTTTTTTTTTCCTTCTTATTTTCATAGTACCATGTATAAAAAAATATATATATATAAAATAAAATATATATATATATATATATATATATATATATATATATATATATATATATATATATATATATATATATATGTCCCATATATATATATATATGTTGCCCATATTTTCTCAACATAGTTTCCAATAACTCGACACAAGACACTGGACACAGATCAAGAGTAGCCAAAGCTGGAGCGACTTTTGTAGTCAGTCGTTTGATTTGGATCAGTCATGGCCACCCCTATCTCATTGTTCACCTGACCTCCAGGCCGACAAAGATCTGAATGGAACCTTCGCGCCGAGCAATGCCCAGCGGAAAAAAAAAAAACTGAAAAATTTCAGTCAGCGACGGAATAACAACTACCCAGCGACGAATCAACGACTAACTTGTTTTAGTCGCTAATATGATACATGAGTTACGTACTCTCAGATACACACAGAGTACAAGAGAAAGTCGCTATTTCCGTTGCTAAGTTAGTCGGTGACTTAGCGACGGTCACTAGTTTGTCGCTGATTAGTTGATCCAGTCACACAATTTTAATTAAGCAACGACACACGCGGAATATGTCAAAAGAGCGACGGAAACTTTCATCGCTATTTTGCAGTATTTTTTGTAGTGGCAGGTTATATTTAGATGGAAAAAAATAATTGATACACTTAGAACACCATAAGAAATTTGTGATGTGATACGTACATGAAATTTTAGGTAAAGTTTGTCCTTATTCATAAATAAAAAAATAGAGTAACTCCAACTTCATTCACAAGTAGCCATTTTAGGTCTTCCTAATCCTATTCTCTCTTCCGACTACCTCTAGGTATCCTATTCTTAAAACACTTTCCTTAGACAAAGGTTAGTACATGGTGGGTGGACTAATTAACTTTCGACGAAGATTCATAATTAACTTAAATTAGAATGCCAAATCCGAGTGACCCTTGTGGTCAACGGAGAGATGCATACAAATCTTGACTGGATAACGGAAGGTCGGTAGATCGAACCATGAGAGAAACGACGACTATAATGCAGTGGGTCCAAAAGAATATAATGCAGTGTGCAAGAAAAGTCTCAAAACACTTGAAACCATAAAGAAAAACTTAAATTATAAACCTAGCTAGCTAGGGTATTTTATTTTTTTAATATTGTTTTTCGATTTGTTATTCTTTACTTTTTAAGCACCATATATTGGCTACAACTTAGAGATCTTTCTTGTAGATGATGGTTAATTTCGTCGTCCTCTCGCTCTTCTTTCACGATCACTAGCTAGTACTCTTGTTGCCGGTGACGGCTGGCCACTGTAGAAATTTACGTTATTCTCATGGCGGAAATGCTTTTTTGTCCGCAGGCGGGCCAGTCCGTCCGTCTGCGTGGCACTCTCCCATTGGCCCCCCTGTTAGCATGGGACCTACATCGTTGACCTGCCAATGGAGGAGTGCCACGTGGCGGGAGGCCAGTCCGCCCGCGGGGCAAATAGCAGCATTGATTCTCATGCATGCATGCATGCATAGTCCTTAACTTGCTGCTCTGGTCTGGTTTGGTTTGGTTGTCCCCCAATAACTAGTCTTGAGGCCTTTTCCAATGGAGCTAGGGTTATACCTTACCAAAAAAAAATCCTCTGAAGTAGAGCATTTTTATAGGGAAAGAAAATATTTTCAATAGGAGTTTCTATATAACGCTTCATGGAATTTTTAAAAACGGTTTGAAATTAGGATAAACTATATAGAGGAAAAGGAAACAGGGATAACAAATTGGAAATGCCTAAGTTTGCAAAATTTTAAATTATCTAATCTAATTTCTAGCTACCAACCAAGCTAAAAAGAAGTTAATTAAAGATCATACTTATTTGATTACCTCCTATTAATTAATTCGATCATGCATGCATGCATGCATCAAGAATTATGATTTTAATTAATTATAGTAGGGTCATCAATCAAACAAACTAATCCAAACAAATTTTTTTTTTTTTTTTATATATATAAACGAAAATGTTATTTTGTACGCGCACCGCGCACGTAGTAGTCCTTGCATACGCACAACCGAGGACTACCCTGCACCAACTCCCCTACTGCTCCGCCTCTGCCTCTGCCTCCGTCCTCCCCTCTCCTACTGCTCCGTTGTCCTCCCCTCCTACTCCGTCCTCCTCGGCTGCATGTGCACCGGATGTGCATGCGCGTGAGCAAAATAACATAGTGACCGGTTGTGCGCAAAATAACATAGTGACCGGTTGTGCATGCACGCGAGCCAAATAGCAGAATTGAGGGGAAAAAAAGGTCGACACTCAAAATACTAGCTACTATCGTCCAGAAAATCAAGATGATCGATCTGCACAGAAACTGTCTAAAACAACTAACTATACTATGATTATAATTAAGATGATGACGTGCACAGAAATTAAAAGAATGCACATCTCTCTCTCTCTCTCTCCTGCTCATACATACTCGAATATAACTGAGAAATAGATAAATTAATTATACAATTAATCTACGTACGTGAACCCATATGTATGTGCTTAATTGCTGCATGCATGAAACACAATCAAACATATATAACCCCACCCACGTACGTAAAGACTTCATTCCACTTTCCTCTTTACCATCACATTAACAAATTAACAGCTGTGCAAAATGAATCGAAACCACAATTAATTAATTAATTAATGCTTTCTAAACAGATTAATTAAATAATCGAAAATGAGCAGTAGCAGCAGCAGCATATAGATATATACTAATTTGGGTCTCCATTGCTTCGTACAACACACATCAAACAACTAAGGGAAATTAGGCATCAAAATTTAACAAATACAAATTAATAAAGAATTCTCACCATGCACGCAGAATTTTCCTTTTCCCTTTCCTTTCCTCTCTTTTCTTTTTTCTAACTTTATTTTTATAAAATAAGCTGCACTCTTTCCAATGACCATCTGCCACGTGCTGCGCGCCAGCAGACCTACTACATTTCGAGCCACTGTCCCAACTGGGTCGGGTTCACCACTCCAGGGACGTGGGCCCCGCCCGACATAAGCAGGCCCGCCATGTCAGCATACGGCTTAGCCGGCGGCTCCGTCTTCTTCGTCTTGCTCGGCTCGGCCTCGGCGGACGAAGCGGGACAGTTGGGTTCGGTTCTGGCCGGCGGGAATGGCTTGCCGAAGAGGGTCCCGCTTGTCAGGAACTCGTGGGCCAGATAGCCGGCTAGGAGCCGGTTCGGAGCCGCCGGCTTCACGGGGCTCGGCTTGGGCCTGGAGGCTGGTGAGGCCCGAAACGAGGACGGCCCCTCCCGCTCCTTCCGCTTCCTCAAAATAGCCTGGCCCAGCATTTTCCTCGCCACGTCAGCAGCGGGTCCCACTTCGCAATTTGCAAAAAAAAAACTAATTCTGAGAAGGACCTGAATGAGAAAAAATAAAATAAAATTCGCTGTAGATCGGAGAATGGAGTGGGGACCACCGCCGGAAGTACTTACGGCGATCGGAATGAAAGAAGGAAAGGGAAATTTTTGAGAGAGAGAGAGAGAGAGAGAGAGGGAGGAATGGAGAGATGGAGAGGTTTTTATATATATAGGGACTCTATCACAAGACTACCCAGAGTCCTATCTAATAATATCGAGAATGCCATCATGTGGAAGCGAAAAGACGTATATACCCCTCAACTGCTAGGTCGGTTACCGGGTCGGGTTCGGATAGTACTAGCTCCGGATGCAAATCCGTGAGCCCAAGTCCGGTTGACAGCGACACGCATTTAAGGGTGGCTTCGTATATAATAATAATATACGCTTATGGGTGTTCCTTCGTCCGTCGGATGGAGGGAGAATCAACGGTTGTTGGAGGTGGGGCCCACCGGACCTCACTTTGCGCGTGCTGCGATGGCGCTCCTCGTAATTACGTTCCAAGTGCACGTCCGTTTTAGGGGATGGCGACAAGAATTGAATATGTACGGCGGTGGGGCTCCCGATGGAAACGGAGAAGGAGAATCTTGATGCACGAGACCGGAGTGGACGGGCTGGATCGTGCCACGTGCCTGATAGTCTTGGTATCGGATAAGCCTAGGCTTTTAAATGGTGGTTCTAAGACAATTACGACAGTACCCCCCTTCACCTTCACCTTTTTTTTATTGGGGAAAATTAATAGGAAACGAAATGTTTTAGAATTTTGGAAAGTGAATTCTACTTGGTTTGTTATTTTGGAATTTTTTTTTTCTTTTCTTCTTTCTTTCTAATTTCATGACATATAAATATGTGAAATTAAATGTTCTAAATATTATTCACATTCAAGATACATCTGGCACTCATTATTATTATAGGATAGTTGTATCAATCAAATTATTATTACATAAACGAAGAGTAGTGTATGATCAAACCAATTACGCAGTACAGGATATTTTATATTTCGCAATACGATTACAATTGTACTTTGACAATAGGGTGCATACTACAAAATAATAGTCAACCTAGATCTCATGATATAAACTATCTTAATCAGATAAATAAGAAGCAATACAAATATTTCAATGTATACGATAAAGCATAAATACGTCCGCAGCCCTATATTAAAATTATCATGAATCTAGCATAAAAAAATGAGATGCTAGTACAAGTGCCAATCATACATGACCACATCCTCAGTTGTAGTTTAATATATACAAACATGATGTCTAAGAAGACGAAAAATATGCTCTTGTAATACACAAGCTAAATATGTGACCAACAACTAAACGTCTAAAAAGAATAAAAATACCAAACATGATAGGTGGAGGGGAAGCCATTCAATACTACTGGCTGCCGTCTTTCATATTCACACCATCAAGTGAGAGTGACAGTGGATCGATCCTCAAGTTCTGCTATGAGATCTGAATAAACAAAACTAGTGGGATCAACCTCTAATATAGTCAAAATATTTGTAGAAATACGGATATTTGAATCGGAGAGTGAGTGATAACTGTGTGGACCAGGTGAAGCTTGAAGGTTAGGCTATGGTGATGAATGATTGAACTCTATTTGTCCATTGAAGTAGGAGAGGATGGGCTGAAGCATAAAAGGAAAAATAGCCCCTACTATGAAAGGATTTCCCAATGACTAAATAAGTCTTTGATGGCATGAAACAAATATCACGTAGTGTTTTTATTTGTTAAAAAAGTTATCCAAAAATAAACTAGAGCTTCCAAAATAATCAAGAAAAATTGGTTTTACTTTACAATTTTTTTTTACGTGTACGAAATGCAATCGTGTCGTCTTTAAGTAGTTGTGTTTAAAATTGCAAATTAAGTACTTAGTTTTATTTTATTTTATATTATGACAAAGCAGCGATGTCCCAGCAATGAATGATTAAGTTTTAAATCAATTGCGTTGTTGTTAGAAATAGAAGCCCAACTTTCTCCAATCAAGGCCCCACACACACTATGGTTTAGCCCAACATGAGATCCAGTTCCATTTGGGCCAACCTTACTTCATGGGTTGAACACAGGGATGTGATAATTAATGGGGCAGTTTATTGTTGGGATTAAATCCAAAACCATTCCCAGCCAGGGAAAGTAAATTAATTTCAATGCTCAATATATCCTTTTAAGTAAAAAAAACAAAAGTTTTATCACTTCCGCTACATAAATTCAAACAAGGAACTCACCGTAAGAACATACAATCCACATCATGACACGTGTACAAAATTCTTCTTCAAAGTTCTTGCGGTTTATTCGACCTTTCGTGCCGGGCCCCATTGATACCGTTAGGTCACAACCTACATACATATGCTTTTGTAAGTTAACGGTTTAAAATTTTCTGAACAACTTGTTCTTCTTCCTCTAAAGTAGATGGCCCATATTTAAGCATAAGTGACGTACATTCATGTTATTTTCAAATTAACAAAAAAAAAAAAAAAGCAGAAACAACTTTCCTAAGCTATATACCAAATCCTTATCTAGTGATCAAAAACCTTCTGTAACTGGGGATTGGGATCTCTTCTGTCTTGTTGTTGTTTGTTTTCTGAAGAACAAAAACACAGAGAGAATAATGTAAACAAAAAACATATATATATATATATATATATATATATATATATATATATATATATATATATATATATATATATATATATATATATATATATATATATATATACTGCAAATGACCTCTAGCCTAGTGGTTAAGAGAGATGCATGCGGCCCAAGTGGTCGGAGTTCGAGCCCCAGTGGAGGCGAGTTCGCTAAAAATTACCCATTGCTTCAAAAAAAAAAAATAAATAAAAAATAAAATAAAAATAATATATATATATATATATATATATATATATATATATATATATATATATATATATATATTAGTAATAAATTAAATCAAAATATGATCACTAGCTAGTCTTATGCTCAGAATTAAGTAAGCCCTCGAGTTTATCTAGGATCGGTTTATATATATACGTTTTAATTAGACTTATCAAAAACTGTTGCATGCCATAAGCTGTTTTCCTAAGTTAATATTATAAGTAATTGTTAATCAAATACGTTTGTTAATTACATGATAAAAAAAAACTGTTGTCAAAAGCAATATATAAGTTGTTTAGGAAGTTAGAGAGAAAACTAAAAACCCTTGAATTCTATTCAAATGACCAATTGAAACAGTAAGTTAGAGGTAATTCCTCACAATTCCGCGTCAGAGTCAGGTTTAGAGGAGAACAGACCAAACTTAAATCCTATTTACAAAACCTCAAATTAAGCTTTTGAAATCAATTCATTTAATCAATATATAGAAAGATGAACATTTGTTCCAAACCTTATTTTGGTGGTGGTGGGGAAAAGAAAAAGTTTGGATTGTGAAACAAAAAAGGGTATTTTATATGTAATTGTGACATTACCATTAATTTCCTAGTTTAATTAAAAGATCTTGCTCATCTAATCAACTTATATAAGTTACTTGTACTTGTTTGTATCCACAAGCACACAAGCGTCTGAATCACTAGCCGATGATGATAATAATAACTAAGAGACTCTATGTTTATATAGACGACTAAGTCCTAAGCTACAGATTAATATAAAGTGGCAGTGGAATTCTTGAAAGTCATTAACGATTCAAAATAGTCCCCCATGAGTTCCACTTATAATTTAATTATACGGAATTTACACCCATTTCTAAGGCTCATTGAAGTCTAAATGTTTCCATGGACAGTATATAAAATAACTGTCAAAACAAATAAGGATTTTGTTAGCATGTGTCATAAATTTTGTTAATAACATTAATAAATGTGTACTTTATATATTGATATGGATACACTCTCAATAACACATTTATATAAATTCATATTTCACTTAAATTTATTGATAAATGTAAAACTAGAAAATCATATCTATAAGAGAAATTTTGACTTGTCTCCCACTTTGTCTACCTCATTTTAAGATGTACCCCACAGTTTTGCAAAAATGTAAGAGTCCCCCCACTTTGGACGGAATCCGTCCAGAACGGACGGTCAACTGCTTTGATATAAAAAATTGGACGAAAATACCCTTCTCTTCTTCCTCTCCCCCCTCTCCCTCCCCGCCGCCACTGCCCCCCCCCCCCCCCCTCCCCCTCCCGGCCGCTGGCCCCCTCCGTGTCTCCCCTCCCCCCTCCCCATCGTCGCTGCCATCCCCCCTCTCCGCCACCATTGCCCCCCCCCCCCCCCCTCCTCGTCTTCGCTGCCAACCCCCCTCCTCGGTCGCTGCCCCCCCCCCCCCCCCCCCCATCATCCTCCTCGTCCCTATCATCGCTGCCCTCCCTCCTCGACAGTGTCGAAGGTTTTCGATGACGGGGGCCGGGATGAGGACGAGGGGGGGGGGGGGGGGGGGGGGGCAGTGACGATGGGGAGGGGGTGGCTATGGAGGGGGGGGGGGCAGTGACGATGGGGAGGGGGTGGCTATGGAGGGGGAGGGGGCAGCGATGATGGGGACGAGGAGGACGATGGTGGGAGGGGGGGGGGGGGGGGTTGGCAGCGACGATGGGGAGGGGGGGTTGGCAATGGCGATGGAGAGGGGAGGAACGCAGCAACGGGGATGGGAGAGGGGGGGGGGGGGGTGGGGGGCGACGGGGAGGGGGAAGAGGGGAGGGGGAAGAGGAAGAAGACAATGAGGGGAAGGATATTTTCGTTCAATTTTTTGGGTCAAACCGGTTGGCCGCTAGTCCTAGATGGTTTCCGTCCAAAAATGAAAAAATTCTTACATTTTTTCAAAACTGTGGAGTGCACCTTAAAATTGGATAAGCAAAGTAGGGGACAAACCAAAATTTTCTCTATCTATAAACAATAAATCATGACTTTCATACTCTTGCGAGCAACGAAGTAGGCCCTTGTACGAAGTTATGGAAAGCGGTAGAGCAATGAGTTTCCATTCCGCCTTCATGATGCATGTGTCTCAAGTTTAAGGAATTCTTAAATGCATGGTGGGTTACGTTTTGGCATCTGTTGGATCATAAGTATATATATTGTTGTGGGTCACAACTCAATGTATGGGCCATGCATCTTCTTCTTAGTTGTCACGAATAATTTTTTTGGGCGGGGAATGGACCACAAAACAATATGTACAAGTAACCTGGGACGGACACATGAATTTAAGAAAGGAGATTAACCTTAAACGTAAAAATAAAATCACATACAAAAATATGAAGTATTTATGTATTTACTAGGAGCATTACATTTTTTGATAGGGTGCATCATAATTTTGACAGTCCTTGTTATCCTTTGGACTGTCAAAAAAATGATAACTCTACGCATATCCAGAGCAGAACTGTAAAAATTTGATAATTTTGTAAAAAAAAGAACTGAAAATTGCTGAGAAACCCAATTTCGGGGTGGGCTTTTATGAAATGCCCACCCGCTGGATAAGTTTTATGAAATATCCAGAATTAAGTATTTTCACGTTAAATATTCCAAGATTCCCTTTTAGATGCCACCCGCTAGAAACTGCTATTTTTATAATACCGAAACTACCCCTCCGCGCGAATTGGTCATCTATATGTATTTGAATTCAAAAAACTCAGATCTGGATTACGATTTTCGTCTTCTTCTTCTTCACGGAAAATCTGAATTCCATTGCTCTCATATTCAGCAGAGATCGCAAAGATCGTTCGTAGTTCGGTGTGTTTTTCTTCAGTCGAACTCAGATCATTGCTCGTCATCATCATCACCATCATCATCATCTTCATCGTGGAGACATTTGAACTCAGATCTTCAATTGTGGAGAGAAGATCTTTCTTCTTCTTTTCCATAAGAATTATCATCGCTTTGAAAGAAGAACGAAACTCTTTATTCCTGAAAAAACTAAATTACACGTTTTAACACTGGAAATGACCATTCTCCGTCTTAATTAGGACGGAGAACGGCATTCTCCGTCTTAATTAGGACGGAGAATGCCATTCTCCGTTTTATTTAAGACGGAGAATGCCATTCTCCGTCCTAATTAACACGGAGAATGACATTCTCCGTTTCCGTCTTAATTAGGACCGAGAATGTCATTCTCCGTCTTAATTAGGACGGAGAATGGCATTCTCCGTTTTATTTAAGACGGAGAATGGCATTCTCCGTCCTAATTAACACGGAGAATGGCATTCTCCGTGTTTCTAACACGGAGAATGGTCATTCTCCTGCGTTTTAACACTAGAATGACCATTCTCCGTGATAAATTACACGGAGAATGGCATTCTCCGTCCTAATTAAGACGGAGAATGGTCATTCTCCGTCCTAATTTAGCACGGAGAATGGCCATTCTCCGTCTTAATTAGGACGGAGAATGTCATTCTCCGTTTTATTTAACACGGAGAATGACATTCTCCGTTTCATTTAACACGGAGAATGGCATTCTCCGTGTTTCTAACACGGAGAATGGTCATTCTCCTGCGTTTTAACACTGGAATGACCATTCTCCGTGTAAATTAAGACGGAGAATGTCATTCTCCGTCCTAATTAAGACGGAGAATGGTCATTCTCCGTGTAAATTAAGACGGAGAATGCCATTCTCCTGCATTTTATGGTTAGCTGAAACTTTGGAGGGCCATAACTTTTGACTGGGAGGTCGAAACGAGGTCCCGTTTGTCGCAAAATGAGCGTATCGTCGAGGAGACTGAAAGTAACAGCTTCACAGTTAGACGGCCTTTCGAAATTTTAGATTCGCAAAAAAATGATGTTTGGACCTCCGTTTTAGCACTTTTGTCGTTCGTCCCGGTCTTTCCGAAATTTTTCGACGAGTTTTTGAAGATTTTTGAGGAGAAAACCTAGATTCGAAAGTGAGCAGTGTATGGAAGAAGATGGAGTATTGAAACGTTTTTTTAAGAGCAGTTTTGTGGGTGTTTCCAATAAATTAAAAGGAAGGGCAAAAGGGTCATTTGGAACCCGCTTTGGATAAGTTTCTCTAATTCTGGGCACGCGATGAAAGTTTTTTTAGCGGTGGGTTTTACATAAACTTTTTTAGTTTTTGGGCATTTCATAAATCTTCCCAAAAAAGAAATATGTTTACAAGGCTGTTAAAAATTTGATAGGAATATGTATAAAACTGCTAAGGAGACTTTTAAAAAAGGAAAAAAAATTCTAGTTTTCCCTTTCAAACATTTTGGTTTTGCCAGATAAGCCACATGAAATTTGGAAGGAAAAAAGAAAAAGAAAAATAATCCAAAGTTGTGCCAGCATTAAAGTAAAACATAGACCTAGTGATGGAGCAAATTAAGAGGGGTTTGGCCATCACTTGTTTCTGTACTCCTTGGATCCCAAGTCCTCATCAATCAACCAATTGAACGCCAAGCATATATTATTATTATTATTATTATTATTATTATTATTTATCATTATTATTATTATTATTATTGCATGGACCAACCAACTACCATCTCCCAATACTGAAAACTTAACTTGGCGATTTTGGGCACATGCACGTTGACACTGTCTCCGCACCAAACTCAACGACGAAGCACTAATGATAAATCAAATCAAATCAAACACTTGCTCATTGGAGGACTTTGTTGTCAATGCATTGCCGCCAAAGTTGCTTGTGAGTTCCATAACTCTCACACTCACTCACTCACTCACTCTCTTAAATGTTGTGTGTGACAAAGTACAAATTCACCAGACGGTTCCTTCATAGAGCATTACTCACTTTCTTCTTCTTCTTCTTCTCATGGAGATGTTGATGATGATGATGATGTTCACCACAGCACTCATCATCCTCCCCCTGTTCTCCCTATGGAACTTCATCGACAGTCGAAGAAACCGTCGGTGCTACCTCATCGACTACGCCTGCTTCAAGCCCTCCGACGACCGCAAGCTCCCCACCGACCTCTGCGGCGACATCGTCTTCCGCAACGAGTGCCTCGGCAACGACGACTACAAGTTCCTCCTCAAGGTCATCGTCCGCTCCGGCATCGGCGAGCACACCTACGGCCCCCGCAGCATCATCCAGGGCCGCGAGAACTCCCCCACCCTCTCCGACTCCCTCGACGAGATGGACGAGTGCTTCTTCTCCACCCTCGACGACATCTTCAGGAAGACCGGGATACCCCCCTCGCGCGTCGACCTCCTCGTCGTCAACGTCTCCATGTTCTCCTCCTCGCCCTCCCTCTCGGCCCGCGTGATCAACCGCTACAAGCTGCGGGAGGACGTCAGGGTCTACAACCTCTCCGGGATGGGGTGCAGCGCCAGCCTCGTGTCGCTGGATCTCGTCCGGAACATGTTCAAGTGCCACAGGAGGATGCTGGCGCTGATGATGACGTCCGAGTCGATCGCGCCCAACTGGTACCGCGGGAACCAGAAGTCGATGATGCTCGGCAACTGCCTCTTCCGCTCCGGCGGGTGCGCCGTGTTCCTGTCCAACGACCCGAGATTCAAGGACACGGCAAAGCTACAACTGAAGCAGCTGGTCCGGACCCACATCGGCATGGACGAGGACGCGTACGCCTGCGCGTTCCACAAGGAGGACGACGAGGGCCGCGGAGGGTTCCACCTGAGTAAGGACCTCCCGAAGGCGGCCGGCCGCGCATTCTCGTTGAACTTGCAGGAGCTCGCGCCTAAAATATTGCCTATAAAAGAACTAGTACGCTACGCTGTCAACAAGCTAACGAGCAAGGATGATATCGAGTCGCCGCAAGTGAATATGAAGGCGGGGGTCGAGCACTTCTGCCTGCACACCGGGGGGAAGGCGGTGATCGAAGGGGTAGGGAACAGCCTGGGGCTGGCAGAGGAGGACCTGGAGCCGGCGAGGATGACGCTGCACCGGTTCGGGAACACGTCGGCGAGCAGCGTGTGGTACGTGCTCGGGTACATGGAGGCGAAGGGGAGGCTAAGGAAGAAGGACAGGGTGCTGATGATCAGCTTCGGCGCCGGGTTCAAGTGCAACAGCTGCCTGTGGGTGGTGCTCAGGGATCTTGGGGAGGATGGAGGGGTCTGGGAGGACTGCATTACTCACTACCCTCCCCAAACCCTAACTAACCCCTTCCTGGAAAAGTTCGGCTGGGTCAATGACAAGTAAGTAAGGCTTCTTCTTCTTTTCTTTTCTTGTCCTTTCCTTTTTTTTTTTGGAAGAAAAGAAAATCAATTGGGAGGAAATTATTAAGGATTTTGATGTTGTATGAACAAATACTTCTAAATTCTTATAAGAATATTATTCAATAATTTTTTTTTTACATGTTTATGTATTTCCAAAATACAAATTCCTAATAAGTATAATTTACATACTCAAGTACCTATCAACCTATGTCGATCGGAAATCATGGAAGTCCGAGACAAACTCCCATACATAATGTGAGAAAAAAAAAATCACATATATAAAAAGAATCGAACATTGTTCCAAGGCAAAACAAGATATTTTATTGTAAAAAAAAAATCATATAGATAATTAAAAGGGGGGAGAATGGCCAAAATTCGGGCCCGAGGCGTCCGCCTCCCCCTGCCTCTTCTCTGTACGGCCGGCCATGAACCTTTGTGTATCATATCGGATCAATAGGTAGATGACAAAATGGTAGATAGTATACTGTATGGTAATTAAAATACGTATGGTGTACCATACTATACGAACACAAACACAGATGCGGTCAATCTCCTAATAAAAATGGACTTGCAATTTGTACGAGAAGAAAGAAACTATAAATATTGGGTACGCTGAGGAGTAGATGGTTTGGTGGTTGGCGTTTAATTTCTTGCATGAATAAAGCAAGGCTTCTTTTTATTTGAGGACGACCCCCTTTCTGCATATGGACACCAGACTGACATGGTCCGTCATATATGGCTCCACTTCCTCTCACTCTCAGAAGATCATGGCAGAGGGCTTTACATGTTATGCAGTAAATGCTTGGTGTTCATGGTCAGTCTGGTTCTCATGGTGGAACTGCAGTGTACCAACATTTTGTTGTAACTATCAACTTCAATGATTTGTGTAACAAGAGGAAATTTGGTGCTTCTTGTGTATGACAAATAATAAAACATAATTTCAGTACTCAACTATTTAACTTCCTTTGTGTAAACTAGGCTCAAATATTGACTTCAGGGTTAATTAAGAGCCTTGTGTAAAATCTACCAAAAAACATAGCAAATCAAATCAAAAAGAGTACCTATGTCAAACGCGGGTGGCACGATTGGGAATGACCAAGGAATTTGCTGAATTGACTTAACTCCCAGTAAGTTGAGTTCCTTTCCATACTTTAAAAGCAAGTTGATCCCCTAGTTGACCAGTAAAATGCTGACAGATGATGCTACAGCATGTAAGCGGGTTATCAAGTACCATCATCAATCTTGGCTCCCAAATAACTAGTCTTTTCCGGTTCTCTCGCATTTGCATCTACAAGAACCAGTAGTCATCGGCCCACCCTCCCGAACAACCCAGGGATGCTTGGCAGCAGAATCTAGTGTTAGCCTCTGACTTGGATCTGCATCACCAGAAAATGATCAAAATATAAAAGGTCAGTTAAGGCTTCTTTACAAGTGAGTAAGCTCAAATATCATAATCAACAATGTCTTCCAGATTGGGTCCGACTTTGTATATTTCATTCGTTGTTCCACAGAGATGGAATGAAAATTTTAAATAGTATAAATTGCTTGAATGGTTTCTCTTTATTTACACAAGCTCAAATATTGCATGACCAACTAATATGGCTTACCTACCAGCCAACGTGTGAAAAAACTCTCTTGTCCACATTTTCCTAGGTAAGATCAGGACGGTGTCTGATCCAGAGTTACTCCAAGCTTTTCATGGACCCTTACCAATTTAGAGTTCTGCTCCATGGCCAACCCCCATATCGAGGTTTAAATAATGATCACCATTATCATCATAAAAAAAAAAAATATGAACACATACAAACACATTATAGTCTATAATAAAAGTATTTGCATATAAGTTCATCAGCATGGCTAGAGTTAGGATGGATTACCTTCAAACAGAACTTCAAAATTTCAACGGCACATATAAAATAGATTATGTACCAGTCTCCCGCACCTATCTGAATTTCTGCCATATACACCGTGTATATGGTTGGGTAAGTTTCGGATACAGCTTGCAGCATCTCCAGCATGGAAAAAGCAGTATATGAGATATGTTGGGACACAACGGAAAACAGCCGGGGAATGGCAGCAATCAAGAGGACAAAGGAAAAATATTCAAGGCTGTGTTTCATGTCTAACCTATAAGATTTATCACACGACCTGAAAGCTAATGGCTCATTTCAGGGATTGCTCTCTCAAGGCACACCCAAATCCTGCAAAGACATCTACGAAACTTTGCACCCTTTACTCGTGCAACTCTGCAAACTAGGACAGTCAGTCCAGCATCTGGTCCTATGGGGCTCCAACACTGTACATAACTTCTGCTTGCCTCTCCTCCCATTCTTACTTCTTTTCATGTTACATCTGTTACTAATTGGGCACCATGGTGTCTTTGTTGGTACTTCTCAAAGCACTCTCTCTTCCCATAATCCTACCTTCTCTTTCTTGCTAACGAGTTTATTTTTGCAATAACACTAGAATAAGTACCAAAAGAAAATTATACAAATATTTTCATTAATGTATCATCTCTGTGTCATGTTTCTGTTTCTCAAAATCTATGTTGTATCCAGTCACCTTGTATTGCTAATACATGTGCCTAACTCAAAACTAGATGGATGAGTATAGTACAGATCATGATGCTATACTAGGTGAAGGTAGGGTCAACTAGGGCGAGTTCGAGCTTAAACTGGGTGAGTGAGAGTCCAATGGCAATGCACTATCGTCAATCCAATTAGAAAAATATTCTTCACATACTAATTCAAGTAGACCAGAGCCAAGTTGGTGTTTACCAGATCCATAGCACAATACATGTTTGGGTCACCGTAAAGAACGCATTAATAGTTCAATGCATGTAAGGTTCATATGTTCTACATGTTTCATCACTTGAGATAGTTTCTTCACAGGTTTCACCTGGGTACGAGATAATCTAAGGCGCTTGTTTGTACCCACTTTCCTATTGTCTATGTTATAAAGCTGTTCTTTAAGTCTATGTTATAAAGCTATCCTTTAAGTCCAAATGATAAGTCTTCAAGTATGTGGTGTGGCTCCTTTTCATTGTGTTTCTTCTGTAGGGGTATGTGATGTGTGTACATGCCAGTATGGACATGGGTGTTTTCGTTGACAGTGTGGGAAAGCAGGCAAAATAAGCTAATGAGAAAGGAGGAAAAGGCTCCAAAGAAGGGGAAAAAAGTAGAATATTGATACCGGCGTTACTGACCTTTAGAAAGAAGTCCTTAGAGTAAATCCTTAACTTCTGGATCAACTTCTTCAGGAATATGTAACGGAGAATCAACTATCTGAAACAAACATAATAACTTTGCAATAAGAAATAGTAAACGACACCCGAACTTTTTACAGGTACAAACTTTTAAGAAAACAAACTACCTTGTCATAGGTATCTTGCAGAGAGTCCCCTATAAATGGGCAATAACCAAGTATCATACAGTACAATGTAACACCAACAACCCATACATCAGCAGATTTACCATGATAACTTGAGCCTGTATAAGAGATAGGTACATGGGATCAATCATGGGAAAGCGAAACCTCGATAGATATCCACAGCTATGTACAAATCTTTGATACCTATGCAACATTCTGGTGCATTAAAAACAGGGGTTCCAGGAGACCTCCATAATTCATCATTACCATCCTGCAAGAACGAGATAATACAAGATGGAGGTCAGAAAATAGAGAGCTTTCACCAGATAATAATTCGCTCCAAAATTCTAGTTGCCAAAAGATGAAGATAAATAGACAAGCTTCACCATCACAGAAACATGCTGCAAGAAATCGACTAACACTGACTGGGTGAACACCGAACTGTACTATGAACTTAATTAGACAAATCTGACCACTTATGCCGTGAATCAGACTCACGTGTCTAACCATGTAAGTTCATATGGGGGTTGTGTGGAGTATAATTAAAATAGACACGTTGCACGGTGATAGATAACTTGCACTACGAACAAGGTGATATCGAAATAGTCATTTTGGAATTTCTATGCTTCCTAGTTAAATAGTGACTTATATATTTCCAAAGGCCAAAAGATGGTGTTGGCAGCTGAAAGGATCAGGAGTAGCATGAAGGTTACTTCAATTATGTGTGTTAAAACTAAAAAGAAATAAACTATCGTATATATGACATGGATGAATGAAGCAACTTGAGAGACAATCACAATTTCGAAGATGGGAACCAATCCAGTCTACCTGAAAGATTGTATGATGTGTAAAAAACGAAAAACCATAAATTAAGATGTAATGAATGTAACATGTTTCCTTTCAAAAGAAAATGAAGGTAACACATCTAATTCAGACAAAATTAAATAGGCCTCCATATGGTAACAACAATTCCTACTTGTACCCTATTCAAGCACCAGAAAATCCAAAATTGAAAACCAAAACCTTTTAGGCCTATTTTAGGAACAAAGTTTCATAAAATGGAGTTGGGTTTGGGTTGAATTCAAAGACTTGAAACTGAAGTTTCTGAAGTTAAATGGAGTTTGGAGTTACTTTTTCGACGTTTGGTTACTAGAGTTTATTTTGGAGTTTTCTGTTCTGAAGTTATGAGTAGAGTTATATAAAACTTCATTAGCTAAATAGTCCTACTACAATTATCATCCCAATTTCATGGAGCACCAACTCCTACTATTTTCATCATAATTTCATAAAACCTGATATAATAATTCAATATGCAAATCAGCAATACACATTGTCATCAACCACAATTTCATGAACCCAAAATCCTAGCCGTTCAAATACGCAAATCAAAACTACCCATTTTCATCAACAACAATTTCACGAAAACCCCGATATCCTACAAATTAAAATATCCAAACCAAAATATCATTGAAATCCATGGTTGGATGGCATGTTGAAAGGTAAAAGATGACACCCTAGGAAGTAGGGCTGGCGATGGGTAGGGTAGGGTAGGGTAAGGGCAGGAAGAGGGCAGGGTAGGGTAGGGTATTGACCTTTTTTTGATACCCTAGGGGAGTCATGAGGGTAGGGTAGGGTAGCCCTCTTCCAAAAAACCAATACCCATTACCCGTCCTTACCCTTTACCCTCACAGGGTAGCTGAGGGTCAGGGTAGGGAGGGTAAGGGTATTACCCTTGCCATTTTATTTTTTTAACTTTGAAAATCAATTTTTTTGCTACTAAACAGGGGGAAATATTTTTTCTTTCCATTTCATTTTTTTTCAGATTTTGACAGCATTCAAAAATCATAACAACTTAACAAGAAATAATAGGGAGAATATTTTTTTTTACTAAAGGCGTTGAACCCAGTTATATAGTAGAACCTGGGCTGCCTACATACCCAAGGAGGGGGCTAGACCTGACTCCTTAGGATCAAGCACCATGTAGTTCTCCTAATCCTAAGTACTAATTACAAAAAACTACAAGGTATCCGGGTAATTGCACTAGGGTAATTGCACTAGCCGTTCAGTTCAGGGTGGGGAGAAGGGTAGGGTCGAGGGTTTTAAAGGGTTAGGGTTAACGGGTAGTAGGTAGGGTAGTGATTCAGGGTAGGGTAGGGTTACAGGGCAGAGGGTAGGGCGGGTAGGACGGATACCCGGGTAATTACACTAGGGTATCAGAATAAAACCCTTACCCTACCCTAATTCCAAGAGGGTAAGGGTAGGGCTTGCCCTCGAAGGGTAGAGGGTACCCGTGGGCACCTGAGGGTGCAGGGTACCCGGCTAGGGTAGAGGGTACGAGGGCAAAATCGCCACCCCTACTAGGAAGTAAAGCGAGAGGGAGAGAGGAGAAAAACTGAGATAAGGGTTTCATACGAGAGGAGAGGAAAAATGGTGCATTTTGGAGTTCGGGTAAAAATCTAAAAGAGTAAATTTAGCTAATTCCACTTGTGGTTTTTTTTGGAATTAGGATTGGAGTTTACCCAAACTCAAATGTCCCCAAATACAGTGGAGTTAAGTGATTTGGAGTTCGTAGGCCTAACTCCACCAAGCCCGAGTTTTCTTTTTGAAAGGCGACTCTTTTCCCAAACACTCTTATTCAAGATAATTATTTTAAGGCTTCTAGAAAGATTATCTAAAAAGTTTTAATGATCTGATAGGACATCTCAACCAGCAAATCATTTGGGATTTTAGTAATTTGAATAGATGTGGTCACATTGTAACCTCCAGACATGACATGAAGTTTCCTTGAGCTAATGCTCTAGGAGTCTGTAAATAGGATCACCATACAGGTTCAACTCTACTCATCAAAATGTAAAATCATATCCCTCTTCCTTTCCAAGCCTCCTTCTTAATGGAGTTCTTAATGGAGAAGAATGCCTTCTTTGAGACACTACGTAGTGAAGCCACCTCGATTCTAGAAGCGGAGCAGCTCCAGTGTGTTCAATAGAGAAATGCTACAACGATTCAGCCTTCTAGGTTATCCTAATTCCTAAGCATCAATAACTTTAGAGCATTTCAGGTATCGGTATGAAACTGAATGGCCTGCAAATTAACTGCTCGAGTGTTGTAAACATAAAAATCAGAAACATCGTTATTCTTCTTTAATGTAAAAAATGATTACTTTGATTCTCATCCAGGCTTACTAAAATAGATGAGATGGAATTCTCCCAAAAACTCATAAGCTTTGTGAAAGCCTTTGACTGGATGAGACTGGACGAGTGATGCATAGTTTCTACATCACATAGATGACATCAAGAAAATAGGATACCTTTAGTCTAATAAAAGTATACACATTTCTGCAGAACACATTATGAAGTTATAAAGGAAAAACAAATTTTCACCTCAAAAGTTTGGCTAACACTGAAATCACCAATCTTCACTGTTCCATTTCTTGTTACCAAAATGTTTTCAGGCTTAATATCCCCATGCACAATGTCCTGCAAAGCAGAAAAAATGGTTATCATTAACCACAGACACAATAAGCTCCCTTTGTGATTAACATCTAAAAGAGCACTGAAAGTGAAATATTTATTAAAATAGCTAGATTGGCAATATGTTTCCATAATCTACCAGTACCTCATATGATTTCCCATTGGCAATTGGCAACTTATAACATTAATTGAGGAAGTCGCTAATAATGCGGAGGAGATAGCCTTGCTAGAGTCTAAAACACAGATGAAAATGTGGCTTAGCAGAATGGCTGGCTGCTTAAGCACTCATCTAGCATCCAATTAGGTCTTAAATTGTAATGATAGGTATTTTCAAGGCTTCCATGGTTCTACCTAAATTAACTCTATAATCTTCTTAACAATAACCCACTTCAGAAAAATAAGCTGCAATTAACATTTGGACACTAGTTATCTGGTATTGAGATATATCACCACCAACTTATATTAGATGATTAAAGATAACAATTTAAAATAGTGAAATCAAAACAAACCAAAACGATTTTTTTTTAAAATTTATAATAATTAATAATTTAAAACAACAATGACAATCAAAATGTCAAACCTCAACACATGGAGCCCTCGTACTATGTAAAAGAGGTGAGGAAGAAGAGAGATACGAGGGCCAGATGAAACGATGGGAGAAATGGAGAAAGGGAAGAACAGATAAATGAGAAGAAAGGACCACAGTTGTTAGGCACACACCTACACGAAAAGTTTGGCCGTTGGTGTTTGCCATGACAAAAGGTTATACGAAGAACTTTTTATGCACCATCTTTGTCTGTTGTGACTTTTTATGATTGTCTGCGCTTTTTGGATACCTGTGTTTTTGTGAAGTTTGTATGTAGCAACTATTTAACCCCTGCGCTTTTGTCAAGGCTGCGCTTTTTCATGCTTCTACAGTTGGTACTAAGGAAGTTGTGCCTCGCTTCCACCAGGCGCATTCATTGCTTCTACTGCGAACAAAGGTGGACTTATAAAAACCCTATAGCATCGTTGACCTTCCCAATCTAGGTTTTAAACACCGTTGAAGCTTCACTGGTTGTTGTGGACAAGTGCGACCAGAAACAGAGCAACAAAGAACACATTCAAGGTTCACTACCTATGTTCTTATCATTATACATGACTTCTCTTAGGTGCCCGCCTCTCCTTTCCTCTTTGTGTAGACCCCGAAGAACCTTGGCGTCTAACTCAGCTTTTCGCCTCTAACAACTATGGAAAGGACCAAGAAGAAGGGAAAAAAAAGAATTAAGAGGAAGAGTTTAATAAAAATATAAAGAAAATCATTCAACAGTGAGCGATTGGCAGCAAGTGCAGCTCGAGAATTAGGTATCCTCCAGTAACAAGTGATAACTTTCAACATACAAAATAAAGAGAGATGTTGAAAAGAATTTTGTTAGGATTGATTGAGAAGGTTTAGACAGTCTATTAGAGATGAGCAGACACAGAAATAACACTTACATAGTAGAAAACAAGTTAGGATGGACCAAAAGGAATTTGTTTGAGGCATAAAAAGGTTATGGTAGCAGCTAACATTGCAGTCAAGGAGGTACTCAATAGAGATGAAAGAAACAAAATTATTCATGTAGCTGAACCCAAAATTTCGATAGAAGTCTTTGTTCTTTTATCAGGACAAGATTTCAAAATCTTTGTCCGCTAAATCCACCTCCATTACTTTAGATTAGCATATAATATTTCCAGAAAACGAAAAAAACCCATAAACCATCATCTAACAACTAATAGGGGTGTTAGAAATGAAGAAAGTGGAGTTAAATAAACATTTCCTCCTGTTTTTAGTAATGCCAAGTGGCAAAGGGAAACAAGGTGCTTGAAGCTGTTTGTAAACCACTTTAAGGCACAAGCTGAATGTGGTCTAACCTACAAATATAGGATGAAGACTTTCATGCTATGTGTCACACCCCGGAACCAGCAAAAAAAAACATGCGCGGGATATACGAAAGTGAAGAGCTCAGAAAGAAAAAGGAACACAAACTAAAGAAGTTTAGTTAACAAAAACGAATTTGAGGTTGTCACTTGGAATGACTGTAAGACTTTTTTGCTTGCACCATGGTGGATGTAGATTTAAGTCATTGAAGCAGCTTCTCTATATATATGGGGAGTAAAGTTGTATAAGTGGGAGCCTTGTGGCACTGGAAGACCTTTTTTAATTAAAAAATGAATTTACAGGCAGAGGCAGTCCTTGAACATGGATTGAAGTTTTAAAGAAGGATAAGGATTTTGTTAGTGTATACTGTATAGAAGACATGGCTCTTAACAGACCTGAATGCAAGAAAAGGATTCAAAGAGCCGACCCCTAAAATTGGGATAAACGATTTCTTCTTGTTGTTGTTTCTGTTGTTGTAGAGTGTCCTTGAACATAGTAATTGCAGCATAAATTGTTGGATTTGGCTATTATTTCAACTAGAAAATAAAAATACTACCAAGGTAAGTAATCAAGAGAAAGCTTTTCCTTTGTTTCTTTTTTTGGATTGAGGATTTAGATTAGTTTCATGAATTCAAGAAATATTGAACCGGTAGGATTTGATTTCATGGTTTAGGTTTAAACTATAAATATGGGTGTTTCTTTGAGAAAAATATGAGGGAAGACAGATTTTTTTGGTTGGACTTCTAGTGTTTAGTGAGGATTATGCGATATTGTAATCCATATCTATGAATAATTTGTGATTTCCAGGTTTGCATGTTAATCCTCTACTTTGATCTTGTTAATATTTCTCTTCATTGCTGCATCTTTGTCATAAAATAAGCAGTGTCCTTTTGGTAGTATGGATGTCAAATATGAAAATCATGTTTCTACATATCTTACCTTCGCTTTTCTGTATGTTGTACGAACCTTCAAGTAAGAAAATTGATCTTCACAATTAGACGGTATGTATTTAACATTGAAGAAATGTTATCAGTGATCAGTTCAAACCCAGATGAGATGAAGGAACCTTTACATAAGATAAAAGATAAAGCATGTAGCACGGCATTCATGATTGGCAAGAATCGGATGCAAACTCTACATGGACACGGCTTATCGAATTGAAGTTCTGATAACATTCTAGCAACAGTAATCTAATAACAGCTTATATTTAACTAAAATATGAAATGCTGACAAATCTTACATGAGCATGTAGATATCTCAAGCCAGCTATTATGTCTCTCAAGTATCTTCTAGCAGTGTTTTCTCCTATCCCACCACCTGCCCCTGAAGCATCACATATCCACTTGCCTTCCACGTACTCTAAAACTACATGTGAAATTGACCATACAGGGAAAAAAATCCATGAAATCTCTAAAGCAAGCACAATTCCAAAATACTATAGAATGAAAATGTTATTGAGTTACCCATGTAAAAATGATCTGATTCTGGGTCATCAATCACCTTGACGAGATTTATTAAATTTGGATGTTCCAGCAGCTTCATGATCGAAACCTGAAAAGAATTGAAACTAATTCAGCACACCTCCTCTATCATTCGGCTTCAATTAGATAATATAAAAAAATTCACAAACATAAGATATATCATCAAGAATCCGATGAGAAGTAAATAGAAGCTCTCAAATGAGTTGATGTAAAGCACAAATATCATGTTGGATACCAGCTTAAAATTAATCTGAAATGAACTTGATAATGAATTTCTGAAACTTACATCGTTCATATCCACAAATAACTTATTTATATTTTGCCATCCATCATATTTTTGCTTTTCTTTCTTCAGTTTCTACCGGCAGATTCACTAAGTAGCACCTGAACCTAATTGGCCTACTGCTGTAGATAAGGGTATGAGAGTGTGAACCAATAAAATCTTGGAACCTCAACTTTGTTGACCAACTTGAAGGTAAAGAGCCTTTTAAGTGGAAATGGTTCATACAGTTTACATCAAGTGCAAGACCGTCTAGTATACTATGATGAAATTCTCATTGTTGGAATAAAAAATATTTAATCCTCAATCCTCACTACAATTCTAGAGTTTGGTGCAGTGGGGGTGGTGGTGCTTTGACACTTACTAATTGAAATGATTCTACGAAAATTTGGAGTTTAAAAACATTTCCTGCCTGCTTCAACTGACAGCAAGATCCCTAGGAAAGTCAACATGCTGCAACTTTGTATATCACATTACCAGGCCAACCTACACAGACGTGGCCTCATAGACAAGCATAAATGATGTACTAAGAGACAAGGATGCTTGGTTGCAAGAAAGAGTGGAACCAGGTGGTGGCAACTGCAGAGAAAATACAAGGCTATAAGCTTGATCCGGTGACAAATCTCATCTATAAAAGATGGTCCACCTCCACCAGGATACTGCCATGTGGCATGCGTACAAGCTACTAAGCAATAGAAAGGTTGCAATGCTGTGCTACGGAAAAAGATGTAATGGTTCCCACGCAGAATGCTAGCAGGAGAAATAATGAAATAGCTCAGAGATCCTCCAGGCTTCTCATGGATTCCACGTGATCCACAGGAATAAGAGTGAAATCCCTCATTGGACTGGGATAAACCCATACGAAGGGCTAAAGAAAGGATAGATTTGATAGAAAAATAATAATCATATAAAAAGGGTTAATAAGGAAAAGGATAAATATGATACCAAATTTGTAATCTATGCAAAAAAAAGAGAGAGGTGTTTGAGCCTTAAATGTAAAAACTGAAAGGGACTATACATCAAAACCTTAAGGAAGAGTGGAAGAAAAAGAAAGGAGCAAGTACTAAGAGGACTCCAGTCCACTAAGAAGTAACAATTATTCCTTAGGTAAGGTGTCTTTCAAAATATTTCTTTTTCTTTCAACCTCTTGCATGCGTTGCTTTTATAACCTCATTGTTCATTATGTCTGATAATGTAAACACTAAGAAAAAGATGTCAAAGCACGGGTCATCAAGGTTAACACAATCAGAGATTAGTTTCCTAAATCCTTTTTCCACAATTAGAAAATAACTCCGATTTTAGCACCGATTTCTAGTTTATATCTATCATTCTTAGTAAATACTGGAAACAAGATAGTGTATACTAAAATTTTAAGTTTACAAAGCTAGTAATAAGCTCTATTAAAAAAATTGTGATGATTATTTCTCTCAAATAATATGATTTTTTTTTTTTGCATGTTCTTTTAGTGTATGTTTATTTATTTATTTTGCCACGACTCGAATAAAGTCCTGGCTCCGCTCCATACATATACTTTCACCATCACCCAAATAAAAATTCCAGCTCCACTTTAGATTTCAACTTCAAGCCATAAGACATAACTATGGGTCCCAACACAAATTTAACAAAAAATGATAGCCTTCAATTTAAGGATGTACACAAAATCAGTGGAGACTCAGTTACTTTGTTATCCATGACTATGTCTAAGTCACCTCTTGTGTAAGCATTGCAAAATATAATATTTTCTCGTATTTCACATTTGAGGATCATCTGGTACTTAACTACTCCAATATCCTAACTACATCAGCAGACACAATTGTCAACCAATAAATGCATGATCAACAAGTTCCAATACATAAGGTACATTAGGTACTTGAAGAGAAACTAAGAAAGGGTTAATAGTCTGCAAACTACGGATCCATAAGGGAGTAGCAGGATACATCAAATTCAAATAGGCAAGATCTCAAATTGTGTTGCTTAGCTCTGATTATCATATATGATAAGAAGCAACTAAATGATTTAGCAGATGAAACATAGCATTGATCTTCTGAAGCCGCCACTGTTACAGGACTGGCCACTTGCATGAACTTAGACCATCCTTAATTGCAACACATATTGCAGTACTCTCTATCAACAGAGAGAACAAAATGAGTTCTAAGAAATTGTGACGCTCATGTATATATCCAGTTTATAATACATCGATTTTAAACTGTAATCGACCAGTTTAATTCAGCATGTGATTTTTTAAACCTAGAGTATGCTCTGTTACAAGAATCAGTAGACATTATCATAGACGAGTCTTCCAAGTTAGACCTTTTGTAACAAAAAAACAACTGAATATGCCCAAGAAAAGCAGTAGAGAAATGGTCATTACACTAGAAACAAATCCACGTAAGCACAATAAAGTAAGAACCTCTTACCTTCTGTCATGGCTGTCTCGGAAGATGTAACTCGCAACTTAGAAAGACGAGATTTATAGAATGCCTGCACTGAAACCAACACAACTTTAGCATCACTTTCAGCTCCCCAATCATCATGATCCCTATCAGATAATCACCCAATCCTTCGCCCACTAGGATGGGGTTGACTATGGAGCATAATAAAGCTCCGTACAAGAATTGAAAGTTTTTTTGACCGCTTGTCGTACAAGGTATTTATGACCATGACCATGACCATGAGAGAACCATGTCATAAAACCTAGACAGACGATTGGACGGGTATGCAGACCTACCCTTCCTACCTTTCTTTTGGCTACGCATTCAGCTCATGCAACTAAAGAACCCTCCAATCCTCTATACTGTAGGAGGTAGGTAAGATGATGCAATTTCTATAGGGAACTGAATGGCATTCCCAGTTTAGCTGCCCAATATGATGAACTTTTAGAAGGACAATACCATAATGTGGTAGTGTGAAGCATGGCCTGAACACCCAACAGTAACAAAAGCTTAATCTGTCTAGCACAATCATCTGTCCTACAATGCAAGGACTTAAACAGCATTCACATGTTTAACATTCATTAAATAATCTAACAATGTAGACAAACTCATGTTTTGCTACTTCTTCCAAACTCTTGATTAAATTTATATTTCTTGTGCTCAGAAGATCATGGATGTTGCAGATCAACCTTTTCTGCATCTCTCAACGAGAGGGATCCATTTAACTTGAGTTGAGAAAAATAGATTGAAGATACAGGAAAGGACTATTCATAGACGTATCACTCGCATGCATGCATGCACACACAAAAAATATGGGTCTACCAGGAGCAAACTTACCTTAATTGCATACTGCATACCATCATTATTGCTTTGATACAAAACCTGCATTCCAAAATCAATCCTTCAAGTTTTAATTACAAAATTTGAACTAAATTACTCTCACTCTCATGATACATATATAAAGGAAACGAATCATACCACTTTGCCATAGCTTCCACGACCTATAGAACAATGTCTGACGTACTCATTAACCATTTTGTAGCCATTTGAATTCTGCACATAGATCATGCACACGGAAGAACTTGATAAAAAGAAGAAGCTAGAGAAGAAAGGTCGAAATGCACAGTGTTCAGAAGTGAGCGACAATAAATTCATAGTAATATAGATTCTGATCTTAGACATATCCAGGTCAAGAAACACAGAAGAACATAGCCAGAACATGATTCTCAAGATTGCAATAAAAAATAATGTCACTAATATTCATATAATATTAATAGACCTAAACTCTTAAAGTCAACCTTTGACAAAACAGTCTAATGAAGGTCTACAATTCTACTTCACCTCGTCTGGCTAAAAGCCTAAAACCCTATCTTCTCATATCAACAGCATTTTTTTTACAAATAAGAGAGAATCACAACTAAATAAAAACCTAATTTGCACTGTGTCTTCGACATTATCTAGCATTTATGTATGGTATCTTCTAGAACCACCTGATCAAAGAAAAACCGCTTTTAGTGGAGAAAAATGATACTTCACATCCAAGAAAATGAATATCTTATTTTACAAAAATTATATCAATCCAAATAGGCACATGCCACGATCTACTTAAGATGCATCTCGAAAGATTCGCTAACATTACATATAATAAATTCATGAGAGTGCACATGCAAAACAGCTTCCAGGAGTAATCTAGTGTATTTTGGAGTGCCCATGGTGTCTCTAATACGTGTTTGATACACGTCAAACACAACACGGCCCGTATTTTTGGAGTGTCCATGTTTCCTAGCACACAAACTTCTAGAAAATGACAAAATAATAGTGAGTGATAATGGATTAAGTGGCTGCTACGAAACACGCAATTATCAAAAACCTATAACCAAATTGCTTATCAGTGAAAGATGGACTTGCAGGCTTTCACAGAGTCCATCAACAACCATTCATCTTTTTCCTTTTGAGTAAAATAGGCAAAGAAACTGGCCACTAAACCAGGTTTCTCACTTTCGAATAGTAGATATCTATGAAGAGCTTATAAGAAAACTGGCAAATTGCTTGCAACCATTCATCCTTTTTCTTTTGTAAAATAGGAAAACAAACCGTCTGTTAAACCATATTTCTCACCTTTAAATATATAGTAGATATCTACACATAGTCAAAAACACATGCATCGTAGGCTGCAATCTGCACTAACTCTAGCAGCCATACGGAAAAAAAAGACCGACTACATAAACACTAATACTCTGATAAGCTACCTGAAAAAAACACAAATATCTTGAACAAATCATGAACATTAACGAGTGTGTCGAAATCAAACTGAATGAGAAGACATAGTCTGTTGGGTTTTTAGCCTTTAGTTTTGGTTTTTAGTCCCACATCGGCTAGAAAGGAATGTGTATCTCCATATATATGAGTCTTTGCTCTTTATGGAGATGCACATGTAGTGCACATGGGTGTGTGCCATGTGGGATTAATTATTAATGGTATAAAGGCTTAATCAACAATTAAGAAGCTGTAAGCTTTTTGCTCTTGGAAATTTATTTCCATGGAGCTAAGCTCCGTAGGAGCTTAGCGACTCGGACTCGGACTCGGACTTGGACTCGGGCTCGGGCTCGGACTCGGGCTCAAGGGCTCATGAGGCGTAATGTGGCGTTTTGTTGGCGCACTTTGCACTTTACTTTTTAGTACGCATGGGTTCTGTTACTTCAGAAACAGAGAGAGATGAGTAGAGCAATTGCCAGAGGAGTTCGCCGTCTTCCGAGGAGTCAGAAGAGCAGGAGTGTTCCAAGGTTTTCCGTCAACCTTGCTGGTTCCTGGAAGCTGTTTGCAAAGGGCGAATAAAGCTTTGAGCAACGGTGATCATTCATCCCAGCAATTCCATTTCTCGCCTGTCACTCTTCTGTTGCCTTTAGCAGTTCTGTCAGTATCTTCTTTTTAGAAGGCACTACTGCCAGTTTGCTACGATCACGAAAATCTCTTTAGATTATTCGTGAATTACGATATCTTTTTAGATCTCGTAATTTGCAGAATCCTTCTGGATCTGTCGCAAAACCTTCTTTAAGGAATTGCATTTGAAACGTTGTCTTTACAACTGTTTCAGTTTCTGTATTTTCTATCGAAAAGCGTGCTCCGGCGTTCCCGGCAATAACAATCTCAAAGCTTTATTGCTACGATGGAAAATATTAATGTTTCACTCCTCAATACTGACTTTTACAAATTAGAAAAGTTTGATGGAGAGCATTATCAAGTCTGGAAGAGGAAGGTTTATCTCACTCTTCAACTTAGAGACGTTGATCACGTATTGCTTGAAGAGGAACCTACTGTTCCAGATACTGGGTCTGCTGCCGCAATTACTGCGGCTACTAAACTTCAGGCCAAGTGGAGAAGGGAAAATAGCATTTGCAGGTTGCTTATCCTGAATGCTATGGAGGATTCTCTAGCAGAATCTTACAGTAAGAAACCAATTGCCAGAGACATATGGGAGTCTCTGGAAAAACTGTACGAAGAAGACAAGAACAGGAGCAAAATATTTGTGGTTGAAAAATATCACAAATGGCTCTTTGAGGACGAGAAGTCCATGCTGCCGCAGGTCAAAGAATTTCTGAAGTTGCGACAGAAATTGGAAGACGAGGCTATGCCCCTCCCCGACAAGTTTGTTGTTGGAGGGATTGTCTCAAAGCTCCCCGCTGGGTGGAGCAAGTTCTATGCAAACATGCATAGGAAGAAGTTGGAAATCACCCTTGAAGATCTCCTACAGGAAATCTATGTTGAGGACCAGATGCGGGCTCAACTGAAGGTGGACACACTGTCCAAGCAATTGGCTAACGCCAATCTGGTTCAGACCAAGGAACCAAAGGGAAAGGAAAAGCGTGCAGATTTCCAGAAGAAGAAGAAGAACCCTAACAACTTGAATGTTAAGGGAACTTCTTTCAAGTCAAAGAAATCTAAGACAAAGATGCCTTGTTTCAAGTGTGGCCAGTTGGGCCATTTCAAAAGTGAATGCACAGCACCAGTCAAGAAATCAGAGCAAGGTGAGCCTAGCAAAGTCTCAATGATTACTGATGTAATTGCTATGATTGGACAGGTTGATGCTGTAGGATCTGATTCAGACTGGTGGGTAGATACTGGAGCCACCTGCCATGTCTGCTCCAGTAAGGAGTGGTTCACCACCTACACACCCACTTCTGAAGCGTTTGTGATGGCGAACCAAGCACAAGCTGAAGTTCTAGGGATCGGGACGGTTATTCTGAAGCTGACTTCTGGCAAGTCTATGACGCTTCAAGGCGTGAAGCACGTACCTGCTATCGCCAAGAACCTGATCTCGGGAGGCTTACTCTGCAATGCAGGCCTCAGAATGGACATCAATGCTGGCCAGATGGTGATGTCTATCAAGGGAACATATTTCGGGAAAGCTTTTTATACCGAAGGAATGTTCAAGATTCAGCTTGTAAATCGGTCCAATGTAATTAATGAAATCACTCCTTCTGCTTATACTCTTGAGTTGTGGCATAATAGGCTAGGACATGTTCATTGTAAACGAATAAACAGAATGTCTAGTCTAGGACTTATCTCCAAGTGTGGGGGTAAAGTAGAGAAATGTGAAGTTTGTGCTCAAACGAAGATCACAAGGAAACCCTTTCCTCGGGTTAATCGAAGTACAGATCTTCTGGAGTTGGTACACTCAGATATCTGTGACTTCAAACAGTTCTCTACAAAGGCCGGGATGAAGTATTTCATAACCTTCATCGACGACTTCTCAAAGTATGCGTTCGTCTACTTGCTGAAGGCTAAAGACGAAGCATTCGAAAAGTTCAAGGAGTTCAGAGCCGAAGCTGAGCGGCAGACTGGACAACAACTCAAAAGGATAAGAAGTGATCGAGGTGGGGAGTACAGGTCTCATGAATTCGCATCGTTCTGTAAGGAACATGGAATTGTCAATGAGACTACGGCTCCGTACTCTCCTCAATCAAACGGAGTAGCTGAGAGGAAGAACATGACGTTGACAGAAATGATAAATTCAATGTTGTTGACTGCTGGCCTTCCTAAGTGCTACTGGGGAGAAGCTGCATTGACGGCCACTTATATTCTAAATAGAGTGCCTCATGCAACTTCAGACGTTACTCCTCATGAACTCTGGTTCAAGGTCAGACCTAACTTGAATGTCATTCGAGTGTGGGGGTGTCTGGCGTATGTCAAGCTTCCAGATCTAAAGATTCAGAAGCTTGGGACAAGGACTACAAAGACGATCTTCTTGGGGTATGCCGAGAAGAGTGATGCTCGGAGATTTCTTAATATTGAGTCAAATCATATCATTGAATCTCGCGATGCAGAATATTTTGAAGACAAGTTTGCAAGGCACAAAAATATTGTTCTTCCGGATGTTCCGGAGAATAATGAGGGTGCACAAGAGACTGAAGTCTTCAATGAAGATGTGGTCCAAGAAGATGTTGTTGTTGAAACAACGGTTGAACCAGAACAAGCTGAGCCGTCAGCTAAGCGTGTGAGGAGGCCGAAGGACTTCGGAAGTGACTTTGTCACCTATCATGTGGAAGCAGATCCGCTTACCTATGATGAGGCGATGAAGACTAGAGACTCGATTTTCTGGAAGGAGGCGATTGACAATGAAATTGATTCCATCACCTCAAATAACACTTGGGTGTTGGTTGATCTTCCTGAAGGAGCGAAACCCATCGGATGCAAATGGATCTTCAAGAAGAAGATGAAAGCAGACGGAACTATTGACAAGTTCAAGGCTAGGTTGGTAGCCAATGGGTTTTCTCAGAAGCAGGGGATTGACTACTTTGACACATATGCTCCAGTAGCCCGGATGACCACCATCAGAATGTTGATTGCTCTCGCAGCAATAAATAAGATGGTGATACATCAGATGGATGTGAATACGGCTTTCCTAAATGGCGAGCTGACCGAAGAGATTTACATGCAACAGCCAGAGGGATTTGTCATCAGAGGTCTTGAAGACAAAAGTCTGCAAGTTGGTGAAATCCTTGTACGGTCTTAAACAGGCTCCCAAGATGTGGCATGAAAAATTTGACAAAGTTATAAGGTCAAATGGCTACATGGTCAGCGATACGGACAAGTGTGTTTACACGAAGTTCGCTGATGGAAGAGGTGTGATCGTTTGTCTGTACGTGGACGACATGCTTATCCTAGGTACGGATATTAGATGTGTCACGGAGACAAAGAAATTCATCTCAAGCAAGTTCAGTATGAAGGACTTGGGGGAAGCTGATGTGATCTTAGGGATCAAGATCATCCGGACAGACACTGGACTAGCGCTGTCACAGTCTCATTATATTGAGAAAATGATCACTCGTTATGGGTATTGGGATCTTCTAGGGATCGATACGCCGTACAGGTGTGATATGAAGCTGAAGCCTAATTCAGGGGAAAGCGTCAGGCAGCTGGAGTATGCAAGCATAATCGGGAGTTTGATGTGTGCTACTACTGCCACAAGGCCTGACATAGCTTTTGCCGTGGGAATGCTGAGTCGTTTTACGAGCAATCCAGATGTTGAACACTGGAAAGCTGTGGAACGGGTTATGAGATATCTCAAGAAGACTCAGACATATGCACTGTACTACAGCGGAGATCCGTCGGTAGTGAAAGGCTTCAGTGATGCCAGTTGGTGCTCAGAGGTGGAGAGCGAGAGGTCCACAGGTGGATACATTTTCACAATGGGTGGAGCTGCTATATCGTGGAAGTCGAAGAAGCAGACTATGCTCTCGCGGTCATCCATGGAATCTGAGTTCTTTGCACTTGATACCGCAGCCGAGGAAGCAGAATGGCTTCGGGAGCTCATGTATGATCTTCCAGTGGTTGGGGCGCAAATACCGGCGATACCGATATACTGCGACAACCAGGCGACTGCGGCGGTGGCATCAAATGACCTTTTCAACGGGAAGAAGAGGACTGTGCGGTTGAAGCACAGGGCAGTACACGATCTTATCAAGAGAGGTGTTATTGCAGTAATTGATGTTCGGAGTCAGGAGAACCTGGCGGATCCGTTCACCAAGGGCCTCAAGCGCCAGCTGGTCGATGACACAGCTTGTAAAATGGGCTTGAAGGCATTCTGATATTGTATTATTGTATTCCTACCATAAAGTTTTATGCTATTAGTTCAAAGATTTATCTACTAGGCATCTAGCTTTTGGTTCAAGGGAGGACCACTAATCGGAAGAATATCAGGAACGGTGGGTACATGTTCTATTGGGCATAGAGAGGTTACGGACCTATAACCACTGTTGTCTACTGTTGTTTTCTGCAGAAAACAGGTCCTGTGGGAGGTTGGCTTAAATGCCTTAATGAGTTCTCAGGCATTTGGAATGTCTGGTATGCTTTACAGGAAGCATGGTAGCACAGCACTACAAGGAGTGTGACTCCATGCTATGTGTGGCGGTGACTCCACCATGAGGTTCTCGAAGGAGGTAAAGCCTCGGCTATGTTAGCCAAGTCACAGCGGCGTAGCACCGCAAATAGGCAGTTGGCCTAATGCTGTATATTGAATTAAAGAGGGATGTAGTCAGCACTACAAAGAGGAGGTGTTCCTCATGTTACGGGTGGCACGACACCACAATGAGGTAAACCCGGCTAGGGATAAAGCCTCGGCCTTGCAAGCCATGTCGTAGCGGCGTAACACCGCACAGAAGCGTAAGACTTCATGCTGGGTAGTTTGGCACTACAAAGGGGCTAGACCTCATGCTACGGGTAGTATGACACTACGATGAGGTTCCCGGTGATTCGGGGTAAGGTCCTCGGCTTTAGGTCATGTCATAGCGGCGTAGCACCGCAAAGGAAGCGTTGGACGCTTCATGCCATGTCTCTTTAATAAAGAACTCACCTATAGTGTATGGACAAAGAGATATCAGGCCGTCTCTTGAGGGTAAACTTGTAGACGCCCAATATTATACACTGAAACCAGGCTGGCACACGGCCTTAAATGTGCAGCCAGAAGCACATGTAACTACATTATGTGAGTGGAAAGAATTTCAACTATGATGCAGAATTCAAGGCTTAGTCCATTCTTGTATTATAGTTTGATTTTTGACTCACGTGGGAAGATTCAAGTCTTAAGTGGCATCTATCCTAAAAGCATAATGGACAGTTACTGTGGGGAACACTCGTACTCATATATATAGAGATATGTGGGGGATTGTTGGGTTTTTAGCCTTTAGTTTTGGTTTTTAGTCCCACATCGGCTAGAAAGGAATGTGTATCTCCATATATATGAGTCTTTGCTCTTTATGGAGATGCACATGTAGTGCACATGGGTGTGTGCCATGTGGGATTAATTATTAATGGTATAAAGGCTTAATCAACAATTAAGAAGCTGTAAGCTTTTTGTTCTTGGAAATTTATTTCCATGGAGCTAAGCTCCGTAGGAACTTAGCGACTCGGACTCGGACTCGGACTCGGACTCGGGCTCGGGCTCGGACTCGGGCTCAAGGGCTCATGAGGCGTAATGTGGCGTTTTGTTGGCGCACTTTGCACTTAGCACGTCAGCATCGTCGCTAGGCGCATAGTGCGCTTAAGTTGCGCTCGTTGCGCGAGCCACTTGCGCGACCACGTTGCGCGGCCCGTTACGCGAGCCCAGTTACGCTGGCCCAGTTACGCAGCCTAGTACGCAGCCCAGTACGCCCAGTACGCGCAGTGTGCGCAGCGTACACAGCGTGCGTAGAGTGCGCAGTGTGCGCAGCGTACGCAGTGTGTGTAGAGTGCGTATGTGCGTATGGCTGGCTGCATATTAGAGCGGGAACGGTTGCAGCAGTTGATGCACTTTCAGGAGTGGTTCAGCCACTATCCTGAAGTTCAGGCAACTGCTTGGCAACCGCCCCGTGGGCTATATATGCAGGTTCTCTCCTCTCTCTCAGTGTTGGAGAAATCAGAATTCCAGGGAGAAAACTCTAAGTGTTCTTTAACACAACAGAGTAGTGAGCGTGTTTTTTAACACAAACACTAGTACTTTTTAGTACGCGTGGGTTCTGTTACTTCAGAAACAGAGAGAGAAGAGTAGAGCAATTGCCAGAGGAGTTCGCCGTCTTCCGAGGAGTCAGAAGAGCAGGAGTGTTCCAAGGTTTTCCGTCAACCTTGCTGGTTCCTGGAAGCTGTTCGCAGAGGGCGAATAAAGCTTTGAGCAACGGTGATCATTCACCCCAGCAATTCCATTTCTCGCCTGTCACCCTTCTGTTGCCTTTAGCAGTTCTGTCAGTATCTTCTTTTTAGAAGGCACTACTGCCAGTTTGCTACGATCACGAAAATCTCTTTAGATTATTCGTGAATTACGATATCTTTTTAGATCTCGTAATTTGCAGAATCCTCCTGGATCTCTGTCGCAAAACCTTCTTTAAGGAATTGCATTTGAAACGTTGTCTTTACAACTGTTTCAGTTTCTGTATTTTCCATCGAAAAGCGTGTCCCGGCGTTCCCGGCAATAACATAGTCTACACAAAATATGTTAATATCACAAAATCTAATAGAAAGTCAAAAAACAAGTCCTACAAACACAATTAAACTGTAACAAATCTTTTGGCCTGTCCTGGTGTAATTTGACCGACGTGCGACAGATTTTTGGAGTGCCCGTGCTTCCTAGAATACATGCAAAAACTAGAATGCAAGACAAAAACATAACAGTTACATTCCTACAAGATCTAGTATCTAAGCCCTTGAATATATATATTACCTACGAATTGAAAAAGCTCCGAACATTACTTCAATTTCTTGATTCTTTTAGATTTTTTATAAGGGCACAACCAAAGTTGATCAGGGCTATCCAATTTCTGGTAGTCTAGGACTGCCACAATTTCTGGCAGTTCTAGATACTTTATGGACTGCCAGAAAATGTGGCAGTCCAGCCAAACACGAGATGGACTGCCAGAAAATGTGCCACATTTTCTAGCAGTCCATAATGTTACTAGGACTGTCAGAAAATGGCTAGCCCCTGATCAACTTTTGTTGTGCCCTTATAAATAATCTTCTTTTATGCATAATCGTGGAGTTGTAGTGATAATTATTCATATATCATGAAATTTAAGTCAAATATATACTACTTACAAGTTACAATCGATCGTTAGCTAACATTAATTGTATACCTCACTCCTAGTGAGATGAGTGGTTTCCTTGACCGGCTTCTCCCTACAAATCGACCGATCCCTCGCCGGAAAAACCGACCGCCTCCGCAGCCCCTCGTCGAAGAGGAAGTCCGGGTCGCCGTGCTCCCCCGTGAACGAATCCGTCGCCCTCCCGGCCTTCCTCAGAAACCCTAGGAAGCTGCAGCACCCCACGTCCCGATCGAAATCCGCCAGCACCATCCTCGACATCCCCCCGAATCCGCCCCAAATTGACCTCGAAAAACCTACAAAAATCGAATCTTTGGACGAAATAACACTAGAAATCAGACTAATTTGTGGGGAAACGTGACGAACCTTCAACTTAGGATGGGGATTTCAGTAAATTTAGGGTTTTAAAAAAAAAATCTTCAGGTTTTCTATTTTATGAACGAATGGAGGATGGTTGTAGTACCATTGGTACTTTTGTCCCTTGTTTCTTTTATGTTATATTTTTGTAGTCCCAGTTGGCAGTTGGCAGTTGGCAGTTGGGTTAGTTGTAGTACCATTGGCCGGATTTATTGCATTTCAATCCCTCTGAAAGCCAAATGTCATGTTGTCCAATAAAACCGACTCATTGTGCAAAACACCATATACATTGTGGGAAAAGAAAAGAGAGGAGATTTTGATAGCATACTCCACTTTAGATGCCTGTAGGACTTGTTTGGATGCATTATTGCGAGAGGGAGGTGAGTGAAAAAAAAAATAAAGGTAGGTTGAACTATATTATAAAAGTAATTGAATTAATTTAATATTTTGTTAAATTATAATTTACTAGCATTAGTATTTTTTTTTTTTGTGGTCAAGTCTTGAATTTATACCTTCCCATTCCCATACGCATGGGCGGACCTAGGGTGGCGAGTGGGGCAGTTGCTCCACTAAATTTTTGCTTCCGTGTTAAATATTTCTATTCTTATTAAATTTCTTCATCAATTTTATGTTTGCCCCCTCCCAAAATTTTAATTTCTATATACATATTTACATAAAATTTTACTTTATCCTCTATAATTTTCATCAACTTTATGTTTTGCCCCCTTTCGAATTTTATTTGATAATTTTTTTTTACTTTCTTTACATTTGAGGTTGAATCTCCTCTTTGAAATTTCTACATCTACCCCTAACGATGGGATATATATATATATATATATATATATATATATATATATATATATATATATATATATATATATATGAAAATTGCTGAGAAACCCAATTTCGGGGTGGACTTTTATGAAATGCCCACCCGCTGGATAAGTTTTATGAAATACCCAGAATTAAGTATTTTCACGTTAAATATTCCAAGATTCCCTTTTAGATGCCACCCGCTAGAAACTGCTATTTTTATAATACCGAAACTACCCCTCCGCGCGAATTGGTCATCTATATGTATTTGAATTCAAAAAACTCAGATCTGGATTGTGATTTTCGTCTTCTTCTTCTTCACTAGAAATCTGAATTCCATTGCTCTCATCTTCAGCAGAGATCGCAAAGATCGTTCGTAGTTCGGTGTGCTTTTCTTCAGTCGAACTCAGATCATCGCTCGTCATCATCATCATCATCATCATCTTCATCTTCATCGTGGAGACATTTGAAGTTTTCCGACAATTAGGTCAATTGTGGAGAGAATATCTTTCTTCTTCTTTTCCATCAGAATTATCATCGTTTTGAAAGAAGAACGAAACTCTTTGTTCATGAAAAAAAAAACTAAATTACACGGAGAATGCCATTTTCCGTTTTATTTAAAACGGAAAATGTCGTTCTCCGTCTTAATTTAAACGGAGAATGACATTCTCCGTCTTAATTTAAACGGAGAATGGCCATTCTCCGTGCTACAATAAGACGGAGAATGTCATTCTCCGTTTAAATTAAGACGGAGAACGACGTTCTCCGTTTTAAATAAAACGGAGAATGGCATTCTCCGTGTTAGTAACACGGAGAATGGTCATTCTCCTGCGTTTTAACACTAGAATGACCATTCTCCGTGTTAAATAAAACGGAGAATTCATTCTCCGTGTTAAATAAAACGGAGAATGACATTCTCCGTCTTAATGTAGCACGGAGAATGGCCATTCTCCGTTTAAATTAAGACGGAGAATGTCATTCTCCGTTTTATTTAACACGGAGAATGTCATTCTCCGTTTTATTTAACACGGAGAATAACATTCTCCGTTTTATTTAACACGGAGAATGGCATTCTCCGTGTTTCTAACACGGAGAATGGTCATTCTCTTGCGTTTTAACACTGGAATGACCATTCTCCGTGTAAACTAAGACGGAGAATGACCATTCTCCGTCTAAATTATGACGGAGAATGGCCATTCTCCGTGTAACTTTCAGGACGGAGAATGACATTCTCCGTCTTAATTAAGACGGAGAATGTCATTCTCCGTGTTACTAACACGGAGAATGGTCATTCTCCGTGTAAATTAAGACGGAGAATGTCATTCTCCGTGTTACTAATACGGAGAATGACCACCCTCATGTGAAATTAACATTTTTCGTGTTCTAACACGGAGAATGGCCATTCTCCTGCATTTTATGGTCAGCTGAAACTTTGGAGGGCCATAACTTTTGACTGGGAGGTCGAAACGAGGTCCCGTTTGTCGCAAAATGAGCGTATCGTCGAGGAGACTGAAAGTAACAGTTTCATCGTTAGACGGCCTTCCGAAATTTTAGATTCGCAAAAAAATGATGTTTGGACCTCCGTTTTAGCATTTTTGTCGTTTGTTCCAGTCTTTCCGAAATTTTTCGACGAGTTTTTGAAGATTTTTGAGGAGAAAACCTAGATTCGAAAGTGAGCAGCGTAAGGAAGAAGATGAAGTATCGAAACTTTTTTTTAAGAGCAGTTTCGTGGGTGTTTTTAATAAATTAAAAGGAAGGGCAAAAGGGTCATTTGGAACCTGCTTTGGATAAGTTTCTCTAATTCTGGGCACGCGATGAAAGTTTTTTTAGCGGTGGGTTTTACATAAAACTTTTTTAGGTTTTGGACATTTCATAAATCTTCCCTATATATATATATATATATATATATATATATATATATATATATATATATATATATATATTGAAAAAATTTATTTGGCACGCGTGTATGCACAACGAAGTGCACGGACACGACTGAAAAGAGCAGAGCCACCACCATCCTTCTTCCTCCCTCCTGCTGCTCCGCCGCCATCTTCCTCTCCTCTACTCCAGCGCTGCCATCGAAGCCTACCCTCTCTACTGCTCTGCCCTCCCCCCATAACTGCTCCGCCCTCCTCCTTTGTGCACGTGCACCGTGCGGTGCACGTGTGCGTGACAAATATCTAATAGTAATAGTACTGTATTTTGATACCTTCATTTAATTTCTTTAGTAACTTGAATGCTTTCAATAATTATTGCTTCTAAATAACTTTGAGTACAGTAGGATGGATGGTTACACAAATTTTGATCATGGCTTGCTTCGTTATTCTATTCTGTTCTGTTCCGTTCTATTGTATTGTATACAAATTTAAATTGATACGGAGTTGCATGTTCTTCAGAAGATTACGCTGTGAACCCGTCTTCTTCGTCGTCGTCGTCGTCTTGGTCGTCCAAGTCTCGCGCGTCGTTGTGGGCCTTGTTGACCCTGTGCTGCTGGATGACGAGCACCGAGCCGGTCGACATGAAATCCGAGGACGCCAGCAGGTCCCCGATGGGGCCCAGCTCGGGGCACTCGTCCCACTCGCTCATCCCGGTGGCCAGCTTCGCCGTGGGCCCGTGCCTCTCCTTCCCGACCACGAACAGGGTGTACATCCCTTCCATGTTGGCCAGCACCGTCACCGTCTCCGCCGAGTTCTCCACCAGCCTCTCCACGTACGTCACCATGCCGCTGGTGACGAACCTGCTGTGGAACTGCGCCATGTAGACCTCGTCGTCGTCGTCGACGTCGTCCGCCGCGTCCATGAGCACCTCGCTGCTGCTGTTCTTCTCCCTCATATAGCTGGCCCTGCTGGAGCTCCTGAACGCCGACGACAGGAAGAACCGGACGACGGTGACGCTGACGCAGGGATGCATAGCCAGACGCATCCCGTAGGCCACCGCCTCCCTGTCGTCAGGCCCCCCAAAGAAGATTACCACAACATGGTGCAGCGTTTGGTTGCTTGAAATCTCTCCTCCTCCTCCTCCTCCTCCTCCTCCTCTTGTGCCCCTCGCCGTGGCAGCACTATTATTATTAGTACTAGTACTAGTACTGGTACTGATCGTCTCGAAGCCGCCGAGGCCTCGGTCCACCAGTACCCCGACCGTGCACGGGGCGATGCGGAGGACGTTCCTGTTGCAGGCGCGTATGCCTTCGTGGTCCGCCCCCATCTTGCCGTCGAAGCGCAGGCGGCGGTGGAAGGGGAGGATGACGAGGACGGTGCGCAGGTCGTGCGCGGCGTTGCAGAGGTCGCGGTGCATGGTCTCGTACTTGGAGAAGGTGGTGAGGGGGCGCAGCTTGACCCCGGTCTCCCGGATGAAGGTGTCGACGAGGGAGTTGACCTGGCGGACGTTGTCGCCGCCGAGGTCCGTCTCCTGGTCCTCCTCCTGTATCTGGTTGTAGAGCATGTTGGTGGTGACGGAGGCGGTGAACTCCACCAGGTGCATGACGTAGGGGGAGGCGGGGCAGTGCTCCGCGCCGGCCGTGATCTCGATGACGTCGAGCGTGGTGGGGAGCTCGTGGGGGCTGTAGACGCAGGTCAGGAGGCGGAGCTCGCTGAAGAGGTCGAGGCGCTCCAGCCCCATGAAGCGGTACGAGGTGGCCTTCCTCTCTCGCCGGACGACCAACGCCGCGGCTGGACCGGCGGTCACGCTGTTGACCAGCACGGTCATGATCAGGGCGTTGTACACGGTTCGGTCCCATAACTGAACGACAAGCAAGCAACACGTACTACGTATAAACATACATACATATCTATAATTTAAGAAAGCAAGACGAGAGTGAGTGAGTGAGTGAGTGAGTGACTGACCCCATACTTCCTTCCCAAGGAGATGACAATGAGATCAATGTGACCTTTGACATTGATCAATAAGCCAAGGACGACGCCTTCCTTGACAGACATATTGAGGTACTTTGCGGCAGCGGTGGTGCCGGCGACCTTGGCGAGCACGCCCACAAGGACGATCTGGGTGACGGGGCCGACCATGCCGTCGTCGTAGAGCGTGGAGAGGTTGGTCTGCATGCCCGTAAAGCCGAAGTAGACCGGAAGGATCAAGTTGTTCACCGCGTACGTGAGGCGCCGCAGGATGGTCCTGGCGGTGGGGCCCTCCCTGGGGAAGGTAGCCCCCAGCAGGAAGGTGGCCATCATGCCCGTGTAGCCGAGCACCTCGGTGAGTCCGGAGACGAGAAAGACGAGGAGGATTACGAAGGTGACGGCGCCGTCGCTGATGCCGGCGGCCCGCTGGCCGGAGCGGTCGTTCATCCAGCGGACGAGGGCGCGCATCCCGAAAATGGAGGCGACGATGACCCACATGCCGAGGAGGCCGGCGAGGAGCTTCTGCCTCCAGGTGGCGTCGGTGGAGCTGGCCTGGGCGAGGCTGGCGAGGCAGACGACGAGGAGGCAGAGGATGTCGTTGATGATGGAGGAGGAGATGGCGAGGCGGCCGACGTCGGACATGCCGAGCTTGAGCTCGGTGACCATGCGGATGAGGACGGGGGAGGCGGTGTTGGCGAAGAGGACCCAGACGGCGACGAAGGCGACGGCCCTGTTGCCGTGGATGTGGAGGTCGGGGATGTGGAGGAAGACGGAGAGGGCGCTGGCGGCGCCGCAGGCGAGGAGGCCGCCGAGGGTGATGGCGAGGGAGCAGTGGAAGCTGCGGAAGAGGTAGGGGAGGTCGATCTCGAGGCCGATGACGAACATGAACAAGGTGCGGCCCAGCGCGGCCATGCTCGTCAGCTGGTCGCTGCCGTTCAAATATCGGGTCCACAAGTCCCCGCGCGCCATCCCCGAGTCACCGATCAGTATTCCTGCCTGTACGTAATAATAATATGTTACGTTTCAGTTTCATTTGAAGAAGAAGAATGCTGCTGCTGCTGCTTGTAATTAAAAGGCTAATTAGGCTTACTACTTACAAGGAGATGGGAGACGATGCTGGGCTGGCCAATGCGTTTGAGGAGGGTGTGGAGGAGGTGGGAGACGAGGATGAGCAACAACATCTGACAGAACATTAACGTAACGTTGAGTAAACCATTTTCAGCATTCGCCGCCAGGCAAGAGTTCGTGTTGTTTATTTGCTGCTGCTGCTGCCCCTCTAACGAACCCATGGATCCTTCCTTCCTTCTTTCCTTCAACCCCCTCTCTCTCTTAATCTTGAATGAATTTTTGAACAAGAGAGAGAGTGTGGAAAATAATAAATAATAAGAAAAGAAAAAAAAAGAAGGGAAAAGAGGAGGTGGTTATTCTTGCTTGCTTTGCTGTGCTGTTGTTGGCGCGGTGGTTTTTTAGTTTGTGTTTGTTGGCGGACAATGCTTCCGCGGGAAACAAAACAACCGTTTTTCCAACTTAAGCCTAGCCTATGCCACCTTTTTGTACCTACTTACTTTTGTTAGTTAGTTAGTTAGTTGTTTAAATTTCACACAATTTCTATATTTGGTGATATCTTATCTATTTGCCGATCAAGGACCGACCGACTATTGCTGCATATTTTTGGGGGTACAATACAAGCCTATACAACGAACGTACGTACGTACGTACGTACGTATTCTAACACCGTCATACACATCGCAGTACTTCAACAAGATTAACGGCATCTATAATATAAAGCACAATGGATTTTTTGTCCGGTCTATGTGCTTTGATTTAACGATGATGAAAGAACTAAATTATTCCTCTCTTTATAAGAGAAGAGGAGGTCCCATGTTGGGTGCGGAACAACTAGTTATTCCAACGGCACCCCCGCCTCCAGCTCCTCTTGCACCGTCCCTACCTCCGCCGCCTCCGTTCCATCCTCGCCCACGCCGTCGTCGCCGGCCTCTTCCGCAACCCCTTCGTCGCAAGCAGCCTCCTCCACTGCGCCGCCGACGCCGACCCTTCCTTCGTCGCCTCCCTCTTCTCCGTCATGACCAACCCCAACCCCTTCTCCTTCAACACCGCCATCGCCATCACCGCCGACCCACTCTTCATCTACTCCCAAATGCTTTGCCGCCGCGTCCCTCCCGACTCCCACACCTTCTCTTCCTTGCTCAACACCACCACCGCCGCCGCCGCCACCAGGTCGTTCCACGCACACGCCCTCCTCCTCGGATTCCGGTCCGACCCATTCATGCAGACCGTCCTGCTCACCACCTACTCCCGACGCGGCTCCACCGACCACGCCCTGTGGGTGTTCGACGGAATGCCGCACATGGACGTCGTCTCCTGGACCGCCGCCGTCTCGGGCCTCGGCGCCGCCCTCGGACGCCCCGCGACGGCCCTGCGCGTCTTCGCCTCCATGAGGTCCCACGCTGCCCCAAACGTCGCCATCGTGGTCTTTGCCGTGTCCGCCTCCGTCGGGCTCGGGTCCCTGGCGCTGGCCCGGTGCTTGCACGGCTACGTCGAGAAGGCCGGGTTCGGAGGCCGCGTCTCCGTTCGAAACTCCCTGGCGCTGGCCCGGTACCTGCACGCCTACGTCGAGAAGGCCGGGTTCGTGTCCGTGCCATTATGGCACGGGTTATCCACTAGTATATTATTAATACATAGTGGTATACTTGTACATTTCATATGCGTGAAAATTATAAATTCAATTTTGGAAAAATTGCATAAGACCTGGTCTGCAACTAACTAAATTGAAGAACAAAAATGCTATTTGGTTTCCAAAAAATTTGGGTGATACTATCTTCTTTTATGTGGCATATGACATGGCTGATGACGTGAGAGTTGACATAGCAAAATAGCATTAAACATTAAAATTAATATTAACATCAAAATTAATATCAAATTAACATGAACATTCAAAATAATATTATATTAAATTAGAATTATAATTAACATTAACGTTAAAATTAATATTAATATCAAATTAACATGAATATTAATATTAACATTAAATTAATTAACAATAACATTAATTTTAACATTAATATTAAAATTAATATTAACATTAAACTAAAATTAGCATTAGTATTAACATTAACAATAAAAAAAATTGAGTAATTAATTTTTTGGGTTAAAATATGATATGTCAGCTGATATGTCAGTTGTTATGTCAGATGTCACATAATAAAAGATGATATCATCTAAATTTTTTGGGAGCTAAATAGTATAATTGATTGAAGAATACATACATACAGTGTAAACAAAAACAGATGTAGGAAGACTGCTCTATGAGGTATCATGAAATTTTGTGCTCTGGGCCGGTTCCCCTATAAAAATTGCAATGATGGGCTGTTTGGATAGATGTAACTCTTTGGAAGTGTGAAAGTGGCACTTGCGGCAAGTTGAGTTTCCGTTGACTTGCAGCAAGTGGCACTTTCCAAAATGTGTTTGGATGTAATACTTTTTGTCTACTGCAAGTGGAAGAAAAGTTGGTTTGGTGTTTGGATGGTAGTTGAAAGTGGAGAGAAAATGAGTTCGATTGTTTGGATGGTGGTTGAGAGTGGATATTGGATTGAAGATATGATAAATTAAATATTTTTAATAGATAATTAAACTAACTTAATTAAACAAATTAAACTAACTTAATTAAACAAATTAAACCAACTATATCTAATAAATAGACATGAAGAGTGTAATCTTCAGCTTAATTAAACAGAGGATGTGTAATCTTCAGCCCACTAGGAGAACCGGAGTTTGAAATCTCTCGAGCTCTGGAAGACATGAAGAGTGTTACCTACTCCTCTATCACCGAAGAATTCGGGCCTCCTCATCCTATTATAGCGGAATTCATGGACGTCTTTCTAGATAGTTTTCCAGGATTGCCGCCAGATCGAGATATGGAATTCACCATCGATCTAGTACCCGGCTCTTCTCCTATTTCTCGGGGATGCTACAGAGTCAACCCCAAGGAGGCAAAGGAGATAAAGGATCATATTGACGAACTGAAGGCACAAGGATTTATCAGAGACGGGGCTTCACCCTGGGGAGCACTAGTTTTGTTCGTGCCCAAGAAGGCTGGAACTGTGCGGATGTGCATCGATTACCGGACGCTGAAGAAACATCAACATCAAGAACAAGTACCCTCTGCCCCGGATCGACGACCTGTTTGATCAATTGAGTGAAGCCAAGGTATTTTTGAAGATAGATCTCAAGTCTGGCTACCATCAAATCAAGGTCAGGAAGGAGGATATTCCAAAAATGATGTTCAACACCAAATATGGTCAGTATTAATTTTTGGTCATGCCGTTTGAACTGACGAATGCCCCTACAGTATTCATGAACCTTATGAACAAGGTCTTCCATGAATATCTGGATCAGTTTGTTGTTGTCTTCATCGACGACATTTTGATCTACTCGAAGACTGAAGAAGAGCATAAAGAGCACCTGAGGAAAGTTCTGGGAACCTTAAGGAAGGAGGAGCTCTATGGTAAGCTATCTAAATGCGAATTCTTGATTTTTTTGGCCATGTTGTCACAGGAGAAGGAATTTCGGTGGATCCAATGAAGATAGCTGCTATTGAGAAGTGGGCTGCACCAAGTTCAGTTGCAGAAATCAGAAGCTTTTTGGGTTTAGCTGGCTACTACCGGAAGTTTGTAAAGGATTTCTCCAGGATTGCTGAACCGATGACGAAGCTCACTAGGAAGAACGAAGAATTCATTTGGTCTAAAGCTTGCTAGTCAGCATTTGAGGAACTGAAGAAGAGGCTTACAACGGTGCCGATACTTGCGCTACCCTCAGGTACCGGCGGTTTCTCAATTTATAGTGATGCTTCCGGTAAGGAATTGGGCTGTGTTCTTCAACAACATGGGAAAGTACTTGCTTACGCATCTAGGCAATTACGGACTCATGAGAAGAACTATCCTACACATGATTTGGAGCTTGCAGCGCTGATATTTGTATTGAAGCTATGGAAGCACTACCTTTATGGAGAGAGAATGGAAATATTTACAGACCACGAAAGTCTTAAATATGTATTCACTCAGAAGGAGCTGAACATGCGACAGAGACGATGGCTGGAGCTGATGAAGGATTTCGACATCAACCTGTAGTATCATCCGGGTAAGGCTAATGTTGTTGTAGATGCACTTAGTCGATACCCGATGGCAATGTTCTTGACCAAGGAGCGTCATTTGCTGGAGGACATGGAAAAGCTTGGATTGGAGACTGTACTGCCCGAAGAAAAAATGAAGAAACTGGGAAGAGAAACCATTGTACCAGGAGCTGATTCAACAATGATGCAGTTGCAAGTGCGTTCAAGTCTAATGGACAGAGTCAAGGAGGCACAATTACAAGATGAGACGCTTTGCAAACTCAGAGATCAAGTGCTGGCGGGAACACTTGAATGATTCTCAATCGCCAGCGACGGAGCACTGAAGCATGGTACGAGGCTGTGCGTACCAACTGGCGAACTGAGGAACGAGCTGATGCAAGAAGTGCACCAATTGCAGTATTCCGTACATCCAGGAGCCAACAAAATGTATCGGAATATGCGTACTATAGTGTGGTGGTATGGAATGAAGAAGGACGTATCCAGGTATGTGGCTAGATATTTAATTTGTCAACAAGTGAAAGCTAGCAGACAGAGACCAGCAGGACTGTTGCAGCCGCTAGATATCCCGGAGTGGAAATAGGAGCACATAACGATGGACTTTGTGTCAGGACTGCCTTGATCCCAAGGAGGAAATGATGCCATTTGGGTTATCGTGGACCGACTGACGAAGTCAGCCTACTTTATTCCTTTCAAGGTGGGTCTATCCACTGAGAAGTTGGCGGCACTGTACATGCAGCACATCTACCGGATTCATGGAGTTCCGGTAAGCATTGTGTCTGACAGGGATACCAGGTTCACCACTTACTTCTGGAAGAGTTTGCATGACAGTTTGGGAACGCAACTGAAGTTCAGCACCGCCTACCATCCTCAGACTGACAGACAATCAGAGAGAACAATCTAGACGCTAGAAGACATGCTGAGATCATGCGTCTTGGAATTTGGAGGGTCTTGGGAAGACCATTTGCACTTGGTAGAGTTATCCTACAACAACAGCTACCAAGCTAGCATCGGTATGACACCGTTTGAGGCACTCTATGGACGTCGTTGCCGTACTCCACTTGCTTGGGACGACGTCGGAGAACGAGTATTGCTTGGACCTGAGATGGTAACCGATGCAGCAGAGAAGGTAAAGATGATCAGAGCCAAGCTCAGGATTGCCCAAGACAGACAGAAGCATTGGGCCGATAGCAGTCGACGGCCGTTGGAGTTCGAAGATGGTGACAGTGTGTTCGTGAAGATCTCTCATAACCAGAGGAACCATCCGTTTCGGCAGAGCAGGAAAGCTAAGTCCCAGGTATATTGGTCCTTTTGAAGTACTTAACAGGATTGGAGAAGTGACTTATCGAGTGGCTCTACCCTCAAGTCTCGAAGGCGTCCACAATGTCTTCCACGTTTCGTAGCTGAGACGCTACATCCCGGACCCGAGCCACATCTTGGACCATTCTGTCACGCCCAAGAACCAGAATACTGGAGAGCGGGGGCAGACATAGCCAGCTACGTATATGAAATGGAATTCATCTCGCTATACGATCACGGCTGTCTAGATACATGAGGGTTTATCTACAAGCCAACAGTCTCTTAAGGTCGTGAATAAGCCTAGTGTCTCAATCACAAGCAAGTAAGTAAAAGACACAAGATATATGATCATTAAATATACAATAGTAAGGCGTCCCAAACATTACATATTCAGTTGATCATGAAGCTAGTCGTTACAAAATGTCAGGACTAGCAAGAGTTTAGTTATACATGATCAACCCTAGGATCTGTTAATCATGTTACAGCCCGTAGGCAGACAATAAGTAAGTGCAACCGAGCTAAACAGGTGCTCGTCGGCTAAACGCCTCAAAAGAATATTTTTACAATAGAGTGGGAGAGCCAAAAATAAACCACTCGTTGCCAGGGTTCCGTCTAGTGGCCACCATCTGGCTGGAAGGTCGGTAGATCCTCTGGAGCTGCTCCGAAATCTGGCCACACAAAACCAGCTGGGTCAGACCCCAGAAAGAGCAAGTGCCACAAAGGAGGCTCCACTTAAGAACTAAAACCAGCAATCAGCACAAGTTATAAATAAAGTAAGAACTGGAAATAAAAAAATACACCAGGATGATATACGCCGAGATAACCATGGAACTATTCAGATAACCATGTTACAACCCGTAAACCAAACAAGGACCGGGGTTGTAACCCTTCGTCTGAACAGAGCTTGGAATTCTTACCATTTATCGGTAAAATAAATACAAGCATTCTGGTCGTTCAATAATCTGGAACAGGATCAGAGCAAGACTAGACTGGTTAGACTCCGTCCAATCACTTCACGGCCATGCAAGAATTACGGCTTGATACTTTAACTAATTAGGGTTGTCACAAGCCTAATTACTAACAAGATGCAGTAAGATTATTCCACAGCCACAAGCCCTGCAGACCATCCAGGTTACCCGGGTTAAAAGATTAGAGTTGAATTCAGGTGGGTACATCGTCCAGGAAACGAATGTACCCTTAGGTAGCTTGAAGGGTGCAACACATGACAGTGTGCTGGAAATGTGCCCTACTCGACGGTAGGCTACAGATCCCAAGGCGTGCCCAGGTAACGGGATTGCCTGTAGCTGGGAAATCTCGTCATGACTAATGTATTAATCTAGTTATTAGCCTTAGTCCATTTTAGTAGGTACTCCTGACCGTGGTACTCAGGAGTCCCTGTCCTAGACATGATGCAAGACAGGACTGGTTTATTTATACAAAAACAATCGCCCACGGTGTCCAGATTAATTATACATGTCATATCATGTCAGGTTATCATGCCAAGTGTACTTGTCAGGAGTGCGCCACGACGGGCCACTATCAGGTCATGTCAGGTTATTATGTCAGGAGTGCAGCACTACGGGTCACTATCACGTCATGCTCAATTATCAATTCCAAACATATCAAGTAAATTCGTGATTATCAAGTTCAGGACAAAAGGCGTAAGAATATAAAATGGACGTTAAATATCTAATAAAATATTAATATACAAGGATATAGAAGATCCAGGGTAATCAGGCTACGCTCAGGTCAAGCTACGCTCAGGTCAGGCTACGCTCAACTCAAGCTACGCTCAGGTCAGCGTACGCTCAAGTCAAGCTACGCTCAGGTCAAGCTACGCTCAAGTCAGCGTATGCTCAAGTCAAGCTACGCTCAGGTCAGGCTACGCTCAGGTCAAGCTTCGCTCAGGTCAGGCTACGCTCAGGTCAGGCTACGCTCAGGTCAAGCTACGCTCAGGCCAGGCTACGCTCAGGTCAGGCTACGCTCAGGTCAAGCTACGCTCAGGTCAATGCATGCAAGACATACGCTTCCAAAAGGCAGTGTATGTACTCCATACGACTCCTCTTCAAGGCAGCGTATGAGATCCATACGACTCCTTGCCAAGGCAGCGTATGAGGTCCATACGACTCCTTGCCAAGGCAGCGTATAAGGTCCATACGACTCCTCATCAAGGCAGCGTATGAGGTCCATACGACTCCTTGCCAAGGCAGCGTATGCAAGACATACGCCTCCAAAAGGCAGCGTATGCGTCAGACTGCACTGCGCTAAAGAGCGCGTGCAGCTCAGTGGCGCAAGCTAAAAATCTCGCGCACTGCTCACCGTCTTCTCCAAATCAGCAAGAACTCCATGGTCTGAACCCAAAGCTTCAAAAGTCCATAACTTGGTCAAAATAAGTCCAAATCCAACTTTTCAAAGGTCAAAATTGGCTAGAATAAAATTCTCTACAACATGGAATCATCAAAACTTGAAAACAAAGAAGTTTGATAGATCAAAACCACCAAAATCCAAAAATAACTAATTTCTAGATCTACAAAATTAAAGCCTCAAAATGGAAAATGACAAGTTCTAATGTGTCTTAGAAACATGAGGAGAAGCTAATGGAACAATAAAAATGGGTTCTCTTGTGGAAGCAAGTTGTACTTGCCTAGACCCCTCTCTTCTCTCTTTGGTCGGTGAAGGGAGTAAATGGAAGAAGAAGAGATTAATGAAGAGAGAGAAGAAGAATAGGTAATAAATATGAGTGGTGGTGGTAGGTAGGGGGTTCACCCCTTGGTTCATGATGAACCAAGAGCAATCCCAAACCGAACCAAGCCAACCCAAACCAAGAATAAACCAAGCCCAGGAAGGAAATTAAGCAAGAAAATCATACAATACAAGAATAAATACATACACGTATTCCAGAAATACGTAATACGAACACAGGCATTACAACTCTATCCACCTTAAAAGAATTCCGTCCTCGAAATTTAATCAAGAGGCTAGAGAAGCAATGACAAGCTACATTAATCACATGCAAGCTATAACTAGGCAGACAATCACTCATTCAAGCAAGGAATCTAAGGCATGAGGCATAAGAAAGATATCATACCTCACGAGTCAAACAAGTCGGGATATCGCGATCGGATATCATCCTCACGCTCCCACGTTGACTCCCCCAAAGAGTGATGACCCCAAGCAACTCAGACTAACTTGATAGTCTTGTTCTTGAGGATCTTGTCACGACCCGCACCCTGTATAGGGGCACGAGAAGTGGTTACGTCCAGCCTACGCCGCAATGTCGGCGGTAGTAAGCTGTTCTAGGTTGCTAACTAATCTCATGCAGTGAAATATAAAAAGTACTTGTCCAGATATCAGCTCCGAATGGAGGGCAAGTAAGGGTATGATCTACTCAAACACAGTCTAAGCACGAAAAGATAACACAGAAGTTATACCTAAGGAATTAAAGACAACAACAACTAACTGCTAAATAATACACCAATATCTCAAACCAACTTAATACAGACTCAATATCTTAACTTTAATACAACAAGTCAAAACATGAAAGCTAAAGTAGTCTACTAGCTAATCTCCTGAATCACTCCTGAGAGTCGGGACCAAAGGTAGCTAATCCCTCGCCAGGTCCATGGTAAGCAGGGCATGTGTCCTCAGGATTATCATCTGTAATATTTTCAACAGGTCCAATCAGGACGGGAACGAGTACAACTCATCAAGAAAAACCCAAGTAAATGACAAAGAACTATAAAGCAGTTATAGACAGTTTTATTGATGAGCATGGCAGTTCTATGCAGGTAATAATGGCACAGAGACACAGTAAGATACAAGAAAAGAAAGGTAACAAAAACAAGAGAAGAATCATGGCAATGAAGACTGTAATAAAAGCTAACTGAACTAGAATATCATGTGTGAGTTCAGACAGTACGATATAAGTCTAATATAATCCCAGTGTGAGTCCAGTCCATATAATCTGATACCAGATAATTTCCAGTACAAGATGAGTCCAACAGTGATCAATGAAACCAGGATGAGTCCAACTATGATCTAACAGTGTGTTTTAAAATACCAAGGTCGACATATAAACGGCTGTAGGTATCAGGCACATCTCTCACAGATCGGGCAAGAGATGGCTATGCTTCCAGTAGATTTCAGTTTGGAGATTCCGTATTTGGGATATGTCTACATGTCTTACTCAATATTTCTCCGCCCAACAAGTGAATCCAAAATCGACAAAAAGAATCGAGATGAGTCTGGCCAATACGTGATGATTCCAGAAATGATTCCGGAATGATACTAATGACTCCAGTAATAGAGGCCAGCAAGTAAGGTATGTGTCGATACATGAATCCAGAAATATCCATACGTGTTGATACAGAGAATCACATAGAACTAACTAGAACTGAAATACAGTAATCGACAAATAAATGAGAGAATTATCAGAGAATGTACTCGCCTGTTACTCTGAAAAGAGTAGTATAATATCAGATGTCTGTACCAGGGTCACAATGTCCTAAAATAGAGCAATACAGTTATGACATGTCCAAAATGAAGGTAAATGAAATCTACAATACAATCTATATGAATTCTAAGCCAATCTAGGTCAAAGTCAAACTTGGTCAACACTACAGTCAAACTAAGTCAAATTAAGTCATACTAGGTCACAAGAAGTTAAACTAAGTCATACAAGGTCAAACAAGTCTAATCTAGGTTAAAGTCAACTCTTGGTCAAATATTCTAGCCAAACTAGTCAAGTTATCTAGGGCTTAGTCAATAATGGTCAGATTAGTCAATACTAGTCAACATGGTCAAAGTCTAGGTCAATCTTAGACTAACTAAGATTTTGGTTAATCACAGACTAGTCAATAAGATAATTAGGTTAATCTTGACTAATGGTCAACATCCAGTCAAACTCTATAAGGCTAACTCAAAACCAAACATAGGCTAACCTGTCTTAGAATATATAAGATACTATACTACAATTACCTATACAAAGTATACCACACATAAATACATATAGTACAATACCAACCTTAATCCTGTAATCAAGCTAATCCTATTCTCCAACTCAAGTCATGACTCAACTCTAAGTATCTCACTTAACCCCATACATATCTTCATCTATATAGGATTACCCTCATAATCTATATGGTCAACCTAATCATCTAGTTAGGTTTTAGTCAAACCTTAGTCATTAAGGTTAGTTTCAAGTCAAACTAGGTTGATTAGGTCAAGTTTGACCTAAGGTTGACCTTGGTCAACACTTGGTCAAACAAGGGGTAAACTAGTTAAGTCATGGGTATTTGGTCAATTAGGGTTAGCCCTAATGACCATAGGCTAATAGCTATAGCCCATAGGCTAGTAGCTTAGGTCAACTAGTTCTAGGTTTACCTATATAGATATATATATACATACACTATATAATGTAAAACCTATATATATAGCCACTATATATAAATACCCATATACCCCACATATATATATATATAACCACACTACAATATATATATAATATATATACATACATAATGTATATGTACAATATACCTAATATATATTATATACAATATATATATATAGAGAGAAGTAATGAGAGTGTAGAGAGAGGGAATCTTAGAGAGAGAGAGTGAGAATGAGAGAGAGACACTGAATAGAGAGAGGGACAGAGAGTTAACAGGAATGGGGGGGGGGGAGAGGTTCCAGAAATTCTGGAACCAGAAATTGGCTCCCAACACACACACACACAGTCCACATACACACAACATGTGTATACACACACAACTACACCTACACACAACCATTTTTCTCCAAAACTCACCCACACTCTCACATACATATATACTACATATACATATACTAAAATACACCTATATAATGTATAAAACAGATCAAAATAGGTTTTGAAATTCGATTTACAAATCTGGAAATAATACCAAAACTGGAAACAGTGGACTGTGTATTTCGAAACAGGGTAACTTGATTTTCGTACACTAAACCGAGCTATGGCTCGCAACCATGGGTTGGTAACTGAGGCCCTAGGTGTCCTCTAGTGTCTAGTGTCCCTAGGAGTCCACCACGACACGACACAACGTGTCCAACCGCCCAAAAACCCAATCGGGTAAATCAAGATACGCACACACACACGCAGTGTCGTGCACGTGTGCACTCGAGTGTAGGACACGACACAGGTGTCCTCGTGTCTCGTGTACATGTGGGTGGGTTCGCCTAGAGTTAAACTAAGTGTCCAGTAGCATGAACAGTGTCCAAGTGTCCCCGTGTCCGTGCACGAAGTGCGTATCAGAGGCACTGTGCGCGCGTGTAAGTGACAGTGTGTGTCCAGTGCGAGTGCGATTCCTCACTCGACACGACACGGCTTGATACGAAACTTTAGAGATGTCTTGTCAGACATTGCCCCTAGGTTTGTGTCAAGTTTCCCGTGTCCACGTGTCGTGTACAGTGCACACGAGGGGTCTGGTAGCAGGACAGCGTGCACTGTCTCGTGCACGCGTGTCGAGGGCTTGTGTGCCACGTGTGTGTCACCTAGGGCCTCGTGGTCGTGTCCTAGGATAGGTGAGGTGTCAGGGTACGTGTCTAGGTCACTGTATCGTGTCCACAACACGTGTGGACACGACACGAAGTGTCAAACACTTGCGTGTTTACAGTGTGCACAGTATAAACAGTGTGTTAAAATCCGTGGGTTCGTGTCCTGTTTTGGACACGAACAGTGTCCAATTCATGCTCAGTCCTAGGAAATCGTGTCCTACACATCTAGGGCTACCCAAAAATATATTTTGTTTGAAAATTTTTGAATAAAAAGTCCTATGTGGCATTTCACCAAACACCTATATAAAACCATTGATACGTGTCCGATACGGACACCAAACCAAGTCTAAATCTCACCAAACTTAGCCTACAGTTAGGGTATACCTATATGCATGCAATTATGAAGAGAAATTACAATAATAACTAGGTTTGGGGATTTTTACCTATGAGTGCAGAACTCAAGAAAACAAGGTTTTTGGGGGGGTATCCTCTTCGCTTGATGGTGCCCAAAATGCTATGCAACCTAGCTAGCTAGCTCCCCTTAGCATCCTCAATAGTAGGGGGTTCCAATGCAAGAAGTTTGGCTCAATTTGGAGTCAAATTGGTTAAATGGTGAAGGGTTGAAGTAGAGAAAAAAACTAGGTTTTAAGTGTAATGAAAAGAGGCTTGAGTGAAAGGGGGGTGGTGTTCATATAGGATGGGGGCATGGGTTGGGCTGCCATGGGGGGGTAGGGTAGATATTTAGGGTTCCTTTCCACCTAGCAAGCTTAGTCTCTAAGTCTTTGACCCTTAGATATTTCTAGGTTTCTAAAGGAAATATCTTAGATAGGTAATATCTAGATATTTGTCTAACCTTAGATATTTCTAACATAAAACTAACATCTAACATTAGCCTCCTAGGTTAGTGACTAATCTCTAGGTTAGGGTAAACTAGGTTAGGGCTAACATGACACTAATCCACTAATTAAATAATAATAAAAACACATAAATCCAAATAATTCCTAATAAATCCTAGAAAATTACCAAAATACCCTTTAGGCTAAAAAGCCCTAATTTGATGTTCTAAACCTATGGCTAGGCTCACATGATCATGGTTAGTTTCTAGGTTATGAAATCTCTAGGGTTTACACTAGGGTTACACTAGTAAAATCACAAAGTCATAAGCCATGACTTAGAAAATAATTTTAATCTAACTAAAAATCACCAAAATTTATAACATGACTAAATCACCATTAATAAATAATAAAAATAATAAATTTTCAAAAATACCTCAATTTTAGAAAACTGGGTCTTACAAGTCTACCCTCCTTAGAGAAATTTCGTCCTCGAAATTTAGATCGTCGTACTCCTCCTGGGTCAAACCCTCAACAATCAAAGTCAGAGTTACTACTTAGCAGCATACAAGGTCAATAAGTAAAATGTGGGTAGTAGACCTATACTGGATCATGTCCAATAAATTGGACTGGCAGGTTTAGGTCAAGGGTGTCCTCAATTTAAATTGGAATCAAAAGTAACTCTATGGGGTAATTTAGGATGAAGTCTTGTGCCAGGAAAGTCGTACTAAGCAATTGAAGTATAAAATGGTGTGCCTTAGTGGGATACTAAGGTCATGGGTGTAGGTTGTCAAGTCTAGGTCATGTCTGTGAAATTGGTTTTGAGAAAACAACTAGTCTTGTGCTCCTAATTTAAAAGTCATGGTAATGTGCCTACGATGATCATAATTAGAGTGGGAATGGTCAATGGCCTAAATTTAAACCAGAAGTTGTGATGCAATAGTAGTACAAGGATAGGTTAAATGGGATAGTCTGTGACTATGGGTATTAGACTAGGTAGGTAAGAAAACAATGAATCAATAGGGTTAAGAGGTTTACCATTCTATGGTTAGAGCTACTCTTCTAAGTCAAAGGTATAGCACATACATCAATTCATTCCTAAAGGATTATATTAACAATTAGAGCTACTCCTACTCCTACTCCTACTCCCACTCCTAAGTAAGAGATAAAATCAAAAGAACTATCAAGTCAAATTCATCAAAAATAAGAAATAGGTAGGAGCATATGGAATTGGATTTCAAGACAGATATAATGAAACAAGATGGGAATGGATTTGAAAGAACAGAACCTGCAAGTGGCTCCATCCATGTAGAATAATATATGAAAGCGAACCAAAGTGCAATAGGTTGATCAGACCATCATGCACCGGCCCTGATTAGACAATATGTTAGTGGGTACTAGCCCCCAATAAAATATGTCGTGATCAAGCTCGATAAAATATAAGCTTGCAAAACTAAGGCTAAATTAGTAGTAAAGAAGGTCAAAATATAAGGGAGGTAATGATGAATAAGGTTAAATAGTCCAAGATCCCTTAAACATCAAGGAGTGAGGGTGAATTAAAACAAGAGGAAAAGGGTTTTCAATATCGAAGTTCAAAATAAGATTCTCAAGGGTCGTCCCAGAATCTCTCATGAAATCCTAACAGTGATTGGGTATACTCTCATCCTAATACCTTAATTCCTATATTCTATCGCAGGCTCGTAGCAGTACAACTAAGTCGTCGTGCTACTACGAAATCGCACAAATGCGACTCTCGACCTGCATGGGCCACCACTAAAAACGTGTCACGACCCGCACCCTGTATAGGGGCACGAGAAGTGGTTACGTCCAGCCTACGCCGCAGTGTCGGCGGTAGTAAGCTGTTCTAGGTTGCTAACTAATCTCATGCAATGAAATATAAAAAGTACTTGTCCAGATATCAGCTCCGAATGGAGGGCAAGTAAGGGTATGATCTACTCAAACACAGTCTAAGTACGAAAAGATAACACAGAAGTTATACCTAAGGAATTAAAGACAACAACAACTAACTGCTAAATAACACACCAATATCTCAAACCAACTTAATACAGACTCAATATCTTAACTTTAATACAACAAGCCAAAACATGAAAGCTAAAGTAGTCTACTAGCTAATCTCCTGAATCACTCCTGAGAGTCGGGACCAAAGGTAGCTAATCCCTCGCCAGGTCCATGGTAAGCAGGGCATGTGTCCTCAGGATTATCATCTGTAATATTTTTAACAGGTCCAATCAGGACGGGAACGAGTACAACTCATCAAGAAAAACCCAAGTAAATGACAAAGAACTATAAAGCAGTTATAGACAGTTTTATTGATGAGCATGGCAGTTCTATGCAGGTAATGATGGCACAGAGACACAGTAAGATACAAGAAAAGAAAGGTAACTAAAACAAGAGAAGAATCATGGCAATGAAGACTGTAATAAAAGCTAACTGAACTAGAATATCATGTGTGAGTCCAGACAGTACGATATAAGTCTAATATAATCCCAGTGTGAGTCCAGTCCATATAATCTGATACCAGATAATTTCCAGTACAAGATGAGTCCAACAGTGATCAATGAAACCAGGGTGAGTCCAACTATGATCTAACAGTGTGTTTTAAAATACCGAGGTCGACATGTAAACGGCTGTAGGTATCAGGCACATCTCTCACTGATCGGGCAAGAGATGGCTATGCTTCCAGTAGATTCCAGTTTGGAGATTCCGGATTTGGGGTATGTCTACATGTCTTACTCAATATTTTCCCGCCCAGCAAGTGAATCCAAAATCGACAAAAAGAATCGAGATGAGTCTGGCCAATACATGATGATTCCAGAAATGATTCCGGAATGATACTAATGACTCCAGTAATAGAGGCCAGCAAGTAAGGTATGTGTCGATACATGAATCCAGAAATATCCATACGTGTTGATACAGAGAATCACATAGAACTAACTAGAACTGAAATACAGTAATCGACAAATAAATGAGAGAATTATCAGTGAATGTACTCGCCTATTACTCTGGAAAGAGTAGTGTAATATCAGATGTCTGTACCAGGGTCACAATGTCCTAAAATAGAGCAATACAGTTATGACATGTCCAAAATGAAGGTAAATGAAATCTACAATGCAATCTATATGAATTCTAAGCCAATCTAGGTCAAAGTCAAACTTGGTCAACACTACAGTCAAACTAAGTCAAATTAAGTCATACTAGGTCACAAGAAGTTAAACTAAGTCATACAAGGTCAAACAAGTCTAATCTAGGTTAAAGTCAACTCTTGGTCAAATATTCTAGCCAAACTAGTCAAGTTATCTAGGGCTTAGTCAATAATGGTCAAATTAGTCAATACTAGTCAACATGGTCAAAGTCTAGGTCAATCTTAGACTAACTAAGGTTTTGGTTAATCACAGACTAGTCAATAAGATAATTAGGTTAATCTTGACTAATGGTCAACATCCAGTCAAACTCTATAAGGCTAACTCAAAACCAAACATAGGCTAACCTGTCTTAGAATACCTAAGATACTATACTACAATTACCTATACAAAGTATACCACACATAAATACATATAGTACAATACCAACCTTAATCCTGTTATCAAGCTAATCCTATTCTCCAACTCAAGTCATGACTCAACTCTAAGTATCTCACTTAACCCCATACATATCTTCATCTATATAGGATTACCCTCATAATCTATATGGTCAACCTAATCATCTAGTTAGGGTTTAGTCAAACCTTAGTCATTAAGGTTAGTTTCAAGTCAAACTAGGTTGATTAGGTCAAGTTTGACCTAAGGTTGACCTTGGTCAACACTTGGTCAAACAAGGGGTAAACTACTTAAGTCATGGGTATTTGGTCAATTAGGGTTAGCCCTAATGGCCATAGGCTAATAGCTATAGCCCATAGGCTAGTAGCTTAGGTCAACTAGTTCTAGGTTTACCTATATAGATATATATATACATACACTATATAATGTAAAACCTATATATAGCCACTATATATAAATACCCATATACCCCACATATATATATAACCACACTACAATATATATATAATATATATACATACATAATGTATATGTACAATATACCTAATATATATTATATACAATATATATATAGAGAGAGAAGTAATGAGAGTGTAGAGAGAGGGAATCTTAGAGAGAGAGAGTGAGAATGAGAGAGAGACACTGAATAGAGAGAGGGACAGAGAGTTAACAGGAATGGGGGGGGGAGAGGTTCCAGAAATTCTGGAACCAGAAATTGGCTCCCAACACACACACACAGTCCACATACACACAACATGTGTATACACACACAACTACACCTACATACAACCATTTTTCCCCAAAACTCACCCACACTCTCACATACATATATACTACATATACATATACTAAAATACACCTATACAATGTATAAAACAGATCAAAATAGGTTTTGAAATTCGATTTACAAATCTGGAAATAATACCAAAACTGGAAACAGTGGACTGTGTATTTCGAAACAGGGTAACTTGATTTTCGTGCACTAAACCGAGCTATGGCTCGCAACCATGGGTTGGTAACTGAGCCCCTAGGTGTCCTCTAGTGTCTAGTGTCCCTAGGAGTCCACCACGACACGACACAACGTGTCCAACCGCCCAAAAACCCAATCGGGTAAATCAAGATACGCACACACACACGCAGTGTCGTACACGTGTGCACTCGAGTGTAGGACATGACACAGGTGTCCTCGTGTCTCGTGCACATATGGGTGGGTTCGCCTAGAGTTAAACTAAGTGTCCAGTAGCATGAACAGTGTCCAAGTGTCCCCGTGTCCGCGCACGAAGTGCGTATCAGAGGCACTGTGCGCGCGTGTAAGTGACAGTGTGTGTCCAGTGCGAGTGCGATTCCTCACTCGACACGACACGGCTTGATACGAAACTTTGGAGATGTCTTGTCAGACATTGCCCCTAGGTTTGTGTCAAGTTTCCCGTGTCCACGTGTCTTGTACAGTGCACACGAGGGGTCTGGTAGCAGGACAGCGTGCACTGTCTCGTGCACGCGTGTCGAGGGCTTGTGTGCCACGTGTGTGTCACCTAGGGCCTCGTGGTCGTGTCCTAGGATAGGTGAGGTGTCAGGGTACGTGTCTAGGTCACTGTATCGTGGCCACAACACGTGTGGACACGACACGAAGTGTCAAACACTTGCGTGTTTACAGTGTGCACAGTATAAACAGTGTGTTAAAATCAGTGGGTTCGTGTCCTGTTTTGGATACGAACAGTGTCCAATTCATGCTCAGTCCTAGGGAATCGTGTCCTACACATCTAGGGCTACCCAAAAATATATTTTGTTTGGAAAATTTTGAATAAAAAGTCCTATGTGGTATTTCACCAAATACCTATATAAAACCATTGATACGTGTCCGATACGGACACCAAACCAAGTCTAAATCTCACCAAACTTAGCCTACAGTTAGGGTATACCTATATGCATGCAATTATGAAGAGAAATTACAATAATAACTAGGTTTGGGGATTTTTACCTATGAGTGCAAAACTCAAAAAAACAAGGTTTTTTTTGGGGGGGGGGTATCCTCTTCGCTTGATGGTGCCCAAAATGCTATGCAACCTAGCTAGCTAGCTCCCCTTAGCATCCTCAATAGTAGGGGGTTCCAATGCAAGAAGTTTGGCTCAATTTGGAGTCAAATTGGTTAAATGGTGAAGGGTTGAAGTAGAGGAAAAAAACTAGGTTTTAAGTGTAATGAAAAGAGGCTTGAATGAAAGGGGGGTGGTGTTCATATAGGATGGGGGCATGGGTTGGGCTGCCATGGGGGGGGGGGGGGGTAGGGTAGATATTTAGGGTTCCTTTCCACCTAGCAAGCTTAGTCTCTAAGTCTTTGACCCTTAGATATTTCTAGGTTTCTAAAGGAAATATCTTAGATAGGTAATATCTAGATATTTGTCTAACCTTAGATATTTCTAACATAAAACTAACATCTAACATTAGCCTCCTAGGTTAGTGACTAATCTCTAGGTTAGGGTAAACTAGGTTAGGGCTAACATGACACTAATCCACTAATTAAATAATAATAAAAACACATAAATCCAAATAATTCCTAATAAATCCTAGAAAATTACCAAAATACCCTTTAGGCTAAAAAGCCCTAATTTGATGTTCTAAATCTATGGCTAGGCTCACATGATCATGGTTAGTTTCTAGGTTATGAAATCTCTAGGGTTTACACTAGGGTTACACTAGTAAAATCACAAAGTCATAAGCCATGACTTAGAAAATAATTTTAATCTAACTAAAAATCACCAAAATTTATAACATGACTAAATCACCATTAATAAATAATAAAAATAATAAAATTTCAAAAATACCCCAATTTTAGAAAACTGGGTCTTACAGATCTTCTCTCTCCGGTCCAATATAGACACGGGCCTCTCCTCATACGAAAGGTTGGTACCAACAATCAATTCCGAATGATCCAGGATGTGGCTCGGGTCCGGGATATACCGTCGTAATTGGGATACATGGAACACGTCATGCACCTCGCTTAGCGATGACGGAAGAGCGAGACGATAGGATACATCTTCTACTCGCTCCAGAATGTCAAACGGTCCTATATACCTAGGACTAAGCTTGCCCCGTACGCCGAAACGAATGACGCCACGGTTAGGCGAAATCCTCAGGAATACATGATCGCCGACCGAAAACTCGAGAGGGCGCCGATGAGAATCGGCCCAATGGCGCTGGCGATCTTGGACAACTCGAAGATGATCTCTGACTCGTCTGACCACTTCAACTGTCTGGGCAATCATTTCTGGACCGAGTATCTGTCTCTCTCCAACATCATCCCAGGCTAGCGGGGACCTGCACTTCCTACCGTACAGTGCCTCGAACGGTGCCATCTGGATACTGGCCTGGAAACTATTGTTGTACGAGAATTCTACCAGGTGCAAGTGATCTTCCCATGAACCACCGAAGTCAAGTATGTAAGACCGCAACATGTCTTCAAGAGTCTGGATCGTGCGCTCCGACTGGCCATCTGTCTGTGGGTGATATGCTGAACTGAACTGGAGATGAGTTTCCAAACTCTCTTGCAAGCTACGCCAAAAGTGCGACATAAATCTTGAATCTCGGTCCGAGGTGATACTGACTGGCACACCGTGCAATCTGACAATCTGTCTGAGGTACATCTCTGCTAACTGAGCCGTCGACTGACCAACTCTGAATAGAAGAAAGTGAGCCACTTTCGTGAGCCTGTCAACTATAATCCAGATAGCATCTCTATCAGCTGGGGATCTAGGTAGTCCAGTCACAAAATCCATGGTCACATGCTCCCACTTCCATTCTGGAATCGGTAAGGGCTGAAGAAGTCCAGCCGGTCTCTGATGTTCGGCTTTAACTTGTTGGCAAACCAAACACCGAGAGACAAACCGAGCTATCTCCCGCTTCATGCCATTCCACCAGAAATGCTGCCGGATATCATGGTACATCTTCGTACTGTCAGGATGGATGGAATACTACGAACTGTGCGCTTCTGACATGATCTCCTGCCGGATATCTCCGCTGGGTACATAAAGACACTTACCATGTCGAAGTGTACCATCCTCACGAATGCATAACTCGGGTCGCCGGCCTGCCTCACACTCTGCTCTGAGTCGCTGAAGCTTGAAATCTGCCGACTGCGTCATCCGAATCCTCTCGACTATAGTGGACTGAACTTGCATACTGGCCATCAAGGCCACACTGGAAGGGAGAACAACTTCAATACCCATCTTCTGAAGATCTGCTAACAGCTCTGGTTGCACTGTTAGAAAATAAACTCCTGCTCTCCTGCTCAATGCATCCGCAACAACATTGGCCTTCCCATGATGATACTGCAGGTTGACATCATAATCCACAAGAAGCTCCAGCCACCTTCTCTGACGCATGTTAAGATCCTTCTGGGTGAAAATATACTTCAGGCTCTTGTGGTCGGTGAAAATCTCCACCCTGTCTCCATACAAGTAGTGCCTCCACAACTTAAGTACAAACACCACTGCTGCCAGCTCTAAGTCATGGGTTGGGTAATTCCTCTCATGATCACGAAGTTGTCGTGACGCATAAGCTACTTCCCATGCTGCATCAGAACACATCCTAAACCTCTGTCTGAAGCATCACAGTACACTGAGAATCCTCCGATCCTATCTGAAAGCGTGAGAATAGGAGCTGTTATCAGGCCTCGCTTCAACTGCTCAAAAGAACTCTGACACTCTGCTGTCCAAGCAAACTGCTCATCCTTGCGGGTCAACTGCGTCAATGGCGCTGAAATTTGAGCAAAATCCGAAACAAACCGTCGGTAGTAGCCGACCAATCCAAGAAAACTACGAACCTCTGCAACTGTGCTGGGCACTGGCCATGACTCAATAGCCACAATCTTCTGGGGATCCACTTCTACTCCTCCTCGAGTGATGATATAACCCAAGTACGAAATGCGATCGAGCCAGAACTCGCATTTACTGAACTTGGCATATAACTAGTACTCTCTGAGGATCTGAAGAACTATACGGAGGTGCTGCTCATGCTCCACCTCACTCTTGCTGTAGACCAGAATGTCATCCAAGAACACAATCACAAACTGATCCAAGTAAGGCATGAAGATGCGATTCATGAGGTCCATGAATACTGCCGGCGTATTGGTTGCTCCAAAAGGCATAACAAGGAACTCCCAATGCCCATATCTCGACCTAAAAGCTGTCTTCGGGATGTCCTGCTCTCTGACTCTGATCTGATGATAACCTGAGCGCAAATCAATCTTCGAGAATACTGAAGCCCCCTTGAGTTGATCAAACAAGTCATCTATCTTCGGAAGAGGGTATCTGTTCTTGATTGTCACTGAGTTTAAGGTACGATAATCAACACATAACCTGGACGTACCATCCTTCTTTTTCACAAGAAGCATCGGGGCTCCCCAAAGCGATCCACTAGCACGAATGAATCCCTTGGTTCTAAGTTCTTCAATCATCTTGTACAATATCTCCAACTCTGACGGCGCCATCCTGTAGACTCTCTCTGACACTGGGGCTGTCCCGGGAATCAAGTCTATAGTGAACTCGATCTTCCACTCCGGAGGCATACTTGGAAGTTCTTCTGGGAAAACATCTGGAAACTCCTCGACTATCCTGGGCAACTGAACTGCTGCTACTGCCATCCGCAATACTGGAGGAGATGACTCAACTTCGCCTCGGGAGAAAGAAAACTCCGGCTCGCCTGGAATGCTAAAAACAACCCTGCCAATGTGGCAGTCTATCCTAGCATACTGGTTCCTCAACCAATCCATTCCTAGGACCACATCATAATCGGCCATCGGGAACTCTATTAATCTAGCGGGGAATTCTTTACCGCTAACTACGATCCGACACGAGGAAAACACTCTATCTACTCCCACAAGTCCGTTACCAGTAAGTATATTAAGCCTTACTGATAATGACTCGGGCTCCAGTCCTACCTGTGTCGCGAATCGTGCAGACATAAATGAATACGATGCACCAGAATCAAATAAAGCTGAAGCTGGAAAGGAGTTGACGAGAATAGTACTTGCCACTACCTCTCCTGGTGCCAATCCTTCCTCCACGGTCATCACCATAGCCTGACCGTGCCCTCGGGGTGCTGGTCCCCTCTGCTGAAATCCTCGCTGCCTGCTCTGAGTCTGGGCTTGGACTTGAACATACTGCTGGGGGTTCTGCTGCTGGAATACTTGGGTCTGAGGCGGCAAGGGCCTCGGCAATGGATACTGCTGCTGCTGGACCGGAGCTGGTCCTCTCACCGAAGAGCTAGAAAGCTTGGACGATGATGAACCACCCCTATTCGGGCAGGATCCAACCCTATGGTCTGGTGCTCCACAAGCTAGACACAATCCCTATGCCCTGCGACATTCTGCCACCACATGGCCTGGCTTCCCACAATGAGAACAACCCACTGCGGAAGATTGCTTCTGCTTCTGCTGCTGAGGGTGCGTCGGAGTGGAATGCTGAACCGACGTTACTGAGGCCGCTCGCCTCGGAGCTCCAATAGTCAAAGCCCTGGCTGCCGGGGCTGGTGCTGAAGACTGATTCATCTGACCGTGAGACCTCTTCCGACCTCCGGCCCTATCCACAATCCTCTGGGAGGTATACTCATGCCTCCGGGCTGCTCTCAAGACTGTATCAAAAGTCTGATGCTCAAACTGCTCAACTGCCAACAAGATCTCCAGGTGAAGTCCCTGCTGGAACCACTGGGCTCTATCATACTCGGTTGCCACCAAAGTGGGAGCAAACCGACTGAGTCTCAAAAACTCGGCCGCATATCCATCGACCGTCCTGCCCATCTGCTTCAGATTGGTGAACCTCGTCTGTAGATCGTACCGAGCTACAACATCAAAATACTTGGTCTGGAATCTCTCTCTGAATACTGCCCAAGCAATGGGTGCTGCTAATCCAATGGCCTGTGCTGCCCACCAGCTGCGGGCAAGATCTAACAACTGCAGGCGCACAACGGCCACCTTCTCGTTCTCTGGGGTCCTGGCTGCTTCTAGAATCACCTCTGTGTCCTGAAGCCATGCATCTGCTGCGATAGCATCTTCACTACCGTCGAAGAATGGAGGGTTCAAGCGCTTGAAGCTGTTGGCCGCGCTGTTCCCTGGATGACCGCCTCTGGTCAAAGTATCCGCCACTGCCTGTTGCAATGCATCTCCACGACGATCTTGAGAAGCTATCAAGGTCCTGACGAGCCCTACCAAAGTACCGTCATCATGTTCTACAGGTTGAACTGGCTGGACTGGTGGCTCTCCGCCAGAAGGCACGACTCTGGAGGCTACTCCGGAGTGCTGGGCTTGATCTCCAGGTTGCTGCTGGTCCACGGGAGGTGCTCCGCCTTGCTGGTCGATAGGACCACGAACAATGCCGCTGAAGAAGATGACATAGGGAACAATAAGGAAGTAGCAGGACAGATCAACGATACAAGCATATGATCAGGACAAGAATCCAGGGATTCAGAAGATACGAGCAGAGATCAAAGACGAATACTGATTGAGACATCTATTCGGTAAACCCTCACATATCTTGATTTACAAGACCTGCATGGGCCACCACTTAAACCATGTCACGCTCCAGAACCAGAATACTGGAGAGCGGGGGCAGACATAGCCAGCTACGTATATGAAATGGAATTTATTTCGCTATATGATCACGGCTGTCTAGATACATGAGGGTTTATCTACAAGCCAACAGTCTCTTAAGGTCGTGAACAAGCCTAGTGTCTCAATCACAAGCAAGTAAGTAAAAGTCACAAGATATGTGATCATTAAATATACAATAGTAAGGCGTCCCAAACATTATATATTCAGTTGATCATGAAGCTAGTCGTTACAAAATGTCAGGACTAGCAAGAGTTTAGTTATACATGATCAACCCTAGGATCTGTTAATCATGTTACAGCCCGTAGGCAGACAGTAAGTAAGTGCAATCTAGCTAAACAGGTGCTCGTCGGCTAAACGCCTCAAAAGAATATTTTTACAATAGAGTGGGAGATCCAAAAATAACCCACTCGTTGCCAGGGTTCCGTCTAGTGGCCACCATCTGGCTGGAAGGTCGGTAGATCCTCTAGAGCTGCTCCGAAATATGGCCACACAAAACCAGCTGGGTCAGACCCCAGAAAGAGCAAGTGCCACAAAGGAGGCTCCACTTAAGAACTAAAACCAGCAATCAGCACAAGTTATAAATAAAGTAAGAATTGGAAATAAAGAAAATACACCAGGATGATATACGCCGAGATAACCATGGAACTATTCAGATAACCAGGTTACAACCCGTAAACCAAACAAGGACCGGGGTTGTAACCCTTCGTCTGAACAGAGCTTAGAATTCTCACCATTTATCGGTAAAATAAATACAAGCATTCTGGTCGTTCAATAATCTGGAACATGATCAGAGCAAGACTAGACTGGTTAGACTCCGTCCAATCACTTCACGGCCATGCAAGAATTATGGCTTGATACTTTAACTAATTAGGGTTGTCACAAGCCTAATTACTAACAAGATGCAGTAAGATTATTCCACAGCCATAAGCCCTGCAGACCATCCAGGTTACCCGGGTTAAAAGATTAGAGTTGAATTCAGGTGGGTACATCGTCCAGGAAACGAATGTACCCTTAGGTAGCTTGAAGGGTGCAACACATGACAGTGTGCTGGAAATGTGCCCTACTCGACGGTAGGCTACAGATCCCAAGGCGTGCCCAGGTAACGGGATTGCCTGTAGCTGGGAAATCTCGTCATGACTAATATATTAATCTAGTTATTAGCCTTAGTCCATTTTAGTAGGTACTCCTGACCGTGGTACTCAGGAGTCCCTGTCCTAGACATGATGCAAGACAGGACTGGTTTATTTATACAAACACAATCGCCCACGGTGTCCAGATTAATTATACATGTCATGTCATGTCAGGTTATCATGCCAAGTGTACTTGTCAGGAGTGTGCCACGACGGGCCACTATCAGGTCATGTCAGGTTATTATGTCAGGAGTGCAGCACTACGGGTCACTATCACGTCATGCTCAATTATCAATTCCAAACATATCAAGTAAATTCGTGATTATCAAGTTCAGGACAAAAGGCGTAAGGATATAAAATAGACGTTAAATATCTAATAAAATATCAATATACAAGGATATAGAAGATCCAGGGTAATCAGGCTACGCTCAGGTCAAGCTACGCTCAGGTCAGGCTACGCTCAAGTCAAGCTACGCTCAGGTCAGCGTACGCTCAAGTCAAGCTACGCTCAGGTCAAGCTACGCTTAAGTCAGCGTACGCTCAAGTCAAGCTACGCTCAGGTCAGGCTACGCCCAGGTCACGCGACGCTCAGGTCAGGCTACGCTCAGGTCAGGCTACGCTCAGGTCAAGCTACGCTCAGGCCAGGCTACGCTCAGGTCAGGCTACGCTCAGGTCAAGCTATGCTCAGGTCAATGCATGTAAGACATACGCTTCCAAAAGGCAGCGTATGTACTCCATACGACTCCTCTTCAAGGTAGCGTATGAGATCCATACGACTCCTTGCCAAGGCAGCGTATGAGGTCCATACGACTCCTTGCCAAGGCAGCGTATAAGGTCCATACGACTCCTCATCAAGGCAGCGTATGAGGTCCATATGACTCCTTGCCAAGGCAGCGTATGCAAGACATACGCCTCCAAAAGGCAGCATATGCGTCAGACTGTGCTGTGCTAAAGAGCGCGTGCAGCTCAGTGGCGCAAGCTAAAAAGCTCGCACACTGCTCACTGTCTTCTCCAAATCAGCAAGAACTCCATGGTCTGAACCCAAAGCTTCAAAAGTCCATAACTTGGTCAAAATAAGTCCAAATCCAACTTTTCAAAGGTCAAAATTGGGTAGAATAAAATTCTCCACAACATGGAACCATCAAAACTTGAAAACAAAGAAGTTTGATAGATCAAAACCACCAAAATCCGAAAATAACCAATTTCTAGATCTACAAAATTAAAGCCTCAAAATGGAAAATGACAAGTTCTAATGTGTCTTAGAAACATGAGGAGAAGCTAATAGAACAACAAAAATGGGTTCTCTTGTGGAAGCAAGTTGTACTTGCCTAGACCCCTCTCTTCTCTCTTTGGTAGGTGAAGGGACTAAATGGAAGAAGAAGAAGAGATTAATGAAGAGAGAGAAGAAGAATAGGTAATAAATATGAGTGGTGGTGGTAGGTAGGGGTTCACCCCTTGGTTCATGATGAACCAAGAGCAATCCCAAACCGAACCAAGCCAACCCAAACCAAGAATAAACCAAGCCTAGGGACGAAATTAAGCAAGAAAATCATGCAATACAAGAATAAATACGTACACGTATTCCAGAAATACGTAATACGAACACATACATTACACATTCGGAGCTGAAAATTGGACCCAGCCTTACCAGAGAAGCCAGTGGCAATATTGGACAGAGGAGAGAAGAGAACCAGGAATTCTATGACGCCAATAGTCATAGTTATGTGACGACACAACTCACCAGGCGAGTCTACCTGGGAGCGAGAAGACAAGATGCAGGAGCAGTATCCGTATCTGTTTGAGAATTGAGGTAACCCCTAACCCTGCCTTTAATTTCGAGGACGAAATTTTCTAAGGAGGGAAGATTGTGAAACCCTGATTTTCAATTTATTGGATTATGCCAGTTAGCGATAATTAGTATTATTATTACTACTAGTATTATTATATATTATTATTTAGTCGGATTTAGAAAAAAATATTATTTTAAAAATTATCGTTGATTTTTTATTGTGGCTTGTCCCCGATCCCGAGTCCGGACTCCGACCCCGAGTCCGAACGCCAGATTCCGTTTCCCAAACCCAATTTTCGTTTCCAGCCCCGAATCCATCCTAAACCTTTTAATTAAATTTTGGCCTTAGATAAATAGTTAAACCTATTTTTATGTTTGATTGAGAAAAAAAAGAAGAAAAGAAAACTAAAACCTATTACTAATTCAACCCCCCCCCCCCCCCCGACATGACCTGGTCTCCCACGTTGGAAGAGCTCCCCCCTTATTTCTCCAAAAAACTACTCCTCTCCACATCTCACTCTTCTTCTCCTCTTTCCCTTATTTAAACCCACACCCCACCAACACACTCCCACCACCAGCACCTTTCCAACCTCTCTTTCTCCATCACCAATTAATTTTCCATTTCCCTCACCCTAACCGTGCCCTAGCCCCCAAATTTTCGGCGAACCCGAGCCTCGACCGCGCCCCTCCCGGCGACCTCCGGTGCCGACAGCCCCGACCCAGGCTGGCCCCGTCCAGGCGCCCGTCCGGCGAACCCCGATCCCTGCCGCCGCTTCCAGGCCGCGTCCAGCCGCTGCCCACCCGTGTGCCACCCGTCGCAGCACTCGAGCCCGATCCGTGGCCGCTGTGCCCCGGTCCAGCGCCTCCTCGCACTCACCCCATTCCCGATCCACTGTCCGTCGTTTTCTGTTTTCGATCCCTCTTTCCGTGTGTTCTGGATTGTTCCGAGTTCGCGGGATTCTTCTTCTTTCCCTATTATACATCTGAGAGCTCTAGCCGAGCAACCCAAGGTATAATTTTGCGTTTCCGTTTTCGTTTACGTAGTCAATGATGATACGGTCCCCGATTCTGCTATGAAATTTGATTCGTTTTATTTCAGTTAGGTTCTGTAGTTTTGGCTTTGTGGATTCTGTGGTTTCGGATTTTTCGAACCTCATTTCGGAACGATTCTGTGAGTTTTGGTTTTTTTGAATTTTCTTTCGGAAAGGGTTTTGTGGTTGATTATTTGTGCTGCGGTTTTAAATTCTTGGTTTAGTATTATTATCCCTGGTTTGGGACAATTATTGGTGTTGTGATTTGGCATTTCCCAGTTTTGGGTTATCCCAAATATAGAGGGAATGCTGCCCAAATTTTTATAAAATTTTATAAATGAATTTTTGGAAATATTTATTAATTGGATTTTTGGGCGACGACTGTACCGGTCCGTGAGCCCTAGCGAAATGCAAACGAAACCGGTTTTACCCGGACTATGAGGTATTAGCTAAATTATGACGATTGGACCAAGTCTGAGACTCCTAAGATTTAATTTAATTTATTTATTAGTTTTGTTTTCAATATTTAAAATACGGGACATTTTTCAGAGCTAACTAATTTTCCTCTAATTTCATTTATGTAAAGTTTGTAAGGGCATAGGCCCAGATTTCTATTTTGTTAGTTGTGCTCCTGTATTGTGTAGTCTAGGTTTTTTATTTCTTTTCTGGTTTGATTTTCATTTCTTTTCTGGGTTGGTTTTCATATTTTGACGCATAAATTATAATTAGGATATTAATTATTTTGTATAAAATTAATAAAGATTTTTCCAAGTTAATTAAATGAATAAAATATTAGCAAGATAATAAGTTCATATTTTATCACTAGAAGAAAACTAGTTTATATATATATATATTACAAAAATACAAAGTTTTCTAAGTTAAACTGTAATTGCTATTTTTTCCCAATTAACTGAATTAACCGGTTTAACAAACTAATTGACAACGCATGTAGCTTGCGACGTAAATCGTTACAGTAGGTTAAATAAAAGAACTTAAAATTCGACCAGGACACTACTACTAGAGATTGTAACTAGCACACCTAGAATGGTTTCATATTGGTTCTAAGTCAAGGTTCTCAACTGTAGGATCTCGGAGACGAACCTGACATCCTCCTCGGAACCGACTTTACCGATCCAGTCATAAACAAAGGCAAGTTACGGTTATATTTTCTTGTATTTTATTTAGTAATTGTCTAGCTGCATGTTTAAACCACATTGCTACACGGGACCCTCTCCTAGGGTTCAGATATTGATTGATTGATTGTGGGGATTGGGGAAATAGTGTAACGTTTATGGCCAATATCCCTCATATTGCATATTGTGCGAGCTTACCCCTCTTACACACGGGGATAAGCCGTATCACGTCGCTAGGACGCTATTGTATAACCCAAGCCGGTCATAGACGATTACACATTCGAATCACATTATTTTCAGTTGTAGAATGCTGGAAAATATTGTTTAAACTGTTTAGCCTGCACTTTTCCATTATTACTAGAAATATGAGATACATATTCGTACTTGCTCCCTCCTGACTAGAGACAATATTTTTAGGTGACATTGAGGATGTTGAGCTATTGTACAATAGCTATTATGATCCGGTTCTGTACCCTGTTGTGTTGCCAGAGTCTCCCTCGGAGGACGCAGGACCTGAGGCCGACGAGCCGAACGCTTAGCTAGTTATTTCCTGTTTCCAGTTTTGTTGTTTTGAAATTTGTTAATTTGAATTCAACATTTTATTTCAGTTCTTTTATTTCCAGTTGTACTTTTCCAATGTTGAATAAAAGTTTTAAAATTTCTGTATATTGAGTTGTGACAAATATATAGATGTTGTTGAGAATACCTGCATTATAGAACAGCTTATTGCCGCCGTCTCACAACGGTGTAGGCTGGGCATGATCCGGTTCGACCCAATTATTTGGGATCGGGTCGTGACAGGAGGAGACAACTCCTCGCCGGTCTTTCTCATCGTCATCGTCGATTTGTTGGTGGAGGAAGAGAGGAGTAGCAGATGATTTGCAGTACACTTACTCCTCTTCTCCTCCTACCACTTGCAACACACCTACGTCACATTTTGGCTGCAAGTGAATTGGAAAATAAAATGGGGGGACAGTAACTCTAATTTGTCAGAGGTTACACTTCTCCATCCAGTTGCAGTGCACAACCAAACGCTGCAACTCTGTTCAGTTTTACTGAACAGTGCTAAATGCAGCCACTTGATGCACAGCTCCGCTGATCCAAACAGCCCCTGATACAAAATCATATTATATTTTTTTAGTATATTAAAAAAAAGACTTCTTATGCTGGGTTTGGTATTGCTGCTAATAATTAAGCTAAAGCTGGTTCTACAAAACACACTTCCCTCATAAACAGCCTAGACAATGGCGCCGATGGGTGGTATGAATTGGGTGACATTAGTAATGGCGTCGGAGGGTGGACTACATGCTGGACGACATCATGGATGGCGCTAGGGGTTTTATTTTTTTTGGCACCATCCATGATGTCGCCCCTTCCTCTTCTTCGTAATTTTTTTAAAGTTATCTTTTTTTGTATAAATACCACAAACTTCATCCCTTCGTATAAAATTTTCTGTAACGAAAATATTGATATATTTGAAATCATCAAAATTTTCCGATCAACACATGGACCCAAGCTCAAGCCCAACTGGACTCAACCAAAATCTGACATGCACTTCACCTATTCAAACCCAACCAAACTAGTGACGAAACTCGGATGCATACTAAACGAACCGGGCGTACCCAACCCAAATCCGACAAGAACTTGTCCTGGCCCAAACCTAACTCTACCAAAATCCGACATGAACCTGACGGACCAAAATGCGACACGAGATCCAAACTCTATCCAAGTCGATTATATTATTAGAATATAATTTTTGAGAGATGGACAATTTTCGAAAAATATGCATCTAGCAATTTATCATAATTCGAAACACAAGAATTCTACGTTCCCAAGAATACTATATTTTATACCAATACCCAGGAATTTGATACAGCGAGGCAAGCCATTTTGGAAGACTTGTGTTCTAAGCGGAGACGGAAGCAGAAGTGGGAGCGGAGGAACGGGACTACTTAAAAAAAATCTAAAACTGGAAGCGTGCATTAATAAAAAAATTGTGTATATTAATTATTATTATCAAAACTTAAAAATATTTTAATATTTAATAGAATTTATAAAGTTCAGTTTAAAGTTACAGAGAGATAATTCGCACGTTGATTTTTTATGATGTTAAGGTAAATAATCTTTAGTTTCTTGGTACTTTGATAAACGTGTATTAAAAATATTCTAACTTTCTTTCGAAAATTTATGTCCTCTTTTAAAATTGGTCATATTATGGGAATCGCTCATGTCATCGGAGAAACGCGTTTCCGTCGTCGAAGAAACGAACTTCCGGCATCGGAGAAGCGAGCGTTCCAATAAGCTCCCAACTAAGAACCGCTGAATTTTTGGCTTCTAAATTTTGTACCCACTGGTGCCGAATCTGCCAGGGGGACAACAAATCAATTCAATGATCTGCTCAACAAAAGTTTTCAAAGTAGAAATTATATTTGCGTATGTTTGTGATCAGTCTTGTCACGAAATATGATCCAACCAACAGCAGCCGTTCCAACACAGTTTTACATCATGCTTAATTCTCCATAGCAATAAATTAGAAATTCATTAACTCTCTTTTGAACTTTTCCTTGGCTCATCCGGCAATAGGAACCCGGCACCGGATGGATTTGAGTTTGTGGATGGAAACTCAGATTTTGGACGTTCAGTCAAGTCAGATTTGAGAGATGGTGGCCTGTAGGGACAATTTTTCCAACATCACCTCTATGACATTTGGGCATTGCTAGGCTTGAAAGAGTTAATTTCATCATAATTACCAGCATCAAAGCCTTCTCCCATGGGGTCGACTACAGAGCATGAAATATCCATAAAAGAGTTAACGAAGTTCTATAAACGTTTGTTTGTTTGTCAACCTGACATTAACCGTCTGAGATTCAAATGCCATAATATATCTATCTTCGATAGAAGAACGGACATTCACTTTTTCTTTATCCTTGAATAGTGAAAAAGACACTACTGGATTTGTATGATCATTTATATCCATGACTTGTTTTTGGTAATAGATGAACATTACCAACTTTAAAGTGATTTTTTGAAATGTTTCTTCTCGAACATATGACCAAAGTCGAAGACCCATTCCAACCAAAAACAATTATCGGCAATTAGCCTAACTGTTTATATAATAAGCTAGGAAGAAATGTCAAAATCCAGGCCATGTCCACCGATATAAATCAAACACAGATGCAGCGGAACTTATACAGACACGACAAAAGCGCATGTCCCATGTTGCTGTGTCTGTGCAACATAAATTAGAGGTTGTTCTTTGGTTTATTAGAGAAGATATTATTCGGTTAAGAGAATCAACAATACCATCTGAATGGCCTCCATGAATGTCACACTAAACTCCTCCAGTTTATTAGCATGGCTATTCAGCCTCCTCCTCCATGCCTGCTCTGGTGGCGCTCCACCATCAAAATCCAACTACACATACAATAATCAGAAGTCAGAACGTACTAAAAAAATATTTGATTGGGAACCCTAATTTGGAGGAATTAGAATAAAAGTTCTTTTTAACAATTCATCTATGTTGTCATGCACTGGCACGTTAGGTGTGCAGGTTGGAGAGGTCTCGTCTCGATCTTGGAAAAAATTTCTGTGTGAGATTTTGCTCGCCTAGGCGTCCGCCTAGGGTCGTCCAAGGAAAAAAAAAGTCCGTATAGTGTTGCTCAACTATATTTACTATCTTTACTTGATGTTGAATACATATATGTTACTTCTTATATTACTTTTATGCTTATAGCTTAATGCTTGTTGCTTGTTAGTTATACTACGTATTTGTTGTATGCATAATTACATAATTTTTTTGATTCAAATTAGCGGATCCTGAACGGACGCCTAGGCGAGACGGATGACATGACGCCTCGCCTAGCGGCCAATACAATATAGCAATTCATTATATTATTATTATTAAGGTTTGTCCAGTATTTCCATTCAATCAAAATACCATTTTCAACAGGGGAAAAAAAACCTACACTCTGTAATAAAAATAACCAGAAAATAGACATGTTGTATGAAATCGTGTGTTCCAAAGAAAAATATTGATGGTATTGCGATCGTTGGATTCGAAATGAACTTGAATGTGAATTGATCGGGTGGTTTGTCCTATAACTAGGTTGTCCGTGTGTGCGAAGAGTATATAAGTTACCCAAGTTGAGATATAGTTGTTCGATGTGAAAAATAACCAAAGCACGAGCGTGGGTCGGATTGAAGAAACGCATGGGAGGAGTGTGTGCGAGAGTCATTGAATATTGAATCGAGTGATAAGTCAATGAGTGTACTCAATAAGTTTCGAAGACGAAACTTTTTCTGAGTAGTGTATAATGTAATGTTCCATCTCGTTCAGTTCAACCGGAGGAATCAAAATGCCAACAGCGTTTGGACTTAGCCATGCAATGGCTTGCTCGAAGTCCCGCTCGGCCGAGGCAACTCCTCGCTAAGGTGGGTGGCTTCGGTGAACTTGCTTCTGCTTGACCTTCACACTAATAAATTCGATGTTTTCAAATGCACAAAGTAGACTTGATAATAAAAGAGATGAATCCACGTAGCTAAGGGAATAATCCCACATTTGTAGGAGCGTAAAAAGTGCTTCTCAGAAGGAGTTAGAATGACTCAAAGAGGACTCCCTTTACGCCCCAGAAGAGGCTCATCGCTTTTCGCCTGTGCCAAATTGATAGCTTTACGCTCGGGTTCAGACCGATGGCATTTTACGCTGATGACAAGCCAACTGCTCCTTTTACGCCAGCTCAAGGCTGTCTAGTCTCGCATTTAATGCAGAATCTGACATGGAGATATTAATGATGGCATTCACCACAGTATCCAAAGGAATTTGTCTCATACAAAGACCTTACTTGTCGTTTATATGGATCGAGCTACCTTACGTTCACTACTTGGTTTCTTTTATGCACGGAGTTCTATACGAGTTTTTACGCTCAACAGACAATGTGTGCGTAAAGTCTATTTGAGCTAGTTTTACGCTCAAGGTTATTTGATAACCGCTTTACGCGAGAAGCCTATGGCAGAGCTACTTTACGCTCATCCTAATGCTTTACGCTCAAGTAAGGTTGAGGCTATTTTTACGCCTTCTTCTTTTTTACCAGTTTGGAATGTGGTCTGCCAACATGGCCTTCATGCCACGAATTTCAAAGAACGTGTGTACGTGTGCCCTATTTTTACTATTACAATGGGACACGTGTCAACATACGCAGAGGGTGAGTCCGATCATGTGTGGCAGTTGCTAGCGTAAAGGCATATCTTGACGCCTCTTTACGCACAGAAGCCCCAGTCTATAAATAGACAGATTTTTCTCACACTCAAGGACGACGACAACTATAGAGACAATGAGAGAATACAGAAAGATTAGAGCCCAGAGATTTTGAATATCAAGGAGCATTCATCTTTAACTTTTCTTCAAGGACAGAGTGAAGCTAAGCAGGAAAGCATTCGATCTCGCCACTAGTGCCAAAGTGCTGTCGATACCTTTCTGGTGTCTTAGTTCTTCCAGTTGTTCACTTTCCAGCAGTGATCTTCATCATCATCATATAGTCCACGGAACAAAGTGATCATTTACAAGATCAGACTTCCATAGCAATACTCCCCAGAATCAAATTTGTACTCTTTTGTACTCTTTCTCAATTTTCTTTCAAAGGCAATTTTGTTAAGGAAAACAAAATGGCGACTCTGTTGGGGACGACCTTTTCCTCTGACGAGGAGGCAATTGCTCAATATGATGATGCGTCGATTGGATCGACAAAGAAGACTCTGGTTGTAAACTTCGACCAGACTGCTTACGAAGAAATACTCCGAACTGGGGGTGGTTCTCGCTACTCCAATGTTCAAAAGTCTCGCAAAGCACGTAAAGTTTGGATTCCCAAATCCAAAACGGCTTTGAATCTCTCTGTGGCTGCTGACAACAAGGAAATTCTTCCCTCTCCTGAAGTAAAGGCTCCCATCTGTGATGAGGCAGTCTCTACTCCAGTGATACGCCGTGAGCGTAAAGATTTGTCTCCCGTTTGTAACGTGGCAGACATACATTCCAAGCGTAAGAACCAGGCTATACGCTCTACGCGCAAGAGCCATGTTTCTCTCCTTGAGTATGAAAATACGTCTCCCGTCTGTGACGTGGTAGACCCACAAAACTTACGCTCTCTGTGTAAGAAAAAATCTCCCGTCTGTGACGTGGTAGATAAGCAAGCTTTACGCTCCACGCGTAAAGAAAAATCTCCCGTCTGTGACGTGGTAGATAAACAAGTTTTACGCTCCACGCGTAAAGGTAAATCTCCTGTCTATGGCAGTGTAGATAATATTCATCATGATGTTTTTACATCTAAAATGAATTTACCTAAACACATGTAGCGTAAAAATGTGGTTGAAACACAGTCTTGTTACACTGCTTTACGCAAGGTTCCAAACCTACAAGTTTTACGCAATGAAAATGGAGGCCGTTGTGCTCAAAAATCGCAAGATTTACGCACGCAACTTCAAATGCGTAAAAATGTACAATTTGGTTCCGCGAATGCAGCCAGTAATCTTCTTTACACACAGGGGACTAAACGTTTTTCTACCCCAAATGTGATAAAGAAGACTACTATTTCGTCTCCGTCTGATTTACGCGAGTTGCTGATGCAAAAGCGTAAGAACAGACAGTCTCATGTGATATTCCCTCAAAGAAATTATCACAGTGAGTGTCACCAAGTCGTGATCAATTGTTGCTGCTCGATTGCAAAACGATCAATTTTTGATCGGTTGAGTATCAATCCGTCTTTACAACAAGATGATGAGTTGCCATATGCATCAGTCAACATGGCGTCTCACACTAACAGAGGACGACGTCCTAGACGGAACACATCTCAAACTCCGGGTCAACAGCAATTCAATAGGCTTCTTGATTCCTTTGAAGGGGTATATCAGAATACTCGGTCAAGAAGACAGTTACAGACTTCTGATTCTGAAGCTGGGGGTACTCAATCTGTTGAGTCTGAAACCGATAGTGTTGATTCATATCTCTACACAAATCCTTCTATATCTTCAAGAGAGGTGGAATCCTATGCTATTGGAGATGAACCAGAGACGTCTTCTGCTAACACAGAACAACGTCTCACTGCAGTTGAGCAATCTTTGAAGGATATGCTCACCATGATGCAGAACATGCATCAAATGATGACTCAACAGGCTACTCAACCGACAGTGGTTATGCCGGTGCAAGAAAGTCAGGGGGTTGACATACCCTTGAATGTTCAAGAGCCAGTGGTGAACCAGAATTCTGCATCTCCAGACCCCATCATTCCAAAGGATGTACCGCCTCCAGTCGGAGTTACGGTACTCCCAGCGACTACTCAATCAAATGTTCTTCCTCAAACTGGTGAAGCTATTCAAGCAGTGCGTGAGCTCAAGGCACAGTTTGAAGTTTTGAAGCACAAGGATCAACTGCAGAGGTTAGGGATCAAGCAACCTTATCCTCCCCATTGGAACGATGTACCCTTTCCACCAAAATTCAAGCCACAGTCAATGGTGTTGTTTGATGGAAGGGATTCTCCCAGTCAGTATATCAATTACTTTGATATTATGACTGTACATTTGCAGAAAAATGATGCTCTTCTCACTAGAGTATTCATCGGATGCTTGACGGGTTTCGCTTACGATTGGTATCGTAGTTTACCCGACAACTGTATTTCGTCCTTTGACGAATTCAGAGCAATGTTTCTTTCTCGGTTCTATGAGGGAGGTATGGACATGAACATGTCCTCCTTAATAGAAATCAAGCATAAAGAGAAAGAAGATACTCGAACGTTTATTGAACATTTCCGGCAAGCTACTTTGAAAATGCCTCCCGGTATGTCAGATTCAGCATTGATCGACACATGCAAGATGAATCTGCGACCGTCTATCGCTGTCTTTACAGGTTCCCAATTCACAGATTGGGCCTCATTCATCATAGCAGCAGTTTCTGCCGAAACCAACGGCAGGTTGGCTCGTGAACATGGGATGATCTTTGCCTCGGAAGATAGAGGAAAGAAAGGAAATCCTGGTATTTCTGACAATCGCAATATCAAAGGAAAGGATTCACTCATGGTTAATCTTTCCAAGAACAAAGCGACGCCAAATAATCAAGAATCTTCCAGACCGAAAGAAGAATATTCTTTCGATGAAAGTGATATCCCGGGGATATTCTAATGCCTGGTCAAAAGTGGCAAACTCCAGATCCCGGAGCCAAGAAGACCTAACGAGGTGGATCTGACTGATAATCCCAAATATTGTATCTATCATAGATACGTGGGTCATCCTACAAGGACTTGCTATGTCCTTAAGAAGAAGATTCAGGAGCTGATTAATACTGGTGCCATCACTTTGACTAATGATGAGCATACAGTCACGACGAACATAGTCTCTCTTCAATTTGGAGACTTTCCTCCTCAAAAAGTCTCGGATGGGATTATTCCAATTCCAAAGGCAATAATGAAAATCATGAATATCCCGCCCGCCGGAGAAGAGAATAAGGGACTGCTGCCTCTCACCTTAAAGAATGGTGAAATCATGTGGGTACATTCTGACTTAGTACCTGAAATAGAAAATGAAGGGAAAGCTTCAAAATCCAAGACAGGTAAGAAAGTCAGAACTTGTAACATGATTTCTCATGTTCTTCCAGATTCTGAAGACTCGAATGATAGTCCACCAGCGATTAATCTGAAACTTGGTGATCAGATTGTAAATGATGTAAATATTGATCACGCTGTACTCTTCGATATTAATGAAGATTTCCTTTCTGAGTATATGGCTGACAAATTCATCAAAAGAATGACTTTATCGCCAGATTATCAAAGACACGACCTGAGTGCAGAAGACACCCTATACATTAACTACAGGAAGAACTTCCTTCCTCCTCATGTCGATTTGGCAGCTTCTTATGATGACCAGTCTGAGCAAATATTTTCAGTCAACATGGCCCAAATGGATGATGAATCTGAACCATTTGAAAATGATCCCTGGGCTCAACAAATGGATACTCAATGGGAACTTCGTTTTGAACAGCGACAGCCACCTACAGAGGACGAGGTTGTTCAGATTGATGTTGGGAATGGAACTACGTCCAAACCAATATTCATCAGTAAAAATCTTTCTGAAGACGAAAAGGAAGAGATGATAAAATTGATTAAAGACTATATTGATATCTTTGCATGGAGCTATGAAGATATGCCGGGTTTAGATCCTAAAGTTGCTACTCATAAGCTCAACATTCTTCCTAATGTCAAGCCGGTAAAACAACAGCAAAGGCGGTTCAGACCAGATATGATGGATGCTATCGAGACAGAAGTCAAAAAGTTGATTACATGCGGCTTTGTTCGTGAAGAGCAACACCCAAATTGGGTCGCCAATATTGTTCCTGTCATGAAGAAGAATGGAAAGGTCCGAGTCTGCATAGATTATCGAGATCTTAATACGGCTTGCCCAAAGGATGAATTCCCACTTCCAATCACTGATGTCATGATAGACAATACATGCGATTTTGAACGTATGTCTTTCATGGATGGATTCTCAGGATACAATCAGATCAAGATGCATCCAGAAGATGAAAAACATACCTCTTTTCGAACACCTCTGGGGGTATATTGCTATACAGTTATGCCGTTTGGTCTTAAAAATACAGGAGCCATATATCAACGGGCTATGAGCAACATCTTTCAAGAACACCTACGGAAGACAGTTGAGTGTTATGTAGATGACATTGCTGTTAAGAGTCGATCGAAGAATGATCACATTCAAGACTTGAAGACAGTATTTAATTTGATGCGTCAGCATCAACTGAAGATGAATCCCACTAAGTCCTTCTTAGGGATTTCTAGTGGCAAGTTTTTAGGATTTGTCATTACCTCTCAAGGTATCATGTTGATCCTGAAAAAGTTAAGGCAATCCTTGAAATGCATCTCCCTCGTAATTTGAAAGAACTTCGCAGCTTTCAGGGTCGGATTGCTTACATCAGGAGATTTATATCTAACCTCTCTGGAAGATGTCAACCTTTCTCTCGTCTACTAAAGAAAGGTGTATCATTTGTTTAGGATAAAGCGTGTCAGAAGGCCTTCAATGACATCAAGCAATACCTTTCAAACCCACCTGTTCTAGTACCTCCGGTAACGGAAAGACCATTTTTGCTATACGTTCGAGCCTTAGATCATTCACTTGGTGCTCTTCTTGCACAAAAAAGTGATATGGGTCACGAACAAGCAATTTATTATCTTAGCCGAATGATGATCGGAGCTGAACACAGGTATACTCCTGTAGAAAAGGAATGCCTAGCATTGGTTTTTGCTATTCAAAAGACAAGACATTATGTGATAGGACAGACCATTCACGTCATCTCCAGAATAAATTCCATCCGGGTTCTGATGAGAAAACCAAGCATCCTTAATTCCAGGTTGGCCACTTGGGCAATGCTGCTCACTCCTTATGATATGGTCTATATACCTCAGAAATCAGTGAAGGGTCAAGCATTAGCTGATTTCTTAGCGGCTCACCCTATACCTGAAATATTGAAGTTATATGAAGACATCCCAGATGAAGTTGCAGACTGTAACATGACTGAGAAGAACGATATCTGGCAATTATATTTTGACATTGCATCACGAGTAGGACCCAAAGGCAATATTGTCTCTGGGGTAGGAATTGTTTTGATCTCTCCTGACAAGATGGTCATATATCGTGCCTACTCTCTCAATGAGCCATGCTCTAACAACGTAGCAGAATATAACGCTTTACTAATTGGTCTTCAAGTAGCAAAACAGTTGAATATCGAGCATCTGGAAGCTTATGGAGATTCTCAGCTGATTGTCAATCAAGTTAGAGGGATTTATGAAGTCAGGAATCCTGACCTCATCCCTTATCATCAAGTGGTGGTTGAGTTGGTCCTTTCATTCAAAGGATTCTTCATTGAATTTGTTCCACATTCTCACAATGTGGAGGCTGTTGCTCTTGCAAGTCTAGCTGCAGATTTTTCAGTCCCAATCCGAAGGCAAAATACAATTACTTTGTTGGACCGAGACTTATTCTGTGTTAAGAATAATTTGCATATCGAACAAAGTTACACAACAGAGTTAAGTCCTCAGCAAAGGGATTGGAGAAGTCCATTCATTGACTATGCAGTTCATGGGATCTTACCTGAAGATCCAAAAGAAGCTGCATCGATTAAGAGGCGATCATTTCGATTCTATTATGATTCATCTCTACACATGTTATATCGTCGTTTATATGATGGACTCTTGTTGCGCTGTCTCTCAGAGAATGAAGCTAAACAAATAGCAGATGCTGTAGATTATGCTAGAAGATGTAAAGCGTGTCAAATCCATGCTGATTTCATCCATCAACCGTCTGAATTCCTACATCCTACAACAGCTTCTTGGCCTTTCGAAGCTTGGGGTATGGACGTCATTGGTCATATTAACGCTTCTTCTGTCAAAGGACATCGGTTTATATTGGCTATAACTGATTACTTTTCCAAGTGGACAGAAGCAGTCCCCCTCGCTGAGGTGAAGACATCAAATGTGATCAACTTCATCAAACATCATGTCATATATCGCTTCGGGATTCCTCGACGAATAATTCATGATAATGGACCATAATTTGCCAGTCAGGCATTTTATCGATTCTGTGATAAGAATCGGATTCAGAATCTGGCTTCTATGGCTTATAATTCCGCTGCTAATGGTTTAGCCGAAGCTTTCAACAAGACGATTATTAAACTCCTCAAGAAGTTTTTCTCGTCTAATAAACGTGATTGGAACGAGAAGCTTGGAGAATGTTTATGGGCTTATCGAACTATAGTCCGAACTCCTACCGGATTTACACCATTTTCATTGGTGTATGGATATGAGGCTGTCCTTCTATTGGAAATCCAGATTCTCTCTCTTCGCATAGCCATTGCTAATGAGCTAACTATAGAGAATAATGATCGCCTACGACTCCAATAACTTGAGGGATTGGATGAGAAACGTCTCCAAGCACAACAACATATCGAGCTATATCAGGCCCGTATATCTCGAACTTTTAACCGTAAAGTCAGAGAAAGGGTATTCAAGGTTGGTGAATTGGTGTTAGCCGTTCGAAGACCGATGGTCATGACTTATAAAAGCAAAGGAAAATTCCAAACAAAGTGGGAAGGTCCTTATGTAATTGAGATCGTATTTTCTAATAGCGCCTATCGATTATCAAAGCCCAACGGAGATCTACTCATGATGCCCATCAATGGCAAATTTCTTAAGAAGTACTATGTATAAAAGAAAATGACAAAATGGAAATATATCTTTTATTTCATTTTGTTCAAAATGGAAGGTCAATGATTGAGATCATTTGCCTTCCTTATTAAATACATAGTCGGACAAAGCATCAAAAGCACTATTGTCTGAAGTCACAAAAAACTTGCAGACAGCCATTCTCAGCGCTTCTTCTTCAGGAGTTTTCCCTGGCTCTGTTAAAAAAAACAAAGATATCTTGTGGTGGCTGGGGCGTAGAAGAGCTCTCACCTACTCTGTCTGAATCCAATACAATTTGCTTTGGGGGATGTGTCTCAATGGCGTCCTCAACCTTCTTGAAGACTTTATTCTTTTGCTGCATATCCTTGGAACACATTTCCAATAGAGGAACGGAAGTAAGAATGAAAAGTTGCAATGAGCCTTTTGCCTATTTATAGGAGAAATCCTCAAATGAACCGGTCTGGAAAATTGAAACGACCTTTTCCCATTTTTTCAAAAAAAGGTCTGTCCGTTCATCCTTCTAGGTTTGTCCATTTAATTATGGAATTGAATCGATACGTTCTTTTTCCAAAAAAGCGTGTTGGTTCATTCATATGGATTCATACGCTCATGACACCTACCTTCATACGCTCATGACGCCTACCTTCATATGGGTTCGTACGCTCATGACGTCTACCTCCTTATTCCACATATGTCTCCTCATTTCTTAGCTACCAATGTTTGGCTAAGCTAAATTCCTATTTTTCTGGGGAAGGGATCTTAAATCTTCTATCTCATCAAACCGATTAAAGAAGTGGGGTTCATTATTTATCATATTTTTGTAACCTCTGAATAAGTATTAAACCTATTCACTTTGCTTGTCTATCATTCTTTTGACCTCTGCATAGATATGAATCTGATTTTCTTTTGAGTCTTTACATACTATCACGTCCATATTACCTCTGATAGTATTGTACACTCTAAAAGCAGAAAATAAGATTTCTATTTATCTATCATGTCCTTTTTACATCCAGATAGATACAAAATCATTTGTGAACATAGGAGATTTATCATTTCCATTCTCATATCATCATAAAAGTCTATTACATTTCTTAGACTTTATTACAAATCATAATGGAAATCTATTTCGGATTTTCATTCCACATACAAACAACAACTTAATGGAGATCTATTTCCTTCTTCTTCGGATCTTCGTCGTTCGTTGTTGGTGGCAGTTCCTGACTGTCTAAGCCCCAGTGGCAACCAGAGCAGTAGGAACCTAACTCTGGTCTTCTCTCTCAGACGAGAGGAGAACCCCAGGGAATGGCAGCCCGAAGGCATGTTGCTGCCAATACAACTCGTGGAAGAACGACGGCCCCTCAAAGGAGACAGGAATGTATCCAGCATTGGGATACGATTCCTAGTTCCGCCGTCAAAGGAACTCTACTACCCAATCTATTGGGTTAGAGTAGACTCCACCGTCCAACTCTCCGTGTATAAAGGCTCTTCCTACCAACAGAGGAAGACCCTTCTATCTCACGAAGAGTTCTGAGTTGTCTGATTTGCGCGTCAAAAGCGCATGAGCTCCCTGATGTCAGTGTCAGAAGAACGCTCCTCACAGCGCCAAGGTCGCCGATACCAGTTCTAGAAAATCCCTTCAGCCAAACTTCTGCAGAAAACAACATAGAAGAAATATTTCAAGACAGAAGTATAAAAAGACGCAATGTTTACGCATCTTGTTCCTTAAACGGACTACAAAGCAGGCATTTCTACGCCAGGACTTCAACAGGGCTTTTTACGCTACTGCTTCACCAAGGCATTTTACGCCAAGGATTCAACAAGGTGCTTTACGCCAATGTTTCTACAGGGCTTTTTATGCCACTGCTTCACCAAGGCATTTTACGCCAAGGATTCAACAAGGTACTCTACGCCAGGACTTCTACAGGGCTTTTTACGCTACTGCTTCACCAAGGCTGTCATGACCCGGTCCCCAAATACTTGGGTCGAATCGGATCATGTCCAGCCTGCACCGTTGATGAGACGGCGGCAGTAAGCTGTAATCCATATGCAGGTGATCAACAACATTTGAAACTAATATTTCCACAACATTTAATTAAACGATAAATTAAACTTGTTCTGTTACAAAGTTTTATAACTTGAAATAATAAAGAAAAACTAAAACTCTCAAACTAGAGTAGCATCTATGGAGAAGCCACAACATCATCGTCAGCTGGAAGTACCGCCGGGTACAAATCGGGATCATAATAGCTATTGATCAGCATCTCCAGGTCATCAGTAGTACCTACGGTTATCCAGTCAGGAAAGGAGCAAAGTACTATTCATGCAAATTTTAACAATTAAATTGACAATTAATATCATGCACTTTTAAACAGATTTTAAAGATGAAACAGTTTTGAAATACAATAAAGTGATATGAATAGGTAATGAATATGACCGGATTGGGTTACAGTAGTATCCTAGCGATACGGTATGGCTTGTCGCCGTGTGAAGAGAGGAAAGCTAATACAGTCAGTTATCTTAATTTTTGGATTTGGTCATATCCACTACTCTACTCCCCCAGTCCCCAACAGTACGGTCAGTACTCTCGAAAGAGTTCGTGTATACAGTGGTTTAAAATTGCAATGAAATGATTGTTAAAATAATCGTAAATCCACATAAATGTACTTGCCTTAAATTTCTCAAGTTGGACGAGTTTGGTACTTCGGTATTTGAACAATCACACTTTCCTTTGAAGTCCTACATTCCGAAAATTATATCTCAGAAACTACAACTCTAAAATCTAGTTACAATCTCTAGATTTTGCTTCCTAGTCAATTTTAATCTTGTATTAATCAACACAATCATAACACGTTTTTCTAGTGCGTTACAATTTAGGAAATCCATATTTAAGTTTTATTTCGGAAAACGTGTTTTTATCAATTTTATTGGAAAAATTAGTATTTTATATTTATAAATATATATTTCTTTTCTTTAAGTGAGAAAATCATGAAATTCTAACTAATTAATTAATAATACTATTAATTAATTCTACGCGGTTACAATCTCTGCAAAAGTCCACAGCTAATTACCTACTTATTACAATTTACAAAAATCTACAAATGAGCTTATGCTCTTACATTTTCATGAATTAAAATAAGAGAAAGAAAACGTTAGTCTTGTAATTTATCTACAATAATAATAACTAAAATCTTAATTAATAAAATAGAATAAGTCTCATAACTGGTCCAATTCTTCATTTATAGCTACTCTGTCTCAACGTCCGGACAGACCGGTGCGTTTGCATTTCACTGGGGCCCATATACCAATAAGGTCGTCGCCCAAAAATATTATCATTTCCGAAAATCATTTTAAAATCATATAATCAAATTTTATAAAAATTTCGGCAGCATTCCTCTATTTTCAGGATAACCCAAAACTGGAAAACGTGCCGATTTTTCCTGCAAATAAATCCCAAACCAATATAACCACCAAAAACTAAAATTCGAAGTCTAGCATTGATATCGAAACTTCCAAAGTAAGTCGGAAAAACTAACAACGTTCCTTCCAAATTATTCTCGAAAATTCCAAGAAATCACCGAACCCAAATAATATGTATAAATCTATAACCACAGAATTGTTTCCGAGGAATCGGAAAAATTCCAAAATATATTCGGAAAAACCAATAATTTCCCACAGAACTCTTTCTAAAGGATTCGCGTAAAATCACAGAATCCAAAAGTCAAAGGACAAAGTCCGAAACCAAAAACGTAGCCGAAATACCGAATTTTCCAAAGAAAATTCCTGGACCAGATTTCATCATAGACCAAGAGAACTATGGGACTAACAGAAGTTACCGAAATCGAAGGAATCCGAAGTGATGCCTCGGACTCGTAACGTTCCAGTACTCGCGAGCAGTAGAAAACCACGGATCTGACTCAGAATCCCGCGGACAGCAAGTCGGGAAGCTCGGAACAGAAGATCGGAAACTTGAAAAGAGGGAGGACGGTCGAAGAGGTCGGCCGGTGCTAGCGGAGGAGGCCGGAACAGCGACGGCAAGGATCGGGGCTCACGGGTGCTGCGAAATCGGAACAGCAGCGGCGGAAGGTGGCCACGAGGAGGTCGATCGACCAGGCCGCGGAAATCACAGCGACGGGGCCGCTCGGGAAGCTGGCGTCGAAAGGGCGGACGCGGAGGGCGCTCGCACAGGGGGTGCGGCCAGTGACGGGCGGCCAAGGGCGGTGCGCCGGCTCGGGTCGGCCGGGAGGAGGGCCGCGCAGGATCGGAGTTCGCCGGAGAAACTCGGGATCGCCGGAAAGATCGGGCTAGGGCACGGTTTGGGTTTGGTTGGGGAAAATGGTGGATGAAGTGTGGGAGAAGGAGAGGGTTTTTATAGGAGATGGTGAACGGAGGTTACCGGAAAGAAGAAAAACGAACGGCCCAGCCTTCATGGCCGGCCGGAGAGGAGACGAAGGGTTGAGCGTTGGGTCGGCTGGGAACCGAAAAGCCTACAGTAAGCCCCCATCCATGGAAGTAATTCCATTCTCCTATAAATGAGTTTTAACTCATTCAATTCTGCTATATGAATGAATCAAATGAATTATGGATCCTAAATGGGTTATAATGGGTTGTGGGTCAAAAATGGATTATTGGATTTTGGGCCTAAGGGCTATGATCCAAATTGTTAAAGTAATGAACTAACATAAAATTTTATGGGCTGAGCAACAACAACAAGAAAATGGTTCTAAGGCTTTTGAAAAAATAATTTGTTTACTTAAAAAAAATCTAAAAATATTTTAAAGTTCAATTAAAATTAAACCGGGTTCATCTAGGCTGACATACAAAAACCTAATCGAATAATTTTTTTTAATTAGAAAAATTACTTCAATTTCCCAAATTAACAATTGGAAATAATTTAAAAATAATTTTCTAAAAAATTACGGGTTTCACAACCTTCCCTCCTTAAGAAATTTTGTCCTCGAAATTTAAAGAGTTGGGTTAGAAATTACCTCAGGTCTCAAACAAATACGGGTACTTCTCCCGCATCTCATCTTCTCGCTCCCAGGTAGACTCGCCTGGGGAATCATGCCTCCACATTACCCGAACTATCGGAGTCACCGAGGTCCTGGTTCTCTTCTCACCTCGGTCTAGAATCGCCACTGGCTTCTCAGGCATAGTGAGGCTCGGTCCAATCTCCACCTCTGAGTGGTCTAAGATGTGATTTTCATCAGGAATGTAGCCTCTAAGCTGTGAGACGTGAAAGACGTTGTGCACGCCCTCTAGATTAGCTGGTAGAGCTAATCTATACGCCACTTCTCCAATCCGGCTCAGAACTTCAAATGGTCCAATGTACCTGGGACTCAGCTTCCCAGCTCTGCCAAATCTGGTTGTACCTCTGGTAGGAGAAATCTTCACAAAGACTTTATCTCCTTCTTCAAACTGTAGTGGTCGACGACTGCTGTCTGTCCAATGCTTCTGTCTGTCTTGAGCAATTCTGAGCTTGTCTCTGATTATCTTCACATTCTCTGCTGCGTCGGTCACCATCTCTGGGCCCAGCAGTACTCTTTCTCCTACGTCGTCCCATGCCAAAGGTGTACGGCAACGACGTCCATACAGAGCTTCAAATGGGCTCATACTAATACTGGCTTGGTAGCTATTATTATAAGAAAACTCTACCAAGTGCAAATGGTCTTCCCATGATCCTCCGAACTCCAAGACACACGATCTCAACATATCCTCCAGTGTCTGAATCGTCCTCTCTGATTGACCATCTGTCTGGGGATGATAGGCAGTGCTGAACTTCAACTGTGTCCCCAGGCTGTCATGCAAACTTTTCCAAAAGTGAGAGGTAAAACGAGTGTCTCGGTCAGATACAATGCTTACCGGTACTCCATGAATCCGGTATATGTGTCGCATGTATAGTGCCGCCAACTTCTCGGTGGATAAACCAACCTTGAAAGGGATAAAGTGAGCTGACTTGGTTAGTCGGTCCACTATAACCCAGATGGCATCCTTCCCTCCTTGGGAACGAGGCAAACCTGACACGAAATCCATTGTGATGTGCTCCCACTTCCACTTTGGAATGTCCAGCGGTTGTAGAAGTCCAGCGGGTCTCTGTCTACTAGCCTTCACTTGCTGACAGATCAAACATCTTGACACGAATTTGGACACATCTTTCTTCATTCCATACCACCAAACAATAGTGCGTATATCCCGATACATCTTATTAGCTCCAGGATGTATAGAATACTGCGACTGATGTGCTTCCTTCATCAGCTCATTCTCCAGTTCGCCAGATGGTACACAAAGCCTCGTACCATTCTTCAAAGCTCCATCGCTGGCGATTGAGAAACCCTCAAGTGTTCCCGCCAACACTTGGTCTCTCAGTTTGCAAAGTGCCTCGTCTTGAAACATAGTCTCCTTGATCTTGTCCATCAAATACGAGCTCACTTGCAACTTCATCAGTACTGAATCAGCATCCAGCTCCATCCTTCTATCTCCAGGCAATATGATCTCTAATCTAAGCTTCTCAATGTCCTCCAGCAGATGACGCTCCTTGGTCAAGAACATCGCCACTGGGTATCGACTAAGTGCATCAGCGACCACATTAGCCTTACCCGGGTGGTACTGCAGGTCGATGTCAAAGTCCTTCATTAGTTCCAGCCATCTTCTTTGCCTCATGTTCAACTCTTTCTGAGTGAAAACATACTTCAGACTTTTGTGATCTGTGTATATTTCCACTCTCTCTCCATACAAATAGTGCTTCCAAAGCTTCAATGCAAAGATAACTGCCGCCAGCTCCAGGTCATGTGTGGGATAATTCTTTTCATGGTTCCGTAACTGCCTAGATGCGTAAGCAATCACTTTTCCATTTTGTTGAAGAACACATCCCAGTCCTTTTCCAGAGGCATCACTGTAGATTGTGAAACCACCGGATCCTGTGGGTAGCGCAAGAATTGGTGCAGTGGTAAGCCTCTTCTTCAGCTCCTCGAATGCAGCCTGACAATCTTCCGTCCAGACGAACTCTTCATTCTTCCGAGTCAGCTTCGTCATTGGTTCAGCAATTCTAGCAAAATCCTTCACAAACTTCCGATAGTAGCCAGCCAAGCCCAAGAAACTCCTGATTTCAGTAACTGAGCTTGGGGTAGACCACTTCTCCACAACAGCTATCTTCTTAGGATCCACCAAAATTCCTTCTCCTGTGACAACATGGCCAAGAAAATCCACCTTGTCTAGAAAGAATTCACACTTAGATAGCTTACCATATAACTTCTCTTTTCTCAAAGTTCCCAGAACTTTCCTGAGATGCTCCTTATGCTCCTCTTCAGTCTTTGAATAGATCAAAATATCATCAATGAAGACAACAACAAATTGATCTAAGTATTCATGAAAAATCTTGTTCATAAGATTCATGAATACAGCTGGAGCATTTGTCAGTCCAAACGGCATGACCAAGAATTCAAACTGCCCATACTTGGTGTTGAATGCCGTCTTGGGAATGTCCTCCTTCCGGAACTTGATCTGATGGTAACAAGATCTGAGGTCTATCTTGGAAAACACCTTGGCTCCACTGAGTTGGTCAAACAAATCATCGATCCGGGGCAAAGGATACTTGTTCTTGATTGTGATATTGTTCAGCGCCCGATAGTCGATGCACATCCTCACAGTTCCGTCCTTCTTGGGAACAAACAAGACAGGCGCTCCCCAGGGTGAAGCTCCGTCTCGAATGAATCCCAGAGCCTTCAGTTCATTGATCTGATCCTTCATCTCCTTGGCCTCCTTCGGGTTGACTCTGTAGCATCCCATAGAAATAGGGGAAGAACCGGGGACTAGGTCAATGGTGAACTCCAAGTCTCGGTCTGGGGGTAACCCGGGAAGACTATCAGGAAAAACATCCATAAATTCCGCTATGATAGGGTACGGAGGTCTGGACTCTTCAGTAATAGAGGTATAGGTAACACATTCCATCTCCTCCGGAGTTCGAGATATTTCAAACTCCAGTTCTCCAAGTGGACTGAGGACTACACATCCTCGATGACAGTCTATCAGCGCATGCTGCTTACTTAACCAGTCCATCCCTAGGACTACATCGTAGTTAGGTAAGGGCATGACAAGCAAAGGTGCTAAAAAGTTATGGCCAGCTATGGTGATAGGGCATTCACAGATTTCAGTGATAGGTAGGGGTCCTCCTCCAGTCATAACTCTACAGATCTTCTTGCTAAAGCCAGTAACTATATGGTGTGCAGATATGAATTTGGTGGCTATGAAACTATGAGATGCTCCCGAATCAAATAAAGCTAAGGCAGGGTAGGAATGCACATAGATAGAACTGATATGACATCCGCTACAGGTTCCTGAGCTGGCTCTGGTTCTACTACTGTCAGGGCAAAAGCTCGCCCCGTCTTCGGTTGATGCTGCCCAAACTATTGTTGCTGAGTGGGCAGAGGTCCTTTCTGCGGAGTTGCTCCAGTCCGGTTAGTTGACAGAGGGCAGTCCCTCACTTGATGGGTGGAAGACCCACAGACTAGGCAGTGCCCTAGCCTCTTCCTACAGATGTTTGCCAGATGTCCCGGCCTCTTGTAAAAGTCGCAGATGGGGATCTGCCTCTGAGGCACCTTGTCATTGTTCCTCGCCTGCTGGTAAGGAGGACGGTTGTTGTTGCTGTTGTTGTTGTTGTTGTTGTTGGGCTTCTTCTGATTACCCTGGAAGTTGTTAGTTCCAGGATAATCTCTCTTCGAGCGGGCAGGTTGGCTCTTCTCTATATCTTGAGCTCGCTCCAGGATCTTTTCATAAGTCTTGGCACCGCCTGAGATCACATGGGTGCGGATCTCTTCTCTTAGTCCATATCTGAACCTTTCAGCACGATCATCAGGATCAGCCACCAGGTTCTTGGCAAATCGGCTGAGCTGGCCGAATTCAGCTGCATATTCTCCCACAATCATGTTGCCCTGCTTCAGGTTCTAGAATTGTCGCTCCATCTCCCGCAATTCTGAAGTTGGGAAGAACTTCCTCTGGAACAACCTCTTGAAGGTGTCCCAGTCAACTTGCCTATCCTGGAGTCGGGGTTCATTCTGATACCAGGTGCTTGCTACATTCTGCAGTTGGAGTCCCACTGCTTCAGCCTTGAGGTCTTCTGGAAGTCGAGCGACACTCAGGAGACGCTCCATACTATCGAGCCATTCGTCAGCATAGACGATTCCCTCAGTACCTTTGATGTAGGAACGATATAGTAAAGCATAATACTCTAGAGGGGGAGGTGAATAGAGTTGGCAGCGGAATAATGCTAATTAAAAAAGTTAGCAACACAATCACAGTATATAATCACAGATGAAATAAAGTAAAGGCAGAGTTCAGAAAGCAAACGCAAAGACAGCGATGTATACTGGTATCCCTCTGTTGAGGACTATTCCAGTCGGTAGAACTCTTGCTACCAGTTTGAATCCACTATAGGAAAAACCGCAAGTTTTCTTACGAAGTCCTTGCAACTTCTACAACGCGAGCTTTGATACGAAGAACTCGTCCAACTTCAAATGTGAAGAGGTATTCTTCAATCAAGCCTTCTGATTACAATCTCTCAGAAACTTCGAGACCGTACTGCACTGGCAAATCGACTAGAGGATTGTAACTGGCTTGGGATCTGAAAGTGAAAGCTCTAGAAAACTCTTTGGAAGACAGAAAGCTTTTTAGATAGAGAGAAGATTGAAAGTGAATGAGTGATTTGAAATGATCGAAATACTTCTCTATTTATAGGAATTCCAAAGGAAGAACTCTGTCAGAATTCGGGCAGAATTCGGGCAGAACTCTATGAGCAAATCTCGGTCAAATCCGCAACTGCAGGAGGACCAAGTTCCAGAGAATTCAAAATCAAAACGGCCACCAACCGAACTCTGGCCGAACTCTGGCCGAGTTCTGTCAGGGTTAGGTTAGGGTTTTTAAAATAGGCCACCAACCAAACTCTGGCCGAACTCTGGCCGAGTTCTGTCAGGGTTAGGTTAGGGTTTTTAAAATAGGTTTTGGTGATTTTTGAAAACCTTTTTGAAAACCTTTTTGTAAACAATTTGATAGGTCATTTTAAAAACATTTTGAACTATTTTGGGAATAGCCTATTTGCCAGTACGACTCGGTGTACAATATATTCCTAGACTCAAATAAAAAGAAAATTACATTGCATAGGAAATACAGACTCAAGTAGGCAAACAGATCTTCAGTCTTGAACGAAGTGAATATCCAATCTTGCTTATGTCCAAGAAGCTGAGAATGTCCCAACAAGCTTTGTATATCCAGACAGAGTTTTGATCAATTATTAAAATCAGGTTGACCATATGACCAATGGGCCAACAATCTCCCCCATTTTGATAATTGACAAACTATGAATGATATAACAATAAGCTAGTTCGAAAAAATATCAAAAGGTGAAAAATTGTTCATAACCTGTATTCAACTCAAAAAAATGTTAGATCATTTTAATTTTCTCCCCCTTTGTCACTTAGCAAAATAGTTGTACAAGAGAAGGCTCCCCCGCATGAAATGCAGAAGACTCCCCCGCAATCAATGCATAAGTAACAAATAGTGAGAAAACAAAATAAAAGATACAGTAAATAATTAGAGATATAGCATTACAGGCATGTAATATTTCTACAAATTATCATCACAAGCATGTATTGCATAAAAAATCTCAGGCATGCTATTTCACAGACAGTTTAAAAATGAAAAGCAATATAAAAAAATAGTGCTAAACAAAATGCTGAACTAAACTGAGATGTCATAAATGAAACATCATAAACATGTCCATGAAGATAAAAGAAATACTGATAGCAAACTACAAAGTACTAATCAAAAAGTAAATGATAAAAACTTGGAATGTCGGAGCATTTCCAAGTATACAGTAGAATGTCACTAGTAATCAGATCAGATCTCATCATCACTATCCTCATCAATATCATCAGCAGCACGGCCAGCATGACCGGAAGTACCAGCACCAGAAGTACCAGCGCCAGTAGGATGAGTAGGGGCGCCAGCATAGAACTCGCCAACATAATCTCGACGAGCACGATACCAATCATAGGCGTTACCGGGCTGGAAGTAGGCATGGACAGCCTCATCCTCACAGCGGTAACCCGAAAAAGCTGGATCTCGAGGGATGGAAGTGGCTGAATAACCAGTCTGAGCAAACCGTAGATCAGCCAAGGAGTTTGCCATCGCCTGGTAACGGGTGACATCGTGGAACTCACGCTCGCGAGCCATGTCCGTCATCGAGACGTGCAAAGCAGATAGGTGCTGATGTATGCCCTCAAAAGTCATGGCATACGGCTGATGTGGTGGAGATGGTGCAGTAGGAGGAGCAGGAGGTGTAGCTGAAGCAGTCCGGCTGCGACGAGAAAGCTGGAGTAACTTGGGCTCAGAGTCCTGAGTACAAGTCGATAGATCGATGTCGAAGCGCTGAAAGATACGAGGGAGAATCATCGCGTAAGAGAGATTTCGATCTCTTGCACGACAACGTCCCATCATCTGAATAATAGTCTTGGGGACGGAAAAAGGAATCCCCTTGATAAGATGATACATAGCAAACAGCTCAAGCGAAGTCACATCATCCTTGGAAGTGGATTTTGGAAGTAGAGTAGAGTAGATGATGCGATACAATTCGTAGTTAAACAAGTTAAGGTTGTTAGCCTTAAACTTTCCAGAACGTACTCTGTCAGGTGCACAAAGTTCCGTTTTGAAACTCGTGAGTGTAGTGCCTTCGGGAAACTCGAATTCCGTGATATCAACTAGCGGTTCACCTTCATTGGGAATCCTAAGAATCTCCGCTAGGAGGACATCATTGAACTCAATATCTATGCCTCCAACACGTGTGCTCATATCAAAAGTGTTAACTACGAGATTACAATAGAACAATCTAATGACATTAGTAGCAATTGGGAAGCACAGTTTAACAAGCAAATGTAACCCTAATGCCTCAAATAAGTGACGATGGTCAGGAAATACCGTCCATTTAACCGGAGCGCCGCTGCATATGGATCGGGTGGAAAAGTCACCGTACCATAATAAAGCTTGATCGAGGGTTTGAAAGAAAAACCCATCGAAAGCACTGTCGCTCTTTTGGACTGGAGAAAACAAAGAATCCGTGTGAGGATTCGAAGAGGACCCTTCCTCACTAGGAGTAGTCTTCTTCCTATTAGACGGATTAAATCTAGGTGCCATTGAAATAAATAAGCACAAATTTGAAAGTGTAGAAAGAGAGAGTTATACCTCACAAAAATTAGATATGTTGTAGAGAAGGATGATCTCCGCACGATTCCAAAATTTGGAAGGATTTTACCAAGTAGATAGGGAGCAATGGGTTGGTGAATACCTAGGGTTTGGAGGATTTTCGGGCGGCTGTAGCTGCTGATTGGAAATATGGAAGCAATGGAAGAGAAGAAGCTCTCGGGTTGTGTATATATACACAGATACCCCCAACCGAACTCGGGCCGAATTCGGTCAGAGTTCTGGCCGAATTCGCCTAGGGTTCTTTCAAGTTGATTTTGCTACTTCTTTTTCATTGACTCGTTTCAAATATTTAATTCAAAGATTAGTTATTTTAGCTTTCAAATAACATAATTAATAATATTTTATGAGTTAAATATCGTTACACAGCAGCTGTCTCAGATTAGCTGTAGGAGTACTGTCCCAGCTGGCGGAGGTTCACCGGGGAACTCTTAAATACCGCTTCGCTTCAACCGTAGTTGTGGTGACAGACAGACTCTTTATTAGCTTGTCTCTAACACAGTTTTTGCATAATGATATAAAAACATAAAATAAAATTAATTAATATTATTGACGTCCAAAATTCCTAATTCTCGACGTAAATAATTGAAGCGATCTTCCGCTAGAGGTTTAGTAAAGATGTCAGCTAATTGATTATCAGTATCTATGTATACAAGGTTTATATCTCCATTTTGATGATGATCTCTAAGAAAATGATGCCGAACCTCGATATGTTTAGTACGAGAGTGACATACAGGATTCTTAGTCAAATTAATGGTGCTAGTGTTATCACAGAAAATGGGAATATGTGTGTAAAATAAATCAAAGTCTTCTAAGGTTTGTTTCATCCACAAAATCTGAGCACAACAACGTCCTGCGGCGATGTACTCAGCCTCTGTTGTTGATAAGGCTACAGAATTTTGCTTTTTACTAAACCAAGAGACTAGAGCCTTGCCTAAGAAATGACATGTACCGCTAGTACTTTTTCTATCAACCTTGCATCCAGCAAAATCTGCATCCGAATAACCAATAAGGTCAAAGGATTTGGATTTGGGATACCACAAGCCGACAGAAGAAGTGCCTTTAAGGTATCGAAAGATACGCTTAACTGCGGACAGATGTGATTGCTTTGGGTTAGCTTGAAAACGTGCATACAAGCAAACACTAAACATTATATCTGGACGACTAGCAGTTAAGTAAAGTAAACTACCAATCATACCTCGATACTTACGTGTGTCGACTGGCTTGCCTTGTTCGTCAGAATCAAGCTTTGTTGAAGTTGCCATCGGAGTGCCAATAGGTTTGACATTGTCCAGATCAAACTTCTTTAGCAAATCTTTTGTGTACTTGGCTTGATTAATGAACGTCCCATTGTCGGTTTGTTTGATTTGCAATCCGAGAAAGAATTTCAGCTCTCCCATCATGCTCATCTCAAACTTATTCTGCATACACTTAGAGAATTCTTGACAAAGAGATTCATCAGTGGATCCAAATATGATATCATCAACATAGATCTGAATTAAAAGCAGCTTGCCATTAAAAGATTTAATAAAAAGTGTAGTGTCAACCTTTCCTTTTGTAAAACCGTTGTCAAGTAGAAAAGAGCTTAGACGATCATACCAAGCACGAGGGGCTTGTTTCAAACCGTATAAGGCTTTCTTCAACTTGAAAACATGGTCAGGATTTTTGAAATCCGTGAAACCCGGAGGTTGTGCTACAAAAACTTCTTCTTTTATAAATCCATTTAGAAAAGCACTTTTTACATCCATTTGAAAAAGTTTGAAATCATGAAAATATGCAAATGCACATAACATATGAATGGATTCTAATCTCGCAATTGGGGCATAAGTCTCATCGTAGTCGATACCCTCTTCTTGATTGTATCCTTGAGCTACGAGTCGAGCCTTGTTACGAGTTACTAAACCATCCTCATTCAGTTTGTTTCGGAATACCCAACGGGTGCCAATGACCGGATGATCAATAGGCTTGGGAACAAGTTCCCAAACTTGATTCCGTTCGAATTGGTTCAATTCCTCTTGCATGGCATCTATCCAGAAACTATCACTACATGCTTCATCAATAGATTTAGGTTCTAGCTGTGAAATAAATGCAACACTAGAAATAATATCTCTACTGGATGATCGAGTGCTTACTCCTTTGGTAATGTCACCAATTACCAAATCTTGTGGATGATCAGCTGTGAATTTTAACCTTTTCGGTAGACTCTGTAGGTAGCTGGTTCCTGGATCTCCTCTAGGGGGTTCAGCTAGTGCAGAGCTTGGTTCAGGTTCAGCTGATGTTGAGCTTGATGTAGGCAGATCTTCATCATTGTCATCGAGAGTTATTTGGTTCATTTCATCAAAAGTGACGTTGATTGATTCTTCGATGATCATGGTACGTTTGTTGAAGACTCTGTATTCTTTGCTCTTGGCCGCATAACCTAAAAATATACCTTCATCGGTCTTTTCGTTAAACTTTCCCAAATTGTCTTTAGTATTAAGAATAAAGCACTTACAGCCAAATATCTTAAAATATGAAACTGAAGGAATTCTATCAAACCATAACTCAAATGGAGTCTTCTTCGATTTGGGTCGAATTAGAACTCTATTGAGCACAAAGCAAGCTGTATTGACAGCTTCAGCCCAGAAGTATTTGGGTAGGCTAAATTGATTTAACATTACTCTGGCCATTTCGGTTAGAGTTCTGTTCTTACGTTTCACAACTCCATTTTGTTGTGGAGTTCTAGGGCAGGAGAACTCGTGTATGAAACCGTGTGTGTCACAAAATTGTTCGAAATCAGCATTCTCGAATTCGCCTCCATGATCGCTTCTAATACGAGTGATCATGTAACCTTTTTCATTTTGTACTTTCTTACAAAAGGCGACAAATTCGGATAATGTGTCATTCTTGCGTGTCAAGAAATATACCCACGTGTATCTAGAGAAATCATCTACAATTACAAAAGCATATAATTTACCTCCGAGGCTAGCAACTCTGCTAGGACCGAATAAATCCATGTGTAGCAATTGTGGAGGTCTAGTAGTACATACTGCGTTTACAGACTTGAATGTGGATCTGGTAGCCTTGTTCTTTTCACATTGGCTGCATACCGAATCCTTCTTGAATGTTATGTCTGGTAAACCGCGTACTATCTTCTTTGTGGATAATCTTGAAATTGTATCCATATTTGCATGACCGAGTCTCATGTGCCATAGGTGACTCTCATCACTTTTGGCCAATAAGCATCTACCTGAAATGTTAGCTTCTTCCAACAGATAGAAAACATATATATTGTCTTCCCTGATACCTTCAAAGATAGTGCTACCAGTTGAACTATCAACTATAGTACATTTGTCTTTGCCAAAATTGATACCATAACCATGATCAGCTAGATGACTTATGCTGAGCAGATTATGTTTCAACTCGGTAACCAGACAGACATCTTTAATCACGGGATAGGAAGACTTACCAACATCACCGATACCAATAATATATCCTTTCAAATTATTACCGAAGGAAACATAACCTTCCTTCTTCTTCTTCGACAGTGTTGCAAATAGGGTAGCGTCACCGGTCATATGCCGTGAGCAACCGCTGTCGAGGATCCATTTGCTTCTAGCATGTGAAGGGTGTTCCACCTACAAAACAGTTTGCAGATGAAACCTTTGGTACCCATTTCTTGTAGGGTCCTGAATTGTTAGCTTTAGGTATCCAAGCATAAATATTTAAATCTACAAGCTTTCTCATTCTACATGCAGATGATATATGACCAATGAGGCCACAATAATGATATTGTGCATGTCGAGTGTTGAAAGCTGTGTGGTGTGCATGGTTGGTAGGTTTGGGTTTTCTAGTATAGAAGAATGCATACCAATGATCATGTTTGGGCTTAACCTTTTGGGGTAAAGGTTTTATATGGTTTGGTCTGACAGTGTTTGGCTTGGGAATGTTCCGAATTTTCGGTAAGTGACACGTGTTAGGATAGGAAGCAGCAGGCTCAGGCTGTTTTCCTAACCTAATTTCCAATTTTTTGGAAGTGTCATATAACTTAGTATAATCAGAAGTGAGTGATTCCATTCTGATTTGTGCAGATTGAAGACTTTTCTTTTCTTTAGAAAGATCTTCTCTCAATTGGTCTATAATCTTGTCTTTCTCTTCGGATGACTGTTTAGTCTCGTGTAATAAGAGCTTTATAGAGGAAAGCTCACCAGACTCACTAACATTAGCTCTAACCTCAGCTAGTAGGTCGGTAAGTCTTCCTATTTCTCCTTTGTACTCTTTGAGTACCTTCTTAGCGGTCTGATATTTACTATATAGTTTTCTGTAGTCAAGTATCAGGTCACTGAAGGCATCTCCTAGTTGCTCAAAGGTAAAGTCATCATATGTTTCTACAGGTTCAGTAGGTACCTGATCGATTGCCATGAAGCAGATGTTTGCAGCGTCCTCTGAATGTTCATCTTCTGAGTCGCTAGCTTCACTCTCATGCCATATGCTGGTGTTGGCGTATTTCCGAGACGTTGATCTTCTCAGGTTGCCTTTTTCATACCTGTTGTTCTTCTTGCTCGATGATGAGTTGATGGGACAGTCTTTCTTCATATGTCCCTTCTTCTTGCAGCCATAGCAGACAGCATCTTCTTGGTACCAGTTGTTGTTGTTGTTCTTTTTGACTCTCTTCTCATGTCTCATAAATCTTTTGAACTTCTTTGCTATGAGAGCTTGATCTTCAGCATCAGATCCACTACTGTCTGAGTCATCTTCAGCAGCTTTTCTGTGTTGAGCCTTGAGGGCGATAGTCTTCTCCTTTGGTGCAGGCTCTTCAAAATCTTGTAGATCCAGTTCATGAGTGAGTAGCTTACCCATGAGTACTTCAAGTGACATTGTGGTGAGGTCGTTTCCTTCAATGATAGCTGTAGCCTTCGGAATCCAGTTCTTGGTGAGAGCTCGCAGGAGTTTGCGAATCTTTTCGTGGTTACTGTATTCTTTGCCTAAGGAGGACAAAGGGTTTACAATATCCAAGAACCTCTCGAACATTTGTGTGACTGTTTCATTTGGCTTCATTTTGAACGCCTCGTACTCTTGAGTAAGTCTGCTGACTTTTGACTCATTGACTTGAGTCGTGCCTTCATGTGTAACTTCGAGAAGCTTCCATACACCATTTGCCGTTGTGCATGTAGATACCCTGTTAAATTCTGTTCTGTCTAAGGCACAAAAAGAGCATTAATGGCACGTGCGTCAAGACTGGCCTTTTTCTTTTCTTCCTCTGTATAACTGTTTTGGGGTTTTTCAACTAAAACACCCTCGACATTTATACGAGGTGGCTTCTGATAGCCATCAAGAACAATAGCCCATAAGTCAAAATCAAGAGACTTTAAGAAGAAACTCATCCGTGTTTTCCAATAAGTGTAGTTAGTACCATCAAACAGAGGAGGTCTGTTTGTGGCCTGACCTTCACTTATGAATTTCATAGTAGCCATGTGATGTGCTGTGATCTAATAAATAATAAATAAATAATAGCACTTTTACCTTGCTTTACCTGTAACACCCGCTCTGATACCAATTGTAGGAACGATATAGTAAAGCGTAATACTCTAGAGGGGGGGTGAATAGAGTTGGCAGCGGAATAATGCTAATTAAAAAAGTTAGCAACACAATCACAGTATATAATCACAGATGAAATAAAGTAAAGGCAGAGTTCAGAAAGCAAACGCAAAGACAGCAATGTATACTGGTATCCCTCTGTTGAGGACTAATCCAGTCGGTAGAACTCTTGCTACCAGTTTGAATCCACTATAGGAAAAATCGCAAGTTTTCTTACGAAGTCCTTGCAACTTCTACAACGCGAGCTTTGATACGAAGAACTCGTCCAACTTCAAATGTGAAGAGGTATTCTTCAATCAAGCCTTCTGATTACAATCTCTCAGAAACTTCTAGACCGTACCGCACTGGCAAATCGACTAGAGGATTGTAACTGGCTTGGGATCTGAAAGTGAAAGCTCTAGAAAACTCTTTGGAAGACAGAAAGCTTTTTAGATAGAGAGAATATTGAAAGTGAATGAGTGATTTGAAATGATCGAAATACTTCTCTATTTATAGGAATTCCAAAGGGAGAACTCTGTCAGAATTCGGACAGAATTTGGGCAGAACTCTATGAGCAAATCTCGGTCAAATCCGCAACTGCAGGAGGACCAAGTTCCAGAGAATTCAAAATCAAAACGGCCACCAACCGAACTCTGGCCGAACTCTGGCCGAGTTCTGTCAGGGTTAGGTTAGGGTTTTTAAAATAGGACACCAACCGAACTCTGGCCGAACTCTGGCCGAACTCTGGCCGAGTTCTGTCAGGGTTAGGTTAGGGTTTTTAAAATAGGTTTTGGTGATTTTTGAAAACCTTTTTGAAAACCTTTTTGTAAACAATTTGATAGGTCATTTTAAAAACATTTTGAACTATTTTGGGAATAGCCTATTTGCCAGTATGACTCGGTGTACAATGTATTCCTAGACTCAAATAAAAAGAAAATTACATTGCATAGGAAATACAGACTCAAGTAGGCAAACAGATCTTCAGTCTTGAACGAAGTGAATATCCAATCTTGCTTATGTCCAAGAAGCTGAGAATGTCCCTACAAGCTTTGTATATCCAGACAGAGTTTTGATCAATTATTAAAATCAGGTTGACCATATGACCAATGGGCCAACACTTGAAAGGTTGAGGGTTCTGCTTCTTAAAGCTCTCAATATCGTCCACCTTGGCAATATGATTTCCATTAATTAAATGACCTTATATTTCATAAATTATTCCTTAAATTTATGTTTACCTTAGCAGGCCTTGGTTCCTGTTGAGCTGCTTCTCCTCTTTCCAATGCAGCCATTGCCACGCTGTGGGCATTCTCCATGCCTTCTTTCATAATGGCCGTCTGCTCGCGATGAGCTTCAGCTTGAGTTCTCTGAGCTTCTAGCACTCCTCTAAGCAGACCGATGAGGTAAGTGGGGTCCACAGGTACCGGTGGGGCAGCTGGAGTGGGTGTAACCACAGGGGGTTGCATCTCCGTCCGAGAAGATGATGGATCCGTTGTTGTATTATGGGGACGGTCGGCCAGCTGCCGAGGTGTAGGATCTGGACTTGATTGGGGAGGTGGGGTATGGTCAGGTGTTGACATCCTATCGCCAGCAGGGTTGGTATTGTCAGTGGCCATTCTCTGGAAGGTTTAGGATAAAAACATAAGCAAGGTAGCCTATCTATAGTCAAACAAAAATATTTAATTATAATATATATATATCGGTCCTATGTTGTGGCAATTTGATGTTCTAGTGTTCTAACTGTTTCCTAGGTTTTCCTAAGTTGTTGATTGATCGGACCTGCATGGGCCACCACTAAAAACATGTCACGACCCGGTCCCCAAATACTTGGGTCGAATCGGATCATGCCCAGCCTGTACCGTTGATGAGACGGCGGCAGTAATCTGTAATCCATATGCAGGTGATCAACAACATTTGAAACTAATGTTTCCACAACATTTAATTAAACAATAAATTAAACTTGTTCTGTTACAAAGTTTCATAACTTGAAATAATAAAGAAAAACTAAAACTCTCAAACTAGAGTAGCATCTATGGAGAAGCCACAACATCATCGTCAGCTGGAAGTACCGTCGGGTACAAATCGGGATCATAATAGCTATTGATCAGCATCTCCAGGTCATCAGTAGTACCTACGGTTATCCAGTCAGGAAAGGAGCAAAGTACTATTCATGCAAATTTTAACAATTAAATTGACAATTAATATCATGCACTTTTAAACAGATTTTAAAGATGAAATAGTTTTGAAATACAATAAAGTGATATGAATAGGTAATGAATATAACCGGATTGGGTTACAGTAGTATCCTAGCGATACGGTATGGCTTGTCCCCGTGTGAAGAGAGGAAAGCTAATACAGTCAGTTATCCTAATTTTTGGCTTTGGTCATATCCACTACTCTACTCCCCCAGTCCCCAACAGTACGGTCAGTACTCTCGAAAGAGTTCGTGTATACAGTGGTTTAAAATTGCAATGAAATGATTGTTAAAATAATCGTAAATCCACATAAATGTACTTGCCTTAAATTTCTCAAGTTGGACGAGTTTGGTACTTCGGTATTTGAGCAATCACACTTTCCTTTGAAGTCCTACATTCCGAAAATTATATCTCAGAAACTACAACTCTAAAATCTAGTTACAATCTCTAGATTTTGCTTCCTAGTCAATTTTAATCTTGTATTAATCAACACAATCATAACACGTTTTTCTAGTGCGTTACAATTTAGGAAATCCATATTTAAGTTTTATTTCGGAAAACGTGTTTTTATCAATTTTATTGGGAAAATTAGTATTTTATATTTATAAATATATTTTTCTTTTCTTTAAGTGAGAAAATCATGAAATTCTAACTAATTAATTAATAATACTATTAATTAATTCTACGCGGTTACAATCTCTGCAAAAGTCCACAGCTAATTACCTACTTATTACAATTTACAAAAATCTACAAATGAGCTTATGCTCTTACATTTTCATGAATTAAAATAAGAGAAAGAAAACGTTAGTCTTGTAATTTACCTACAATAATAATAACTAAAATCTTAATTAATAAAATAGAATAAGTCTCAGACCTGGTCCAATTCTTCATTTATAGCTACTCTGCCTCAACGTCCGGACAGACCGGTGCGTTTGCATTTCACTGGGGCCCATATACCAATAAGGTCGTCGCCCAAAAATATTATCATTTCCGAAAATCATTTTAAAATCATATAATCAAATTTTATAAAAATTTCGGCAGCATTTCCTCTATTTTCAGGATAACCCAAAACTGGGAAACGTGCCGATTTTTCCTGCAAATAAATCCCAAACCAATATAACCACCAAAACTAAAATTCGAAGTCTAGCATTGATATCGAAACTTCCAAAGTAAGTCGGAAAAACTAACAACGTTCCTTCCGAATTATTCTCGAAAATTCTAAGAAATCACCGAACCCAAATAATATGTATAAATCTATAACCACAGAATTGTTTCCGAAGGAATCGGAAAAATTCCAAAATATATTCGGAAAAACCAATAATTTCCCACAGAACTCTTTCTAAAGGATTCACGTAAAATCACAGAATCCAAAAGTCAAAGGACAAAGTCCGAAACCAAAAACGTAGCCGAAACACCGAATTTTCCAAAGAAAATTCCTGGACCAGATTTCATCATAGACCAAGAGAACTATGAGACTAACAGAAGTTACCAAAATCGAAGGAATCCGAAGTGATGCCTCGGACTCGTAACGTTCCAGTACTCGCGGGCAGTAGAAAACCACGGATCTGACTCAGAATCCCGCGGACAGCAAGTCGGGAAGCTCGGAACAGAAGATCGGAAACTCGAAAAGAGGGAGGACGGTCGAAGAGGTCGGCCGGTGCTAGCGGAGGAGGCCGGAACAGTGACGGCAAGGATTGGGGCTCACGGGTGCTGCGAAATCGGAACAGCTGCGGCGGAAGGTGGCCACGAGGAGGTCGGTCGGCCAGGCTGCGGAAATCACAGCGGCGGGGCCGCTCGGGAAGCTGGCGCCGAAAGGGCGGACGCGGAGGGCGCTCGCATAGGGGGTGCGGCCAGTGACGGGCGGCCAAGGGCGGTGCGCCGGCTCGGGTCGGCCGGGAGGAGGGCCGCGCAGGATCGGAGTTCGCCGGAGAAACTCGGGATCGCCGGAAAGATCGGGCTAGGGCACGGTTTGGGTTTGGTTGGGGAAAATGGTGGATGAAGTGTGGGAGAAGGAGAGGGTTTTTATAGGAGATGGTGAACGGGGGTTACCGGAAAGGAGGAAAACGAACGGCCTAGCCTTCATGGTTGAGCGTTGGGTCGGCTGGGAACCGAAAAGCCTACAGTAAGCCCCCATCCATGGAAGTAATTCCATTCTCCTATAAATGAGTTTTAACTCATTCAATTCTGCTATAGGAATGAATCAAATGAATTATGGATCCTAAATGGGTTATAATGGGTTGTGGGTCAAAAATGGATTATTGGATTTTGGGCCTAAGGGCTATGATCCAAATTGTTAAAGTAATGAACTAACATGAAATTTTATGGGCTGAGCAACAACAACAAAAAAATGGTTCTAAGGCTTTTGAAAAAATAATTTGTTTACTTAAAAAAATCTAAAAATATTTTAAAGTTCAATTAAAATTAAACCGGGTTCATCTAGGCTGACATACAAAAACCTAATCAAATAATTTTTTTTAATTAGAAAAATTACTTCAATTTACCAAATTAACAATTGGAAATAATTTAAAAATAATTTTCTAAAAAATTACGGGTTTCACAAAGGCATCTTACGCCAAGGATTCAACAAGATAAAAAAATGGCTTACGATCAGGACTTACCACTTAAGTGCTCGGCTCTAATGGTGGTTGGATCTATGCCTGGTGGTCGAGCGTATAGAGGAACATTGCTAAAGAGTATCGCCATCCTCACTCATGGAAGAACAAAATTGCAAGGAGCTATCTTCGGAATGAGGACATTCTCAGCTATTTATAAAGACCGAAGAGATGGTGGGATAAGTCTATTTTTGGGGAAAGTCCTATTAAAGAGCTCCCATAACCACAGGACATGTGCCATGTGTTGGTTTGTTTCTCGAAAATTAACAAACCATGGAAGCAGTCAAATGCTGCATTTAAATAAATCTTGTGCACCAACAGATAAGATCAATATCAAAGATTTTATTTATAAAGGATGGGGTGGACCCTACATATAAGAGAGAGCCGCAATACATAGAGTATTATTATTCTCTCTCGTTGGGTTGACGAAGAGAGGCACCCAACTCACGCATATTGCGAATCCCAGAGCGACGCATCAGACGGAGGAATGCGTCGGCGTCACCCGGTCCCTCGTAAGCAGTTGAAGGACCACCATCGATTCGACTGAACACCGCTGGAGTCAGTCCGAAGCACTCGAGGAGATTTTGTGCTCGCTCGTTCTCTATTTCGAGGTTGAGCCTAGCGACCGAAGACCCCTCCACGATTGGCTCTTTCTTTGGCGCCATGTCAAGTATAAAGATGAATGGCAAGAATGAGAAATTTTCTTCTCATTTATACAGATAAATCAACTCTTTGTATTCCTCATGGAAATTTGATTGACATGAATACGACTCGGGAAAAGGAAGAGACGTTCTGAACATTTTTTGAGAAGAAAGCACATTATGGCGGTGGCATGTTGACCGACAAAATTCTTCATATCTTTACGCCGACTGTTGGAGATCCCGAGCTTTACGCGGATGACTGTTGCATATCTTGATTAACCAGTCAAAGCCAACTTTTTACGCTTCTATTTCAAAGTATTTCAAATTTGAAAAAATATACATTAGAAAACTTTGAAGGGGGTCTTGTAGGAGCGTAAAAAGTGCTTCTCAGAAGGAGTTAGAATGACTCAAAGAGGACTCCCTTTACGCCCCAAAAGAGGCTCATCGCTTTTCGCCTGTGCCAAATTGATAGCTTTACGCTCGGGTTCAGACCGATGGCATTTTACGCTGATGACAAGCCAACTGCTCCTTTTACGCCAGCTCAAGGCTGTCTAGTCTCGCATTTAATGCAGAATCTGACATAGAGATATTAATGATGGCATTCACCACAGTATCCAAAGGAATTTGTCTCATACAAAGACCTTACTTGTCGTTTATATGGATCGAGCTACCTTACGCTCACTACTTGGTTTCTTTTACGCGCGGAGTTCTATACGAGTTTTTACGCTCAACAGACAATGTGTGCGTAAAGTCTATTTGAGCTAGTTTTACGCTTAAGGTTATTTGATAACCGCTTTATGCGAGAAGCCTATGACAGAGCTACTTTACGCTCATCCTAATGCTTTACGCTCAAGTAAGGTTGAGGCTATTTTTACGCCTTCTTCCTTTTTACCAGTTTGGAACGTGGTCTGCCAACATGGCCTTCATGCCACGAATTTCAAAGAACGTGTGTACGTGTGCCCTATTTTTACTATTATAATGGGACACGTGTCAACATACGCAGAGGGTGAGTCTGATCACGTGTGGCAGTTGCTAGCGTAAAGGCATATCTTGACGCCTCTTTACGCACAGAAGCCCCCGTTTATAAATAGACAGATTTTTCTCACACTCAAGGACGACGACAACTACAGAGACAAGGAGAGAATACAGAAAGATCAGATCCCAGAGATTTTGAATATCAAGGAGCATTCATCTTCAACTTTTCTTCAAGGACAGAGTGAAGCTAAGTAGGAAAGCATTCGATCTCGCCACTAGTGCCAAAGTGCTGTCGATACCTTTCTGGTGCCTTAGTTCTTTCAGTTGTTCACTTTCCAGCAGTGATCTTCATCATCATCATATAGTCTACGGAACAAAGTGATCATTTACAAGATCAGACTTCCATAGCAATACTCCCCAGAATCAAATTTGTACTCTTTTGTAATCTTTCTCGTTTTTCTTTCAAAGGCAATTTTGTTAAAGAAAACAACATTGTGTCAGATTGAGTTAGAATATGAAAATGTTTCACGGTTGGCTTAGAATTGTTGCACATCATGCTTTCAAAAATTGACACTCGGTCTTTCGTCCTGCGGCTTGGAAGAAGAAAAAGTTGATCTATGTTCCCACAAGACTATGAATAGTCATATGCGTCGCATGATATAAGTGATTGGTAAAGTATGCACCGTTCCACTGTCTAATGCTTGGTATAACATAATTGTCCCACAGTCTCAGTGCACGGTTCCACGGTGCAAGGCTTGCCATAGCCTTTGCTCGTCCCACGGGTTAAGTTGTTGCAAGATTGAGTTAGGTAAAAATATGTCACGGGCTATCGAAGTCATAGCAAGCACCGTCCCACGATTTCTACGACTTGATATAGCCACATAGTCCCACGATTTCAGGGCTCATATATAAAGTATGACTTGGACGGTAGGGTCGCACAAAACACAAATTGGTTTAAGGTACGAGCCACGGTTAGTTCAAGATAAGTATGCCACGGTCTATGACACTGATATAGAACACAGTTGATTTAAGTTGAGTTTGGCAGGAGGGTTATCAAATAGTCAGTCTTGTGTTGAGTCAATGATATGCTAACATGGAAATGCTCGCGACGGTGGATCGTCGAGGCAGTCTTTGATTTTGGGAGTCTTGAACATGGTACTGAAAAGATGGTAACACTGAAAAATAATGACCGTGTAAGACAATAGTTTGAGTCGAGTCTTGTATGGTCATTAGACAACTTCTGCAGAAGGAAAAGTTTTCTCGGACGACAAATCTGGTCCACAGGACTGTTCTGACCTAGGAGGAGACACGGTGTAGTCGAGCTGGAAGTACAGCTCAGGTTATTTGGGAACTTTCAGCGGGGCTCGCTACTTGCGTTGGAAGGGTCACCGAATAACAAAGCTATAAGTCCAGGATATCTTGTGGAGCTAGTGACTCTTTCATATAGACGAGTTAGCATAATAGCGGTAATCCGCGTGCGTGCCTTTGGATTGAGTTGAACATTGTGTGCACGGTACCAATGAGCCAAGTTGAATATGTGCACCATTTGCAACACAATATTTGGGTCTAAGATTTAGCTGCAACGAAGATACCGTGCTTTGACACGAGATGTGGCGTTAAAAAGCTTGAGTCAGTGACACTAAGTTCACAAGTCTTGATTGAGTCAGTTGATGATTGAAACAAAAAAGGCTGTGAGGCAGGAATATGGTTAAGTCACACTAAGCTGCGAGGCACGGCCTCAATGTGGATACACAAATGTATCTCATGGCACGACCATGATGTTTGCACAATGGACTTATAGCATGGTCACATGGAAATTGGATACGTTGATGTTATTGGCACGATGATAGTCTAGAGACATAAAATAGGCCAGGAGTCCATGTCCTAAAACTGATCCTAAGGCAAGATTAGAAAGACAATCTAAGGGATATGTTGCACAAACTAAACGAACGTATTGATTTTGTATGGGTGGGCGATGAGCTCACACCACCAATACGGTTGTGTACTGACATCCACACAGTTTTCATGCATAGGTTACAAGTACCTGCTCGTCGTGGCGTAGCTTGCTTGGACGCGCTGAGGCATAAAGTTCCTTGGCGTTTCGATACGTGCGATCGCATTGGAGTCTTCACCTATACAGAACATAATTAATGTATGGACATCGCCTTCTGAACATCCGCAAGTTGCAGTCTTGAGTTTTGCATTGAGAGTATGAGAGAGGAGAGTGACTTGTAAATAGAGAGAAAAGTAAGCTTAAACGACTTGTAATTTGGGTCTCGTGTCATATTTGTAATCTTTGTTTCAAAATCAATAAAGAACTATTTGTATGACTTATGTTGTTTCAACTTTTTGCTGGCGACATACTATTTATTCATTGTTTTTGCTTCGAGACTTTTGTGTGACGACCTTGTCGCTTAACCTGTAATCGATCATTTTGGAACCCGGCTTGCGTGAGCACAATCTAGGCTCACGTGGCATCACGCCTTAGGGAGTACGATCACTTCTCCAGGGAGAGAAGAGCAAGGAGAGAAAGGGGAAAAGAGGAGTGTGGTCAAAGAGGAGTCAAGAGAAAGGGGAAAAGAGCAAGAAGAGCGGAAGAGAAGAGGGTGTGGTGCGGCGGTCTGCGCGGCGGAGGTGGCGCAGGCGGCGGTGGGTCGCAGTGGCGGGCGGAGAAAAGTCGGAGAGTAGAGGGAATGATCGAAAGAAGACGAAAAGAAAGAGGTTTTGCTCACCGGGCGGCACTGCTCCGGCGTTGGGTGGCACAGAGCGTAGAGAGGGGGCTGCGAGCCGGCGCGGTGGTGGAGAGGAAAGGGGTTTACGGCGGTCGTGCCGAGGACGCGGCGGACGGTGAAGGCGCTGGGAGGTGGCGCTCAGGCGGATGGTGCGGCGCTACCTAGCCGGAGGCGGCGGCGACTTGGCTGTTCGAGGATGACGATGAAGATGAGTACAGAGGCGGTGCTCGATGCTGGAGCGAGGGCGCGACGCTCGCCCCTGCGGTGGCGACGATGGATGCGAACCCGACGAGGAGTGGGCCCGTGCCGAAAAAAGGCAAGGTTTGGGTTCTGAACTTTTTGGGTTGGGTTGTGATGGTGGTGGGTCAGAATCTCGGCTGGGCGCCAACGATGATGACAGAGGAGGTGGGTGTGTAGGGAAGAGAAGGAGCTTCAGAGGTTAGGAAAGCCCACGACGGTGGTCGAGTCGCTGCAGAGCGGCTGCATGAAGCAGGTTCGTCTGAAAAAAGTGGTGGTGGCGGACTGGCTTGGCCCAGCGGATGGCGATATTGAGAACAGGGCACGGCTGGAACGACGGTGTGCGCGACGAAGGCAAGTTATGGTGGGGATGTATTCATTCAGTTTTAGGTATTTTTTTGGTAGGCGGCCGACACGGTGGCGATCGACTATGGTGGCGATGGCTGAGTTGGTGAAGGTGGCGATGATGGTTTGGGTGACCGGGGAAGTAATGACCTGGGGGTGGAGGCGAGAGGTCATGTTGGGACTGGTGACATGGGGGCTTGCAGGGATGGTCGAGGACGGGGATGGTGGTCTACCGAGAAAGGCTGGGCTTGGCTAGAATTAGGAATTTGTTGGTATCGTGGTGTGTCTGACACGGAGAGGTTGAAATTGTATATGTAAAAATATGGAATAAGAATTTGGATGGACACAGACCCGATGCACGTATATTTGTGGAGAAATTTGTGGACGTGAGGAATTTATGGAGGAGTACCTGCCTATTTATAGGATGTGAAAATTTCTATTTGGATAGGATTAGAATAGTTTAAACCCAATTAGATAATTCAATCTACTAATTTAAATCAATTCAATAAATTCAAATCCAAATTAATTTAAATCTAGATAATCAAACTCAAATTAAATATAAATTCTATCCTTAATTTTAAACTATTTAAAATCAAATCCATAAAATCTAATAAAAGATTTAAATTGCCACAATAATTACAAAATTATATATTCCAAAAATACTATGGTAATAATTTTGAAAATACATAATTTATTTACAAATAACTATTAAATAATTACGAAATATGCACAAATATTTTTTTTTACATAATTATGCTTTTCTTGTATACAAAAATATTATTTATTATTAATAACTTTTAGAAATGAAGTAAAATAACAAACTTATAAATGATAGCAAAATAATTATTATATCTATTATTTTGAAATAGAAAATATTTTTTCTAAAAATATGTACGCTCGCACATATTCGCACTCGTCGAGCAATTAAGAAAATAAAATTTCACGCGCGACGTACAATGCAACTACGCGATGTACGATTATATAAAAAAAATTAAATCAATACCAAATTTAATTAAAAATATAGTAGAAATTTAGAGATTTTACAGCTGCGTTGGCAATAATTGGTCAAGGTCTACATGTATAAGAGAAATGTTTTGGGTTTTAAGGTAGCTAAGAGTGACAAATTTATGAAATATTTTGGTAGATGGCAGAACACATGAGAAGTTCCTTATGGTTGGTGCTAGTTACTCTTATTACTTTGGAGTAGTTTGTTGGTGCCATTTAACATGTCATGTGGCACTGGTTTCACTACCAAAATACATGGATTTACCGACGGCCTTATCCGTCGGTATTCCGTCGCCAAAAATAAATACCGACGGATTACCGACGGATATCTTGGTAAAACAGCCGTCGGGAATAACCTCGTCGCTATAACATATCCGTCGCTACTCCGTCGCTCAGCGACGACTTAGCGACGGAATACCGCCGGCTCATTTAAATATATATAGCGACGGATTACTGACTAGCTTTCGTCAAAACATGTATCAGGATATAGCTTTAGCGACGGAATACTCCGTCGCTAAAGAGTCGGCAAAACCGTATCAGTGATTTTCTGATACGCAATATCCGTCGCTAATCCATCGTAGATTTGTCGGTAAAAGCGTATTAGCGACAAAACATCCGTCGCTAACAGCAAAATTTATGGACATCAAACAGAACTAGGTCGACGGACATTCCGTCGCTAAACCGTCGCTCAATGTAAAATTCTCCAGGTAGCGACGGATATTACGTCGCCAATCCGTCGATACATTAAACTCCTACAGATAGCGACGGATGATCCGTCGCCAATCCGTCGCTTTATTGAAATGCTCCAGGTAGCGACGGTTTTTCCGTCGCCACTTCGTCGCTAAACTCAGTTTTTCCAGTTAGCGACGGACTATCCGTCGCTCAGTGGTCGCCAGTCCGTCGCTAACTTCTAATTTTTGAAAAAAATACTGCAAACAGACTCTTTCCTGTTTGTACAACACATCCAACACAATATCAAACATGCAAAATATCCATATCCAACACCATATATCCATATCCAACACGAATATCCAACGTATCCAATATCCAACACCATATATCCATATGCAAAATATCCATATCCGACACCAATATCCAACGTATCCAATATCCAACAAAATATTACCAACATAATATATCCAATATCCAACATTAAATTATCCAAACATAAAAAAAATATCCGAACTTACAATGTATCCAAATGTCTACAAAAATTTTGGCAGCACCTCCTTTGTATATCAGATCATCGCTTATAATCCAGCATAGGTATATATCCAAAAATCACATAGACGAAATATGCACATACGAATTTAATGCACACCAATTATCCAAGAAAAGACATCAATTATACTGAAGAGTAACCTAATATCCGTCGTTATACTGAAAATTTATCTTCAAGTGTGAGAACGGATGGCTCAGAATACACAACCCAAAATTCATTCTAGCATACATTAGTGTGAATCATCTATGTTCTGTACATATGGTGTAGTATATGATCTTATCGTATATAGTATTTGAAGAACGTAACAGAATCAAGATGAACTCACATAATGTAATACTAAGACATCATCTACTACTATATAAGATATAGTGATAGGTTGTCGTATCATCATTGTCGAGGGATGAGGGTCGGAGGACAGTCAACTTATCTACGGCTACATAGTTTCTGCCTCGCTAGTCGAATGGCTGCAGGGACTATATATGTCCTGATCACCATGTCGTACCGTAGATTAATGCAAATGGAGCTGGAAACAAAATACAGAAACCAAAAAACAAAATACAGAAATGATGCGTTGACATGCTCTACGAAAGCGTCCAGAATCTTGACACTAAGTATCTGGAGACCGAAGCTTGCAAGAAGATGCTGCTCGACCCTAGAAGTGAAGCAGAAAGGCTACGTGAGGGTTTAAAACTCAAAGTTGATGATTTAAAACCTCGACGAATTTACGGATGCCCCACATTTGAGTGCTACACCAAGGCTCACCGTCTGTATAGTTCGGTTATTGGCGCTCGATGTCCCTGTGGTAAGGCAATGGATGAGGATATTGCGTGGGAGGGGGTTGCAGATGGAGGCAACAAGGATGGCGTGTTTGTGAAAGGAGGGAAAGGATACATAATCACAGACGATTTGCATGTAAGGCCATTCTATTCCATGGAGTCTGCGTTGTCTATTTTTCGAAAGCATGGGATCATAGAATCGAAGACAGTTGAGACCAAGACTGTAAACATTGGCCGCGATAAGGTTAGTGATTTATGTAACCAAATGTAGTAATCTTGTAATTTAAAGTTGGAAGAACATGCAAGTAGCCTTATATATAGTTGCTGCCTCCCCAGTCGAATGACTTAATTGCCAAGTATCGGAACGAATGGCTCAGAACACAACCAAAGATTCATTCTAGCATACATTAGTGAGTTCATCTTGATTCTGTTACGTCCTTCAGATACTATATACGATAAGAAAATAGATGATTCACACTAATGTATGCTAGAATAAATCTTGGCTTGTGTTCTGAGCCATCCGTTCTGATCAAGCATCTTCCTTCTCCTCTCCTCCACCATGGCTCTGAACCAATCTGCTCCTCCCTACTTCCCTTCTTCTTATTTAACTCTCTCAGCCACATATGACATCCAGCTCAAGTGTAGAGTCGGGAAAGAAAAAGTGGGCAGGAAGATGAGGGGGAAGCAGCACAGCCGGCGGCATGACCCGGAGAAAGTACATAGGTTTTCTTCAACAGCCGTAGGAGGACTATTTCTCCTACGGCTGTTAAAGAAAACCTCTGTACTTCCTTCGGGTCATGCTGCAGGCTGTGCTGCTTCCCCCTCATCTTCCTGTCCACTTCTTCTCCCCCGACTCTACACTTGAGCTGGATGTCATATGTGGCTGAGAGAGTCAAATAAGAAGAAGGGAAGTAGGGAGGAGCAGATTGGTTCAGAGCCATGGTGGAGGAGAGGAGAAGGAAGATGCTTGATCAGAACGGATGGCTCAGAACACAAGTCAAGATTCATTCTAGCATACATTAGTGTGAATCATCTATGTTCTTATCGTATATAGTATCTGAAGGACGTAACAGAATCAAGATGAACTCACTAATGTAATACTAAGACATCATCTACTACTATATAAGATATAGTGATAGGTTGTCGTATCATCATTGCCGAGGGATGAGGGTCGGAGGACAGGCAACTTTATCTACAGCTACATAGTTTCTGCCTCGCCAGTCGAATGGCTGCAGGGACTAATGCAAATGGAGCTGAAAAAATATGCATAAACCAAACCAATATATAATGCGTGACTGAGAGAGTCAAATAAGAAGAATGGAAGCAGGGACGAGCAGATGGGTCTAGAGCCATCGTGGAGGAGAGGACGTATACTGTGATAATATCTTCTCCAACATTCGATCCCACTACTGATATCATTTCTGTAAGGGTGATCTCTCAGAGTATACGTCCTACCCAGATGGATCTCTCGGAGTATCCTCTCCGGTTGGTTGTCGTATCATCATTGCCGAGGGATGAGGGTCGGAGGACAGTCCACTTTATCTACGGATACATAGTTTCTGCCTCGCCAGTCGAATAGCTGCAGGAACTATGTTACCGCGGTGTCGTAGTCCAATATAATCCAGAGATTGACACAGTTCTAATTCATATATGTAGTCCAATACAAATAGTCTAAAACAAAAACAACCCAATAAAAATAGTCCAATACAAATAAGTACTAATAGCTAATGCTTGCCACGCTACTCACGCAAATGCTCAGTGATACTTTCACGCAACCACCTCCGAAAAGCGAGATTTTTGGTGCGAGGAGAGGCGTCGTCCCTTGCCAGGACTGCATCAAAAGCACTCTCGGCATTACTAGCTACCGGTGCTGGATGACTAGAACTCCCGGTCTCACTAGCAACCGGTGCCACTTCCTCCTCAACTGTAGGAGGAGCCACCTCGGCATTCACTATTTTCTTCAAACGACGTGCTGCTCCTCGGGTCATGGGTGCCATCTGGTAAGTATATGTAACAGAATGTAAAAGAATATAACAGCTCAAATTCAAAAACCAAAATCCCCATGCCAACATGAATCATAACATATAACTTAAACCCAGACATGACATAGGATTAAACCTAATGATTTAATCATCCTTAAATCAGTAAACACAAACAATGTACTAATTCTCAGTTTGTGTGTCCGTGTGTCTGTGTGTCCGTGTGTCCGTGTGTCCGTGTGTGTGCGTGTGTGTCCGTGTGTCCGTGTGTGTGTGTGTGTCCGTGTGTGTGTGTCCGTGTGTGTGTGTTTGTCCGTGTGTGTGTGTATGTGGGAGAGGAGGAGGCAGCTGCCCGCCCCCTCCCACCGCCCCCTCCACACCCCCCGCCCCCTCCCACCGCCGCCCCTCCACACCCTCCGCCACCCGCGGCCAGCCCCCCTCCACACATACCCCCCCCCCCGCACCCCGCGGCCAGCCCCCGCCCCCATCGTACCCCCCCAACGTTGCCCGCCCCCTCGATCCCACCGCCCCCTCCACACCCCCCCCGTCCCCCGCGCACGGCCAGCCCCCCTCCGCAACCCCCCGCACCCCGCGGCCACCCCCCGCGCGCCCCCATCCCTCCAACGCTTCCCGCCCCCTCCCACCGCCCCCTCCACACCCCCCGCCACCGTCGCCACCGCCGCCCCCCGCAGTCGACGCCGCCCCCGCAGCCCCCGACGCCCCCGGCCCGCTGCACCCACGACCACCGTGCGCGCGCCGCGAGAGAGAGAGAGAGCGAGAAAGAGAGAGAGAGAGAGAGAGAGAGAGAGAGGGAGAGGGAGAGGGGAATACCTTTGGGAGAGAGAGAGGAGAGGGGGGTCGCCGATCATCGCCGCGAGAGAGAGAGGAGAGGGGGGTCGCCGATCGATCACCGCGGGAGAGAGAGAGAGAGAGAGAGAGGAGAGAGAGTAAAATTTGGGGGGAATGAAAAAGTTCCCCCGTCGTTTCAACTTAAGTCTGGAACGTAAATTTAGCGACGGAGTAGCGACGGATTATTCCGTCACTAATGCGTCAGTAAATCTCGCACGAGTAGCGACGGATTATTCCGTCGCTAAGTCGTCAGTAAATCTCGCGCCAATATTTTAGGCTTTTGCCGCCAAAATGTCCGATGTTCTAGCGATGGATATAAAACCGTCGCTACATGGCCGACTACCTATCGACGGCATAAAGACGGATATGGACATAAAAAAATAAAAAAAATTGTCCACTGCTTTCCATCGGTATTCCGTCACAAATCCGTCGGGGATCCGACGGTGATAGCGACGAAAAATTTTCGTCGCTAAATGGCCGTCGCTAAAGTGCTGTAATTTGGTAGTGTTTCTAGTATCCTAAAAAATTTATATGTGAACCGTGAAATTATAGTTTGGTTGTTGTCACGACCCGGTCCCCAAATACTTGGGTCGAATCGGATCATGGCCAGTCTGCACCGTTGATGAGACGGCGACAGTAAGCTGTAATCCATATGCAGGTGATCAACAACATTTGAAACTAATTTGCCACAACATTTATTTAAACGATAATTTAAAACTTGTTATGTTACAAGAGTTCATAAACTTGAAATAACAGAGAAACAACTAAACTCTCAAACTAGAGTAGTATCTATGGAGATGCCACAACATCCTCGTCAGGTGGAAGTACCGCCGGGTACATATCAGGATCATAGTAGGTATTGATCAGCATCTTCAGGTCATCAGTAGTACCTACGAGGATCCAGTTAGGAAAGGAGCAAAGTACAATTTATGCTAATCTTGACAATTAATTTAACAATAAAATCATGCACTTTTAAACAGTTTGAAGATGAACAGTTTTTTTTTGAAATAATACAGTACAGTGATGTGAATAGGTAATGAATATGACCGGACTGGGTTACAGTAGTATCCTAGCGATACGGTATGGCTTGTCCACGTGTGAAGAGGGGAAAGCTAATACAGTCAGTTATCCTAATTTTGGATTTGGTCATATCCACTACTCTACTCCCCCAGTCCCCAACAGTACGGTCTGTACTCTCGAAAGAGTTCGTGTATAACAGTCGTTTAAATTTGCAATGAAGCGATTATAAATAATTGTAATCAACATAAATGTACTTGCCTTAAATTTCCCAAGTTGGACGAGATTTGTACTTCAGAATTTGAATAGTCACACTCTTCTTTGAAGTCCTACATTCCGGAAATTTTGTCTCAGAAACCACAACTCTAGAATTATCTAGTTACAATCTCTAGATTTTGTCTCCTAGTCAATTTTAATCTTGTATTAACCAACACAATCAAAACACGTTTTTCTAGTGCGTTACAATTAAGAAAATTTAAATTTAAATTTTATTTCGAAAAACTTGTTTTTATCAATTTATTGGGAAAAGTTTGTATTTTTATAATTATATATATAAATAAATTTTCTTTTCTTTAAATGAGAAAATCATGAATTTCTAACTAATTAATATTAATTAATCCTACGTATTCACAATCCCAGAAAAATCCACAGCTAATTTCCTACTTATTACAATTTACAAAAATAAACAAATGAGCTTATGCTCTTACATTTCCATTAATTAAAATAAGAGAAAGAAACTGTTAGTCTTGTAAATTACCTACAAAATTTACATAATAATAATAATTAATAATTCTAATTTAAGAATAAAATAGAATGAGTCTCAGAACTGGTCCAATCTTCATTTACAGCTACTCTGCCTCAACGTCCGGACAGACCGGTGCGTTTGCATTTGACTGGGCCCACTGACCAATAAGGTCGTCGCCCTAAAATAATATCATTTCCGGAAAATCGTTTTAAAATCATATAATCAAATTTTATAGAAATTTTGGCAGCATTCCCTATATTTTTGGGATAACCCAAAACTGGGAAATGCGCCGATTTTCCTGAAAAATAATCTCAAACCAACATATACAAAATTCCCAAGTCCACAGATACTAAGGAATTTCCCGAGCCAACATGAATTAAGGAATTCCCACATAACAAAATACTAAGAAAAACCAACAGAACCATAATCCAATATATTGGCTAAACCACAGCATCCGAAATATTTTCGGAAAACCAATAATTTCCAAACGAACCCACAGAACTCTTTCCAAAGAGTTCGCGTAAATTTCGAAAATCATCCACAGAACCCAAAAGCCAGAGGACAACTGTCCGAAACCAAAAACGTAGCCGAAAAATCGAATTTTCTGAAGAAAATTCCTGGACCAGATTTCATCACAGACTAAGAGAACTATGGGACTAACAGAACTTACCGAAAAACGAAGGAATCCGAAGTGATGTCTCGGACTCGAAACACTGACAGAGTGCACGGGCCACGCCTAGGAGCGGATCCGACGGAAACAGCACCAGAGAACGGGAAACGTCCCGAAAAAGGAGCCAAAGACTCGCGGGTGGCGCCGGAGCTCGGGGATTCGGCAGAAAGCCGCTGGAGGAGATCGGGTCGCCGGGGAGTGACTCGACGGCGGCGCAGAGGGGCACGCACGGCCGGAGAGGCGCGCACGGAGGCGAATCCGCGGTGAGCCGACGCTGGCTTGGCCGTGCGGGGCGAATCCGAACGGCTGGGCTCCGCGGGATGGCCGGAAGGTGGCGCTGGGTCGAGGAGACGATGGCTAGGTCGCCCACTCGGGATGCTCCACCTAGCAGTAGCTCGACCAACAGAGCTCGGGTCGATCACCGGATTAGGGCACGGAGATTTGGGGATTTTTGGGAGTTTGTTGGTGATGGTGAATGGAAGGATGGGAGAGGGTTAAATAGTAGAGGAGAAGAGGGGGTTACCAGATCTGATGGGTCGACAGTGGTTACGGGAGGGGAAAGGATGAGCCGGCAGTTGGGGAGCGGCCAAAATCGATGACCATCGGTTTCCAAATGAAGAGAAATGAAGAGAATGGTTTCTCTTCAATACTAAGTGGGTTATCAACTAATGGTTTAATAGGTTATAAATGAGAGAGTAAAAAATATAAGCTTAATGGGCTATTGGGTTTATGCTATTGGTTTGGGTTTTATATGATGGGCTCTAAACCATGGCTAATGAAACAAAAATTTAAGTATTCCTTTTCCTTAAGAAAAGTTGTAACTAAAATTTATTAACTCCTAAAATTAATTTAAACGTATTTTTAGGTTCAAATTTGGGTTCGGGTCTGGGCCAGACAAACAAAAATTCAAGTTCATTATTTTGAAAATAATTTTCTATCATAATATTAATCTAACAAACATTCAATTAATAAATTAGAAATTTAACAAAAAATTAAATTTCTAGAATTATCTCATTCAAGTTATTCAAATAAATACGGGTACTTCTCCCGCATCTTATCCTCTCATTCCCAGGTAGACTCGCCTGGGGAATCATGCCTCCACATTACCCGAACTATCGGAGTTACTGAGGTCCTGGTCCTCTTCTCGCCTTGGTCTAAAATCGCTACTGGCTTCTCAGGCATAGTGAGGCTCGGTCCGATCTCCATCTCTGAGTGGTCTAGGATGTGATTCTCATCAGGGACGTAGCCTCTAAGTTGTGAGACGTGGAAGATGTTGTGCACGCCCTCTAGATTAGCTGGTAGAGCTAACCTATACGCCACTTCTCCAATCCGGCTCAGAACTTCAAATGGTCCAATGTACTTGGGACACAGCTTCCCAGCTCGGCCAAATCTGATTGTACCTCTGGTAGAAGAAATCTTCACAAAGACTTTATCTTCTTCTTCAAACTCCAGTGGCCGACGACTGCTGTCTGCCCAATGCTTCTGTCTGTCCTGGGCAATTCTGAGCTTGTCTCTGATTATCTTCACTTTCTCGGCTGCGTCGGTCACCATCTTTGGGCCCAGCAGTACTCTTTCTCCTACATCGTCCCATGCCAAAGGTGTACGGCAACGACGTCCATACAGTGGTTCAAATAGGGTCATACCAATGCTGGCTTGGTAGCTGTTATTATAAGAAAACTCTACCAAGTGCAAATGGTCTTCCCATGATCCTCCAAACTCCAAGACACACGATCTCAGCATATCCTCCAGTGTCTGAATCGTCCTCTCTGATTGACCATCTGTCTGGGGATGATAGGCAGTGCTGAACTTCAACTGTGTCCCCAGGATGTCATGCAAACGTTTTCAAAAGTGAGAGGTAAAACGAGTGTCTCGGTCAGATACAATGCTTACCGGTACTCCATGAATCTGGTAGATGTGTCGCATGTATAGTGCCGCCAACTTTTTGGTGGATAAACCAACCTTGAAGGGAATAAAATAAGCTGACTTGGTTAGTCGGTCCACTATAACCCAGATGGCATCCTTCCCTCCTTGGGAACGAGGCAAACCTGACACAAAATCCATTGTGATGTGCTCCCACTTCCACTCCGGAATGTCCAGTAGTTGTAGAAGTCCTGCGGGTCTCTGTCTACTGGCCTTCACTTGCTGACAGATCAAACATCTCGCCACGAATATGGACACATCTTTCTTCATTCCATACCACCAAACAATAGTGCGCATATCCCGATACATCTTATTAGCTCCAGGATGTATAGAATACTGCGACTGATGTGCTTCCTTCATCAGATCGTTCTTCAGTTCGCCAGATGGTACACAAAGCCTTGTACCATTCTTCAAAGCTCCATCGCTGGCGATTGAGAAACCCTCAAGTGTTCCCGCCAACACTTGATCTCTCAGTTTGCAAAGTGCCTCGTCTTGAAACTGAGTCTCCTTGATCTTGTCCATCAGATACGACCTCACTTGCAACTTCATCAGTACTGAATCAGCATCCAGCTCCATCCTTCTATCTCCAGGCAATATGATCTCTAATCCAAGCTTCTCGATGTCCTCTAGTAGATGTCGCTCCTTGGTCAAGAACATCGCCACTGGGTATCGACTAAGTGCATCAGCGACCACATTAGCCTTACCCGGGTGGTATTGTAGGTCGATGTCAAAGTCCTTCATTAACTCCAGCCATCTTCTTTGCCTCATGTTCAACTCTTTCTGAGTGAAAACATACTTCAGACTTTTGTGGTCTGTGTATATCTCCACACTCTCTCTCCATACAGATAGTGCTTCCATAGTTTCAACGCAAAGATAACTGCCGCTAACTCCAGGTCATGTATGGGATAATTCTTTTCATGGTTCCGTAATTGCCTAGATGCGTAAGCAATCACTTTCCCATTCTGTTGAAGAACACATCCCAGTCCTTTTCCAGAGGCATCGCTGTAGATTGTAAAACCACCGGATCCTACGGGTAGCGCAAGGATTGGTGCAGTGGTAAGCCTCTTCTTCAGCTCCTCAAATGCAGCCTGGCAATCTTCCGTCCATATGAACTCTTCATTCTTCCGATTCAGCTTCGTCATCGACGCGGCAATTCTAGCAAAGTCCTTCACGAACTTCCGGTAGTAGCCAGCCAAGCCCAAGAAACTTCTGATCTCAGCAACTGAGCTTGGGGTAGACCACTTCTCCACAACAGCTATCTTCTTAGGATCCACCGAAATCCCTTCTCCTGTGACAACATGGCCAAGAAAATCTACCTTGTCTAGAAAGAATTCACATTTGGATAGCTTACCATATAACTTCTCTTTCCTCAAAGTTCCCAGAACCTTCCTGAGGTGCTCCTCATGCTCCTCTTCAGTCTTTGAATAGATCAAAATATCATCAATGAAGACAACAAAAAATTGATCTAAGTATTCATGGAAAACCTTGTTCATAAGGTTCATGAATACAGCAGGAGCATTTGTCAGTCCAAACGGCATGACCAAGAATTCAAACTGCCCATACTTGGTGTTGAACGCCGTCTTGGGAATATCTTCCTTCCTGACTTTAATCTGATGATAGCCAGATCTGAGGTCTATCTTGGAAAATACCTTGGCTCCGCTCAATTGATCAAATAAATCATCGATTTGGGACAACGGGTACTTGTTCTTGATTGTGATATTGTTCAATGCCCGGTAGTCGATGCACATCCTTACAGTTCCGTCCTTCTTGGTAACAAACAAGACAGGCGCTCCCTATGGTGAAGCTCCGTCTCGGATAAATTCCAAAGCCTTCAGTTCATTGATCTGATCTTTCATCTCCTTAGCCTCCTTCGGGTTGACTCTGTAGCATCCCTTAAAAATAGGGAAAGAGCCGGGGACTAGGTCAATGGTGAACTCTATGTCTCGATCTGGGGGTAACCCGGAAAGACTATCAGGGAAAACATCCATAAATTCTGCTATGATAGGATGGGGAGGTCCGGATTCTTCTGTGATAGAAGTGTAAGTAACACACTCTATATCCTCCGGGGTTCGAAAGATTTCAAACTCCGGTTCTCCAGGTGGACTGAAGACTACACATCCTCGATGACAGTCTATCAGTGCATGCTGCTTACTTAACCAGTCCATCCCTAGGACTACATCATAGTTAGGTAAGGACATGACAAATAATGGTGCTATAAAGTTATGGCCAGCTATGGTGATAGGGCATTCACAGATTTCAGTAATAGGTAGGGGTCCTCCTCCAGTCATAACTCTACAGATCTTCTTGCTAAAGCCAGTAACTATATGGTGTGCAGATATGAATTTGGTGGCTATGAAACTATGTGATGCTCCTGAATCAAATAAAGCTAAGGCAGGGTAGGAATATGTACATAGATAGAACCTGATATGACATCTGCTACAGGTTCCTGAGCTGGCTCTGGTTCCTCTGCTGTCAGGGCAAAAACTCGCCCCGTCTTCTGTTGATGTTACCCAAACTGTTGTTGCTGAGTGGGCAGAGGTCCTTTCTGCGGAGTTGCTCCAGTCCGGTTAGTCGACAAAGGGCAGTCCCTCACTTGATGGATGGAAGACCCACATACTAGGCAATGCCCTAGCCTCTTCCTGCAGATGTTTGCTAGATGTCCCGGCCTCTTGTAAAAATCGCAGACGGGGATCTGCCTCTGAGGCGCCTTGTCATTGTTCCTCGCCTGCTGGTAAGGAGGACGGTTGTTGTTGTTGCTGTTGTTATTGTTGTTGTTGGGCTTCTTCTGATTATCCTGGAAGTTGTTAGTTCCAGGATAATCTCTCTTCGAGCGGGCAGGTTGGCTCTTCTCTATGTCTTGAGCTCGCTCAAGGATCTTTTCATAAGTCTTAGCACCGCCTGAGATCACATGGGTGCGGATCTCTTCTCTTAGTCTATATCTGAACCTTTCAGCACGATCGTCATGATCAGCCACCAGGTTCTTGGCAAATCGGCTGAGCTGGCCGAATTCAGCAGCATACTCTCCCACAGTCATGTTGCCCTACTTTAGGTTCTGGAATTGTCGCTCCATCTCTCGCAACTCTGAAGTTGGGAAGAACTTCCTCTGGAATAACCTCTTGAAGGTGTCCGAGTCAATCTGCCTATCATGGAGTCGGGGTTCATTCCGATACCAGGTGCTTGCTACATTTTGCAGTTGGAGTCCCACTGCTTCAGCCTTAAGGTCTTCTGGAAGTCGAGCGACGCTCAGGAGACGCTCCATACTGTCGAGCCATTCATCAGCATAGGCAATTCCCTCGGTACCCTTGAAAGGTCGAGGGTTCTGCTTCTTAAAGCTCTCAATATCGCCCACCTTGGCAATATGATTTCTATTAATTTAATAGCCTTAATATTTCATAAATTATTCCTTAAATTTATGTTTACCTTAGCAGGCCTTGGTTCCTGGAGCTGCTTCTCCGCTTTCCAGTGCAGCCATTGCCACGCTATGGGCATTCTCCATGCCTTCTTTCAAATGGCGTCTGCTCGCGATGAGCTTCAGCTTGAGTTCTCTGGGCTTCTAACACTCCTCTTAGCAGACCTATGAGGTCAGTGGGTCCACAGGCACCGGTGGGGCAGCTGGTGGGCGAAACACAGGGGGTGCATCTCCGTCTGAGAAGATGGATCCACTTGAAGCAGCAAACAACCCACGAGTGCACAACGGATGGGGTGTAAAACCGGACTGGTTAAGGCGGTTGGGGTTTGATCATGTTGTTACATCCCATCGCCAGCAGGGTTGGTTTTGTCAGTGGCCATACTCTGGAAGGTTTAGGATTAAACATAAGCAAGGGCCTACCCGTCTAGTCAAACAAAAAAATATTAACATATATATCGGTCCTAGTTGTGGCAATTTGATGTTCTAGTGTTCTAACTGTTTCCTAGGTTTTCCTAAGTTGTTGATTGATCGACCTGCATGGGCCACCACTAAACATGTCACGACCGGTCCCCAAATACTTGGGTCGAATCGGATCATGCCCAGCCTGCACACGTTGATAACGGCGGCAGTAAGCTGTAATCCATATGCAGGTGATCACAACATTTGAAACTAATTTGCCAACATTTATTTAAACGATAATTTAAAACTGTTCTGTTACAAGAGTTTATAAACTTGAATAACAAGAAACAACTAAACTCTCAAACTAGATAGTATCTATGGAGATGCCACCATCCTCGTTAGGTGGAAGTACCGCCGGGTACATATCAGGATCATAGTAGGTATTATCAGCATCTCCAGGTCATCAGTAGTACCTACGGGGATCCAGTCAGGAAAGGAGCAAAGTACAATTTATGCTAATCTTGACAATTAATTTAACAATAAAATCATGCACTTTTTAAACAGTTTGAAGATGAACAATTTTTTTTGAAATAATACAGTACAGTGATGTGAATAGGTAATGAATAGACCGGATTGGGTTACAGTATATCCTAGCGATACGGTATGGCTTGTCCCGTGTGAAGAGGGAAAGCTAATACAGTCAGTTATCCTAATTTTGGATTTGGTCATATCCACTACTCTACTCCCCCAGTCCCCAACAGTACGGTCTGTACTCTCGAAAGAGTTCGTGTATAACAGTGGTTTAAATTTGCAATGAAGTGATTATTAAATAATTGTAATCAACATAAATGTACTTGCCTTAAATTTCCCAAGTTGGACGAGATTTGTACTTCAGAATTTGAATAGTCACACTCTTCTTTAAGTCCTACATTCCAAAATTTTGTCTCAGAAACCACAACTCTAGAATTATCTAGTTACAATCTCTAGATTTTGTCTCCTAGTCAATTTTAATCTTGTATTAACCAACACAATCAAAACACGTTTTCTAGTGCGTTACAATTAAGGAAATTAAATTTAAATTTTATTTCGAAAAACTTGTTTTTATCAATTTATTGGAAAAGTTTGTATTTTTTATAATTATATATAAATACATTTTCTTTTCTTTAAATGAGAAATCGTGAATTTCTAACTAATTAATATTAATTAATCCTACGTATTCACAATCCCAGAAAAATCCACAGCTAATTTCCTACTTATTACAATTTACAAAAATAAACAAATGAGCTTATGCTTTTACATTTTCATGAATTAAAATAAGAGAAAGAAACTGTTAATCTTATAAATTACCTACAAAATTTACATAATAATAATAACTAATAATTCTAATTTAAGAATAAAATAGAATGAGTCTCAGAACTGGTCCAATCTTCATTTACAGCTACTCTGCCTCAACGTCCGGACAGACCGGTGCGTTTGCATTTCACTGGGCCCACTGACCAATAAGGTCGTCGCCCTAAATAATTCATTTCCGAAAATCATTTTAAAATCATATAATCAAATTTTATAGAAATTTTGGCAGCATTCCCTCTATTTTCGGGATAACCCAAAACTGGGAAATGCGTCGATTTTCCTGAAAAATAATCTCAAACCAACATATACAAAATTCCCAAGTCCACAGATACTAAGGAATTTCTCGAGCCAACATGAATTAAGGAATTCCCACATAACAAAATACTAAGAAAAACCAATAGAACCATAATCCAATTAATTGCTAAACCACAGCATCCGAAATATTTTCGAAAAACCAATAATTTTCCAAACGAACCCACAGAACTCTTTTCCAAAGAGTTCGCGTAAAATCCGAAAATCATCCACAGAACCCAAAAGCCAGAGGACAACTGTCCGAAACCAGAAACGTAGCCAAAAAACCGAATTTTCCGAAGAAAATTCCTGGACCAGATTTCATCACAGACTAAGAAACTATGGGACTAACAAGTTATCGAAAAACGAAGGAATTCGAAGTGATGCCTCGGACTCGAAACAATGACAGAGTGCACGGGCCACGCCTAGGAGCGGATCCGACGGAAACAGCACCAGAGAACAGAAAACGTCCCGAAAAAGGAGCCAAAGACTCGCGGGTGCGCCGGAGCTCGGGGATTCGGCAGAAAGCCGCTGGAGGAGATCGGGTCGCCGGGGAGTGACTCGACGGCGGCTCAGAGGGGCACGCACGGCCGAAGGGGCTGGCGGAGGCGAATCCGCCGTGAGCCGGCGCTGGCTTGGCCGCACGGGGCGGATCCGAACGACTGGGCTCCGCAGGATGGCCGGAAGGTGGCGCTGGGTCGAGGAGACGACTAGGTCGCCCACTCGGGATGCTCGCCTAGCAGTGGCTCGGCCAACAGAGCTCGGGTCGGTCACCGGATTAGGGCACGGAGATTTGGGGATTTTTGGGAGTTTGTTGGTGATGGTGAATGGAAGGATGGGAGAGGGTTAAATAGGAGAGGCGAAGAGGGGTTACCAGATCTGAAGGGTCGACGGCGGTTACGGGAGGGGAAAGGATGAGCCGGCGGTTGGGGAGCGGCCAAAATCGATGACCATCGGTTTCCAAATGAAGAGAAATGAAGAGAATGGTTTCTCTTCAATACTAAGTGGGTTATCAACTAATGGTTTAATGGGTTGTAAATGAGAGAGTAAAAATATAAGCTTAATGGGCTATTGGGTTTATGCTATTGGTTTGGGTTTTATATGATGGGCTCTAAACCATGGCTAATGAAACAAAATTTAAGTATTCCTTTTCCTTAAGAAAAGTTGTAACTAAATTTATTAACTCCTAAAATTAATTTAAACATATTTTTAGGTTCAAATTTGGGTTCGGGTCTGGGCCAGACAAACAAAAATCCAAGTTCATTATTTTGAAAATAATTTTCTATCATAATATTAATCTAACAAACATTCAATTAATAAATTAGAAAATTAACAAAAAATTAAATTTCTAGAATTATCTCATTCAAGTTATTCAAATAATTTAACTAGAAGTTACGGGTTTCACAGTTGTGCTAAAGTTCCTTTTCTATAAGTAATTGATTGGGTAATCATGTTGCATTATGAATGAGGATAAAATCATTCTTATACTCTTTTGATGTTATTATACTTTCTCCATAAACATATCAGTTACATGTGTGAAATTATGAAGTGGATATATTTATGTGATACCAAAAGTAGCTCTAATTTTGGATAAGATGAGTGTCAGCGGTTGGACATTGTTTTGCACTTATGTAATATAGACCAATAGTTGCATGAATTGATAGGGGACTTGGGATTGTAGTTGAACTGGCAAGCAAAAGGAATGCGAATGAAGATATTAAAGTTGGTACCAACTTAACAATAATGGTGACATCATTGGGTTTTTTTCAAGTAAAATCACTTTGTCATAAGAAGTTCAATGTTTAGTATATAGAACATTGATTCCATGTTTGTCAATTTCATATGATGCACATCTTGGGTGGATGAACTTGCTTTTCATCATAGTTGTAGCCTTTTGTAAGTAGTCTATGCTTATACCTCTTGAAATATTTATCTTGAACATTGTTCTTTGGCTTGTAGATACTTTTTAATCCAATTTTATTTTGCCACTTTGAAAGTGTCTTTAGCTCCCAAGTTTCGTCCTTCATGATATTCTTGATTTCTTCATCCATGGTATCTCTCCATTTCTTGTTTTGTGTCACTTTTTCGAAATCTATTGGTTCACAATCGACAAAAAGGCAAAAAATGTTAGATTGTTTTGATTATTGATTACCTCAATCTCCTCTTGCAAGCTTTTCAAGTTTGCAGCACTTCTCTCCTCGTCCAAGGATGAAGGTAGAGAATCTTCTCGAGATGGTATTGATGTCATGAACGGAGTAACAGACTCTTGTACTTCTTCACGTGCTTGCACTTTATTTTCTTCTTCCATGAGAGGAACCGAGTCATAACTTGATTCTTGGACATCCGGTGGTGGCGAGCTTTCTTTATTGGACATAATGTCTCCACTAGTATCAATTTCTTGAATGATTTTTCTTCACTCTCTTTTTCTTTCGCCGTGTTTCTAGATCATCTTCAAAAGTGATATAATTTTCAAAGAACTCATCAAGATCCATAAAGATGTTTATGCTTCAACACATATGGTTGTTTTCCTTTATGTGAAGATGCCATGTATTTATATCTTCTTCTTCTTCTTCTTCGTGTGCAAATAATAGAGTTGAGTTCTCTTGCATTTCTTCTTCAACATATTGAGCTTTCTTCTCCAACATGTCTAATTGTGTTTCTGCATTTCGATGCATAATGTCCAAGTTTATGACAATTATAGCATTCAACTTGAAATTTATCATACCTTTGACTTCCATCTCTTATTGTGAAGCTTCCTCTTCCACGTCCTTTGGTGGGATAAGTATTGCCTCTTTCAAAATTGATGAATGTTTTATAGTGAGTTCTTTCCTATCTTTTACGATATCGACTTCGACTATGACCTCTTTGACTTCTTTGATTGGTGAAGCTTTCTTCTTTCTCCTTGAAAGTGAGCTTTGTTTGAAGGACTTGCTCCAATATCTCTTGCTTTTCTTTTTTCCTTTCTTCTAGGCTTGTAATGAGCCCTTAAGTTGCTCAATAGTCATGGTCTCCAAGTCTTTAGTTTCTTCAATAGTTACTATGATATGCTCAAATTGTGGAAGCAAAGAGAGGAGAATTTTCTCCATTGCTCGAGTGTTGGTCATGCTTTCGCCATTTCTTTTCATTTGATTAACAATGGCTAAAACTCTAGCAAAGTAGTCCGAAATTTTTGGACTCTTTCATATGTAAAGCTTCAAATTCACCCCCTTAAAGTTTGGAGGGGTACCTTCATCACTTTCTCATCTCCTTTGCAAGAAATTTGAAGTTTTTCTTCCATGCTTCTTTGGAGGTTATTGCACTTGAAATCAACTCGAATGCATCATCATCCACGGCTTGGTAGATGAGAAAGAGAGCTTTCTTGTCTCTCTTTCTTGAAGATTTCAACAACTCCTTTTGATCTTGAGATAATGAAGCCTCATCTTGTGCCTCATTATAACCTTTTTTGACGACCTCCCATGTATCTTGTGCTCCTAGCAAAGCCATCATCTTGATGCTCCAATTGGCATAGTTGCTCTTGTTGAGGACGGGAACTTGGAAGAGAGTCATCTCTCTTGCCATCTTCGACCTCGAACCGCCTCGCTCTGATACCATTTTATTGGAATTGTGGTGGACCAACTAGTTAGGAGGAGCAAATTTAGAGAGGGAGAAATTATAGAGAAGATTTGGTGGAAGAGAAGAAATTTTATAATAGCACTAAGCTTCTTATTTTTTTTGTTGTGTACAAAATGAGAGGAGAGCACCCCTTTTTATAGGGCTCTTGGAAGAGTCTACACACTTATTAATATAGTATGGAATTATTCTAGGCTCTTTTACAATTAATATTAAGATACATCTAGAACATAGATATTTTTCATGAACATAGATATTTTTTCATGAACTTTCTAGGTAAGAAGTTCCTAGAACATATACTAAACTCAAAACTAAAATGGGCATAATGGACAAAGCCCAATGGTAGTGGATTAATTTTTTGGGCTCAAAATATTATTGCAAAATAAAGTTTATTTCCAACGGTCACTAGGGATGTTGGTGGCTTTAATGGCAAAGGTGTAGGAGGACAGGGGGTTCACGGCCTCCACGACTTGACATACGAAGGGGGGCTGGACGTAAGAAGGGGTCTAGGGATGACCGGTGGCCACTGTGGCCGGAATGACCGTCGATTGTCACGGAGGCCTTTGGCTAGTCCTAAGGATAACCAGCGACAACGGGTGTTAATTGAAGGTTGAGATGCTGATCTAAAATTGTCAGAGAAGAAGGGTAAGTGAGAGTAAGCAAGAGATAGTGAAAGAATACCTAAATTAGGGTGGCCAAGGTGCCTTCGCCAGGCGCCTTAGTCAGGAAGAAGAAGGATAGGAGACGAAGGGCTCGGGATAGGAGAGGAAGACTTGCAAAAGTGTAATACCTAAATAACAGTTTTTCTTGTCGCATGAAAGGCACATGATGGTTTCTTTTAATTTTATTAATTTTCCTAACAGTTCTAAATCTTACAAATATATATATATATATACTATCCTAACGGTTTTATGAGTTTCTAACAGTTTTTCACTGTTGATAATTTGTAACTATATAAAAACTGTTAGTAATTAAAAAAATAATATGTTAGGAAATCATTGTTTTGGCGTAGTGAGCCAAATAAACCTTTAAAATGCCATTCATGTCGAGTTCAAATATATGTTGTTTTATGGATCAACTCTATTACGGGTCCTTTGTTGGACATGCCTCGCTTAATCATGACCAAGGATGGTCTTTTTCTGATTATGTTGCATATTACCATTTCCTCCCCTTTTCATGCTTACATTGCATATGTTTAATGTAACACACCTCTCTACTAGTTTACGTTACATGCTCTGGCGAAACTAAAATACACAGGCCTATAGTCTCTTTTATATTATGTATTAGAATCAATGAGCCGTAAAGTGCTGAGAGGATAGGGGATGTTGGAATTTAAGAGAGGATCAACCTCAAAAAAATAGGAAAGAAATACATGTTAGCAAGAGCAAGGGCAAATCATTTAAGATGGCAAATAATCTGCAGGAGAATTCGGAACTTTTGAATGAAATTTGCTTGATTTGGGGCATGTATATATAGAACCCATAGTAATATGCCGAGGATGACATCGTTTTCCAGCTCAGAATCCAAGGAGGAATTGATGACGGTATCAAGGGAAGATGGTGAATTGTTTGAAAGAAAGAAGTTGACACTGAAATATTAGACGTGCATCAGCTAAATTCTAAAAGTGGAGAGCTGTTAAAGCACAGTTTGTTATATATCCCCTTAATACTTTTCTCACTATCACCACTAAATCTGTTACAGATAATTGACTGCTCGTGCATAGTCCTCCTAATCATTTATCATCACAAATGTCCAAAAAATAAAATACATTGAATAGTGAGATTCATCAACTTAAAAACAAAATAAATTACTTTCTACTTTTATAAAAAAAAAACATGAGATTCATTATCATAAAACAAAAATAAAATACTTACTACTTTTGTAAAGAAATAAAATACATTCAAGTGAGATTCACTATCTTAAAAACAAAAATAAAATACTTACTACTTTTGTAAAGAAATAAAATACATTCTACTTTTGTTCCGTTTGGCTAGTCCTTTAATCCATATAAATTTACGTCAAGGGTTGTATGTATGATGAATCACAACTCCAGTTTTTTGTTATGGCCTCTTGTTCCCGGAGTATAGTTTTAATGGGCTTTTGCCTTCTTTCTTTTAGCTTGGAAGCCAGAGCAGGAAGCGAGCGCCATCTCATCGAGAAAGAGGTTGAGGATTTGAGTATTTTTTTATTAAAAAAAATGTTACATTAACTTGTAAACTAAGAACGTTAGGTAAATATGTATATTTTATATGAATTCTTTTACAACACATGATATACTGTTGTTAACATGTGCTCTCAAGGCACGTTGATACATCGGTAAATGTATATTTTATAAATAACAACATTATATCATATGGCCTGAGAGTGCATATTAACATAATAAATCGTGCATCTATCATCGTACTTATGAAAGTACTCATTAAATGATATCTATATATTATTACATGTTCTTCTGACACATGTTAGCATAACTCTATTTAAAATACTAGTTCAGTTTTACACATGTTAGCATAACTCTATTTAAAATACTAGTTCAGTTTTAGTTTTAGTAGGATACGTATTATGTGGTCTAACTTTACGTTTCTTTTGATCAATATTTTTTGTTAATCCAAGAAATATCATATGATTTGGTGATTTGTTTTCATTTTGAAAATTTTCTACATTTTGTACTCTCTGTACAATATCCGTAATTAGGGGTTGTACTATACTTATCCAATATTATTACATGTCGCACATGTTAGCATAACTCTAATTAAAATACTACTTCAGTTTTAGTTTTAGTAGGGTATGATTACGGGGTCAAAATTTACGTTTCTTTTGATCAATATTTGTTTGAATTTAAGAAATATCATATGATTCGGCGATTTGGTTCGCATTTAATTTTTTTCTAAATTTTGTATCTTTGTACAATATTTGTAATATTTAATATTGTCAGCAAAAAGTTACTTTAATCACATCATTGGAATTTAAAATGATAATTTCAATGCTTGTGTACTATGTAACAAAGGGTGAGCCTTCGGTATCCAATCAAACCGAAATAGGCAAATGCGAACAAACCAAATTTCTAAAATTGAAACAAAAACAGAATCGAAATTAGCCATAATTGAAACTGAATTGAACCGATTAACGATTCAGTTTGTTTGGTTGAGATATTTTATTATTTAATATGCCGGTCTCAAAGTTGAAATTATGGTTAAGTTATATTAGAATTTTATAATTTTTACATAATTTTTTGTATTTCAAAGTTGGATCTAAAGTTAAATTATGCATTAAATTATCAAAGTTTGGTTTTAAAAATATACATATAATTGTTGTTTTCAAATAGAGACACAAATAAACATATTCTAATCATAAAATATGCATAAAATTGATATTATTTAATAATTGCAAAACTCTTGTTTAGTTTTTCACAGAAACTGAATGAAAATATTTAGTATATTTGAAACCGAAATCGAAACGATTTTTTTTCGAACTAAACCAAGTCTCTTATTCGGTTCAGTTTGATTTTAGGTCCAAAACCGAATAATGCTCACCCCTATATAACATAGACCAAATACATCATTAATTTATATATATATATATATATATATATATATATATATATATATATATATATATATATATATACTTTTTGTTTAGTACTAGTTATTCCCATGACTTTGACACTCCTTTATTATTTAGTTTTTAAAAATATTTCTCATTTTTATCATTCAATAATATTTTTAGTAGTTTTAAAATAATTTATTGATATATACACGTGTCATATTCGTAATTATTAGACATACCATTTATCTTTCACTCATGAACTTTTTTATTATTTTATTTTCTGACGAAAAATGCCACTTTCTTTTATTATGTACGTAGAATAAATAAATAACTTGTTTGTCAAGAATTTAGACCCAAATTTGCCATGGTGACAAGTTATTTCTTTCTGGATATTACATATTATATAGTGAATATCGTTCAATGAAAAGTTGCCCACTATATATAAACATCAGTGTGTTATACTTATGTGTTATCATGTATTTGTTTCCAAATACTTATATTGTTATCGTCATTACATTTTTATAGGTGGCACCTGTGTTCTATCCAAACTTTACAGCTTACTTCTCAAAAGCTGAGAATATTGAGACCCTTTTGGAGATGACTAGTACGAACTGTGATGCTGATGGACGTAACCTGGTAAGTATACAACCTAATACATCTTTTATATATATTTAAGGAAAGATAATTGTATATATGAAAAAAAAAAATGTAGGAACTCTACTGGCCGACACCCTTACAACTCGAGCATTAGATATGCTTATGATAAATTAGTTATATAATATATATATATATATATATATATATATATATATATATATATATATATATATATATATATATTAGTTAGGTGAAATTCAAAATATTTGAATAAACATATATATACCCTAAGAAAAATATAAAAAGCCAACTATCCTTGTATATATCGCAAATAATTTTTATTTGGATTACTTGTATTAACTACCTCTATGTTTTACACTTATTACACCGACCATCCCTGCTTTGAAACTAATTACACGAACACCCCCTATAGTTTTTATTTTCTATAAAAACTAATAACACTGACCGCCCATATGGTATAAAATTTAGAAGTGAGAGTAGTCAATATAATTATTTTCGGAATAAGAATAGTTTCTGTAATACTCATGAAATATTGGATGGGTCAGTGTAATTAATATATCCACCCTTTTTTGTTTTGAGTATTTTAATTTTGGGGCACTAATGTACTACAAGAATTTGTTGTGTTTTCTTTTAACCAGCTAGTGTTCCCCCTTATTTATGGTTGATGTAACAATTCCAGTTATAAAATATCGCAATGATCTTTTTGCTTAATAAGGAAATAGCAAGGCTAATGGAGAAAAAAAAACTAACAATATATATATATATATATATATATATATATATATATATATATATATATATATATATATATATATATATTGTTTGATATTGATGCCAATATTTGTACAGAATGCTGTTACTTTTGTCCAAGATAGTGGCCCTTTTGTGGGAGGTGGTGGTGATATTGTTGTATGGAATCCACATGTGGATGTGGAATCTCAAGATCAGAGTACAAATTTTGTTAGTTGTTTGGCACAAAACGTATCGCTTTATGTTGGATATGGGGTATGCCTTTTTCTACTTTCCTTAGTATAATATTTCCCTCATTTTATAACCTTTCAACTCATTCAAAGGTCATGAGTTTTGCTCATTTACTAAATATGTAAGCATTTCTTGAGTGCAGGTATTTCCTACACACTCTGGAGATACAAAAAGCAGAATTTTTATTTATACGGTGGTAAGAAATATATATATATATATATATATATATATATATATATATAATATATATATATATATATTGTGTGTTTGAATTTTTTTCAAGCCACAGACATTCTAGCTAGATAAAAGTTTTTGAAGCCAATAGAGATACACTCATTTGCAAAGGGAAAAGTAATAAATTGTAACGATTTTGCAGGTAGAAGGTGAATGTTGTTTTAATGATGCTAAGTGTATGAATTTTGTTCAAGTTGACTCCAGCTACCAACTTGGTGGTGTACTTGATGTTTCGACTTATAATGATCCTACAAACCGACAAGTTCTTCAAGTTTCGATAGATAAAGTATGAACAATCTTCGTTTTTCTCACAATTTTAGAACTACTCCAACATGCTGTCATCATGTTTTTTTTTCTTCCATATATAGATATATATATAGAAGAAATTAACATCCCTAAACATCACATCTTTTATATTTCGTTGGATCTTGTTTAAGTTATCTAACTTTAACCGTTCATTTTTCAATAATTAAGATTGAATGAATTAAAAAAGATCCAATGAATGTTGTTATGGGATGTTTATGAATGCAAAAATGAAAGAATGTGGATATATATATATTATATATATATATATAATATTATATATATATATATTATATATATATATATATGTTTTTGGATACCTATATATATAAAGTCTAACTTTAGTTATGTTTTTTTTTTGTCACACAGGAAGAAGAAAAATGGTGGGTAACTTTGAACAAGGTGCAGATTGGGTATTTCAACAGTGCTATAATGAGACATATGGAATGTCGGGCAATCGCGTGGGGAGGTGCTGTGACTTGGGGGAGAAAAAAAGCTACTAACACTCAGATGGGAAATGGTCACTTCCCAAAGAATGAAGATCCCATGCACTGTGGTGCTATTTCTCGTGCTTATGCCATCAACAAGGATGGAATTACTCAAGAAAAGCCTTACCGATATATAGTAACCAAACCAAAGTGTTATGATTTCACTCAAACTAGTGCTACTGATTTTCAATACGGAGGATCCGGTGTTCTCAGTAGTGGTTGTACCTAACTGTTGTACGTACAAACACATGCAGATAATCAGGCCAAGATACATGTACGATGTTCATGTATTTCAATAAAATATCAATAAGCAATGAATAATTAGAATGTTGAGATCCTGTTGTTATTCTTGGTGTTTTGCGCATTAGGATCAACCTCTACTATGACATAGTTTTTGTTAACTTCCCATTTTGAACCTCATATTAAGGTATTTTTAGACGTTATAGGTCCCCAAAAATAAATTGTATTTGTATCTCAATAATTGTTCTAATTAGTATTTGGATTTCGACGAACGGTTGAATCATCGTCAATCATGTACACATATGATGAAAGAGTTAATCTTCTAGTACACAAAAAAAATTATAGTAGTTATGGACATATACCAAGCAATGGCTGACCTACATAAGAGGAATGTGGTGTGCTTCATCCCACCCCAAAAATTACAGTACTTATGCATTTGTTTTCTTTTGGGGTTTCTTTATGTTAGTCAATCCACCCTAGTCTACCCTAACCCACTTCATTCAACCCAAGCTCGAATTTCTGGTATCATGATATATATACACAGATTCTTAAAACAACACAATCCAGTCAATCAAGTCAACTGTTGGTCCAAGATCCAAATTAGATTGAGTATGTAGATCTAAATGTAAATTTTACAACTTATTTGAGACACAAAAGTCTAAAAAGTGATGTTTTCTAAACACGGTTATTTTTTTGTATGCAATTTCGGACATAGAAGAATTGATTTAAATGTCAGGATTTTTACTACCAAAATAAGTCATATTAGCGATGCCAGAGGACGTAGCTAAACGGCAAAAACACGTCGCTGATTTCGTTTAGTGACGGAATTAGCGACGTAACATCCATGTCGTATACTACATGTCACTAAAAAAGAATTCGTCAATGTTCGTCGCCATGGCGATGTTACTTTGCGACGCCCAAACGTCGCTAGCATTTTAGTGGCTAGCGACGTTTGCCGACAACGCGTTGCTAATTAGCGACGTAATCTTTCGTTGCTAATTGTCGCTAGCAGTGCAACGTTTAGCGACGTAATCGATGTCGTTTAGTGACGTTAAACCTGACAATTTGGGTTTGCCACGTCACAATTTTAGCGACGTCTGGCAACGGTCAGCGACGTCTCTGACACAGGCTAGCGACGTTCAGATACGTAAATAGCGACGAAATTAGCGACATTAGTTGACTATTTTGCTGACATGTCAAATTTGCTACATCAGCAATGTAGCAACGTCTGGCGACGTACTGTGACATTTGCTTCTCAGGTTAGCGATGTACGGATACACCTCAGCGACGTACTTTGGCATTACTATGCGTCGGTAAAAAAATAAAAATAAAAAAGAATTTTGTTTGTTTTTTCCATGAAGAATCTACCTACATTTTAAATGATAGTTTGCAAATAATAGGCGTTGAGCAACCCTCCATAGAATTTCCTGGGTTCGCTGACCCCTTCGGTGGAACACTCAACACCGGTAAACCAATATAGAGACAAATGATAAAAATGCACTACCAATAATCAAATAAATAGAATCTAATGATCTGAAAGACATGAAATATCCGGATGGATACAAATCTACTACCAAACGACTATAAAAAGAGTTTGTCCGATAATGTTTCAACAATGACTCACATACGACAAACTGTCACTAAATGTATAAAATAAATACATAAAGACCCAACAATAGGTCAGCAATACAACAAATGAAAATATGTCCAAGAAAGGACTACTCTTGGTCAGAAGGATGAGGCAGTCCCCGCATCTAGGACAACATGAACCTATACTGCGTCGGGGTCAGTGTCACCGAAGATGACTCATCAGTAGAAGGAGGAGGAGGCAATGTAATCGTACAGACGGTGTGGATGCCGACGCACGAACATGAAGTGTCTGCTCCATGGCTAGCATTCTAGAGTTGGTGGAATCCATAACAGCCGTCAGCCTCGAAAGTTGATCGTCCATGGCCAGCTGCGACCCCTGTACCGCCTGAATGACAAGATCCGTCATCTCCTGCACCACCTGAACGGCAAGATCCGTCCTCTTCTGCATCGCCTGAACGGCATGATCCGTACTCTCGCCCGTTTCCCTAATGGTGTGCTCGAGCCAATGTTGTAAAAAATCGGACCGGACAGGCAGTTGGACCGGGTCCAACCGTTTTTAAGCCAAAAAATCGGTCTGGTTCGACTAAAATTGAGTCTTTTAAAGAACCATCGATTTTTTTTGTCAAAATCGGGTTCAAGCGGTGAACCTTTCGAACCGGTTCACAATCGAACCGGCTAATTTTGGTTTTTAAAAAGATTAAAATAAATTATCATGTGAAATTTGAACCATTTGATTCTTGATTTGGTTTTAATCGACCTTATAGTTGTAAAATTAAACGAAACCGACATACTTCACTACACCAAAATGCTCATTTTGGAATGGAGAAATTCCGTTCCAAAAATTTCAGGAACGTCTTTATTCCGTGCCTATTTTTGGGCTGCCAAAATGCTTGGGACGCCATAAAAGCGTTCCAAGGGGCGATTATTGGAACGCTTTATATGCATTCCAGTATTGGAACACCAATATAGCGTTCCCAATATAGGGTTCCAAGGGATGATTTTTGGAACACATTATATGCATTCCAGTGTTGGAACACCAACCAGTGTTCCTAAGAAGGAACATTCAAATTAATTTGTACATACCTGCTGGAACGGATACAATGTGTTCCATTGCTGGAATGGTAGAAATACGTTCCTAACAATTTTGCAGATTCTTTGAAATACCGAACCTATCATTTGAATTTATATATAGATAGATAATTTTTAATTCTCTTGAGATTTATATATAGCATAAGTACATGCATAATAGATAAATATAAAGCTATATTGACTAATAAAGCCAAATTGTCTTACGCAAATATTATATATATGTTTAATACAATTTTGCTAAAGTACAATGCTAACAAAATGTCCTAGTGTCGTGAACATAATTTGAGATCGCCTCCTCGTTCTTTCTTCCCTGTGATCAAACTCTTTCATTGTTGGATAGCCATGAGGTCTGCAAAGTTGAAGGTCAAAAAAAATTAGTAGAGAAAAAAAAATCAGAAAATATAACTCTACAAATCCATCCCAACTTTCAAAGGGAAAAAAAATAGATGTTTCACTTGTTGAGGTTATATTTTTTTTTTTTTTTGAAATACAAAACCAAGTCATACATCATACACTAGAAAATTTTCAAGATACATTCTCACACACAATAATCAAACACAACCTAAAGAGCAACATGAAATCGAACACTGGAATCGAATAACATAAGACAAAATTTCTAATTCTCCAGTCAGATTTTTTTAACAGCCGGTCACATTTTCCAAATTCTCTTGCTAAGCAAATTGGTTACATATATCAACTAACTACATGATAATGCATGGAAGGGAGGAAAAGATTCAAACCACATTCACTAAAGGTCACACTTTATAATTGATTCTCATACATGACTTTCCTTTTTTTCCTTTTGTTTATTTTTCTTCCGAAGAAAATGCACACAAACACGACTAGATAGCCCAAAAGGGATAATTGAACCATAGTATATCTTACAGAGAAACTAAGTGTGCAAATATTAGGAACAGAAACAGAGAACTATATGTTGTTCAGAAGTTATGATTACAAGCTAATATGAATTTGTAATGCATTTAACTGTAATCTAGTTGCACTTGAAAGACTGGATACTGCTTTTCGACAACTTCAATATGAATTTCTATTCTACATTGCCAAGTGCCAGCAACTGGATACACATTTCAGATTTGGTTGTTGGTTGGGGTTTTTCATATATTTATTCTATGGCTGAAGCTACAGCTCATTCATTGATATGGGTTCCAAACTAATGAAAGTTTTAACATGAGTTTCAAACTAATGAAAGTTCTTATAATATGAATTTCAACGTTGACAAAGGTAAAACAATTAAATCCCAAAACCAAATAAAAGTAAATGAGACCAAGAATCCATTACTGTTCTTAATGAAAGTACCATAGAAAAGGACCAATAAAAGCATCCAAATAGAAACACTCTAATGATAGGAAACAAGCAAGCTAATCGATTCATGTATTGTTAATCATTGTATTATAGTATAACAGAGTATGATGCATTATTTGATTCTCATCAGGGACGTAGCCTCTAAGTTGTGAGACGTGGAAGACGTTGTGCACGCCCTCTAGATTAGCTGGTAGAGCTAACCTATACGCCACTTCTCCAATCCGGCTCAGAACTTCAAATGGTCCAATGTACTTGGGACTCAGCTTCCCAGCTCGGCCAAATCTGATTGTACCTCTGGTAGAAGAAATCTTCACAAAGACTTTATCTTCTTCTTCAAACTCCAGTGGCCGACGACTGCTGTCTGCCCAATGCTTCTGTCTGTCCTGGGCAATTCTGAGCTTGTCTCTGATTATCTTCACTTTCTCGGCTGCGTCGGTCACCATCTTTGGGCCCAGCAGTACTCTTTCTCCTACATCGTCCTATGCCAAAGGTGTACGGCAACGACGTCCATACAGTGGTTCAAATGGGGTCATACCAATGCTGGCTTGGTAGCTGTTATTATAAGAAAACTCTACCAAGTGCAAATGGTCTTCCCATGATCCTCCAAACTCCAAGACACACGATCTCAGCATATCCTCCAGTGTCTGAATCGTCCTCTCTGATTGACCATCTGTCTGGGGATGATAGGCAGTGCTGAACTTCAACTGTGTCCCCAGGATGTCATGCAAACTTTTTCAAAAGTGAGAGGTAAAACGAGTGTCTCGGTCAGATACAATGCTTACCGGTACTCCATGAATCTGGTAGATGTGTCGCATGTATAGTGCCGCCAACTTTTTGGTGGATAAACCAACCTTGAAGGGAATAAAATAAGCTGACTTGGTTAGTCGGTCCACTATAACCCAGATGGCATCCTTCCCTCCTTGGGAACGAGGCAAACCTGACACGAAATCCATTGTGATGTGCTCCCACTTCCACTCCGGAATGTCCAGTGGTTGTAGAAGTCCTGCGGGTCTCTGTCTACTGGCCTTCACTTGCTGACAGATCAAACATCTCGCCACGAATATGGACACATCTTTCTTCATTCCATACCACCAAACAATAGTGCGCATATCCCGATACATCTTATTAGCTCCAGGATGTATAGAATACTGCGACTGATGTGCTTCCTTCATCAGATCGTTCTTCAGTTCGCCAGATGGTACACAAAGCCTTGTACCATTCTTCAAAGCTCCATCGCTGGCGATTGAGAAACCCTCAAGTGTTCCCGCCAACACTTGATCTCTCAGTTTGCAAAGTGCCTCGTCTTGAAACTGAGTCTCCTTGATCTTGTCCATCAGATACGACCTCACTTGCAACTTCATCAGTACTGAATCAGCATCCAGCTCCATCCTTCTATCTCCAGGCAATATGATCTCTAATCCAAGCTTCTCGATATCCTCTAGTAGATGCCGCTCCTTGGTCAAGAACATCGCCACTGGGTATCGACTAAGTGCATCAGCGACCACATTAGCCTTACCCGGGTGGTATTGTAGGTCGATGTCAAAGTCCTTCATTAACTCCAGCCATCTTCTTTGCCTCATGTTCAACTCTTTCTGAGTGAAAACATACTTCAGACTTTTGTGGTCTGTGTATATCTCCACACTCTCTCCATACAGATAGTGCTTCCATAGTTCAACGCAAAGATAACTGCCGCCAACTCCAGGTCATGTATGGGATAATTCTTTCATGGTTCCGTAATTGCCTAGATGCGTAAGCAATCACTTTCCCATTCTGTTGAAGAACACATCCCAGTCCTTTTCCAGAGGCATCGCTGTAGATTGTAAAACCACCGGATCCTGCGGGTAGCGCAAGGATTGGTGCAGTGGTAAGCCTCTTCTTCAGCTCCTCAAATGCAGCCTGGCAATCTTCCGTCCATGAACTCTTCATTCTTCCGATCAGCTTCGTCATCGACTCGGCAATTCTAGCAAAGTCCTTCACGAACTTCCGGTAGTAGCCAGCCAAGCCCAAGAAACTTCTGATCTCAGCAACTGAGCTTGGGGTAGACCACTTCTCCACAACAGCTATCTTCTTAGGATCCACCGAAATTCCTTCTCCTGTGACAACATGGCCAAGAAAATCTACCTTGTCTAGAAAGAATTCACATTTGGATAGCTTACCATATAACTTCTCTTTCCTCAAAGTTCCCAGAACCTTCCTGAGGTGCTCCTCATGCTCCTCTTCAGTCTTTGAATAGATCAAAATGTCATCAATGAAGACAACAAAAATTGATCTAAGTATTCATGGAAAACCTTGTTCATAAGGTTCATGAATACAGCAGGAGCATTTGTCAGTCCAAACGGCATGACCAAGAATTCAAACTGCCCATACTTGGTGTTGAACGCCGTCTTGGGAATATCTTCCTTCCTGACTTGATCTGATGATAGCCAGATCTGAGGTCTATCTTGGAAAATACCTTGGCTCCGCTCAATTGATCAAAAATCATCGATTGGGACAACGGGTACTTGTTCTTGATTGTGATATTGTTCAATGCCCGGTAGTCGATGCACATCCTTACAGTTCCGTCCTTCTTGGTAACAAACAAGACAGGTGCTCCCCAGGTGAAGCTCCGTCTCGATAAATCCAAGCCTTCAGTTCATTGATCTGATCTTTCATCTCCTTGCCTCCTTCGGGTTGACTCTGTAGCATCCCTTAGAAAAGGGAAAGAGCCGGGGACTAGGTCAATGGTGAACTCTATGTCTCGATCTGGGGGTAACCCGGAAGACTATCAGGGAAAACATCCATAAATTCTGCTATGATAGGATGGGGAGGTCCGGATTCTTCTGATAGAAGTGTAAGTAACACACTCTATCCCTCCGGGTTCGAAGATTTCAAACTCCGGTTCTCCAGGTGGACTGAAGACTACACATCCTCGATGACAGTCTATCAGTGCATGCTGCTTACTTAACCAGTCCATCCCTAGGACTACATCATAGTTAGGTAAGGATGACAAATAATGGTGCTATAAAGTTATGGCCAGCTATGGTGATAGGGCATTCACAGATTTCAGTAATAGGTAGGGGTCCTCCTCCAGTCATAACTCTACAGATCTTCTTGCTAAAGCCAGTAACTATATGGTGTGCAGATATGAATTTGGTGGCTATGAAACTATGTGATGCTCCTGAATCAAATAAAGCTAAGGCAGGGTAGGAATGTACATAGATAGAACCTGATATGACATCTGCTACAGGTTCCTGAGCTGGCTCTGGTTCCTCTGCTGTCAGGGCAAAAACTCGCCCCGTCTTCTGTTGATGTTCCCAAACTGTTGTTGCTGAGTGGGCAGAGGTCCTTTCTGCGGAGTTGCTCCAGTCCGGTTAGTCGACAAAGGGCAGTCCCTCACTTGATGGGGAAGACCCACATACTAGGCAATGCCCTAGCCTCTTCCTGCAGATGTTTGCTAGATGTCCCGGCCTCTTGTAAAAATCGCAGACGGGGATCTGCCTCTGAGGCGCCTTGTCATTGTTCCTCGCCTGCTGGTAAGGAGGACGGTTGTTGTTGTTGCTGTTGTTATTGTTGTTGTTGGGCTTCTTCTGATTATCCTGGAAGTTGTTAGTTCCAGGATAATCTCTCTTCGAGCGGGCAGGTTGGCTCTTCTCTATGTCTTGAGCTCGCTCCAGGATCTTTTCATAAGTCTTAGCACCGCCTGAGATCACATGGGTGCGGATCTCTTCTCTTAGTCTATCTGAACCTTTCAGCACGATCGTCAGGATCAGCCACCAGGTTCTTGGCAAATCGGCTGAGCTGGCCGAATTCAGCAGCATACTCTCCCACAGTCATGTTGCCCTGCTTTAGGTTCTGGAATTGTCGCTCCATCTCTCGCAACTCTGAAGTTGGGAAGAACTTCCTCTGGAATAACCTCTTGAAGGTGTCCGAGTCAATCTGCCTATCATGGAGTCGGGGTTCATTCCGATACCAGGTGCTTGCTACATTTTGCAGTTGGAGTCCCACTGCTTCAGCCTTAAGGTCTTCTGGAAGTCGAGCGACGCTCAGGAGACGCTCCATACTGTCGAGCCATTCATCAGCATAGGCAATTCCCTCGGTACCCTTGAAAGGTCGAGGGTTCTGCTTCTTAAAGCTCTCAATATCGCCCACCTTGGCAATATGATTTCTATTAATTAATGCCTTAATCATAAATTATTCCTTAAATTTATGTTACCTTAGCAGGCCTTGGTTCCTGTTGAGCTGCTTCTCCTCTTTCCAGTGCAGCCATTGCCACGCTATGGGCATTCTCCATGCCTTCTTTCATAATGGCCGTCTGCTCGCGATGAGCTTCAGCTTGAGTTCTCTGGGCTTCTAACACTCCTCTTAGCAGACCTATGAGGTCAGTGGGGTCCACAGGCACCGGTGGGGCAGCTGGAGTGGGCGAAACCACAGGGGGTTGCATCTCCGTCTGAGAAGATGATGGATCCACCGTTGAAGCAGCAAACAACCCACGAGGTGCATTCAACGGATGGGGTGTAAAACCCGGACTTGGTTAGGCGGTGGGGTTTGATCATGTGTTGACATCCCATCGCCAGCAGGGTTGGTTTTGTCAGTGGCCATACTCTGGAAGGTTTAGGATATAAACATAAGCAAGGTAGCCTACCCGTCTATAGTCAAACAAAAAAATATTTAACATATATATCGGTCCTAGTTGTGGCAATTTGATGTTCTAGTGTTCTAACTGTTTCCTAGGTTTTCCTAAGTTGTTGATTGATCGACCTGCATGGGCCACCACTAAAAAATGTCACGATCCGGTCCCCAAATACTTGGGTCGAATCGGATCATGCCCAGCCTGCACCGTTGATAGACGGCGGCAGTAAGCTGTAATCCATATGCAGGTGATCAACAACATTTGAAACTAATTTGCCACAACATTTATTTAAACGATAATTTAAAACTTGTTCTGTTACAAGAGTTCATAAACTTGAAATAACAGAGAAACAACTAAACTCTCAAACTAGAGTAGTATCTATGGAGATGCCACAACATCCTCGTTAGGTGGAAGTACCGCCGGGTACATATCAGGATCATAGTAGGTATTGATCAGCATCTCCAGGTCATCAGTAGTACCTACGGGGATCCAGTCAGGAAAGGAGCAAAGTACAATTTATGCTAATCTTGACAATTAATTTAACAATAAAATCATGCACTTTTAAACAGTTTGAAGATGAACAATTTTTTTTGAAATAATACAGTACAGTGATGTGAATAGGTAATGAATATGACCGGATTGGGTTACAGTAGTATCCTAGCGATACGGTATGGCTTGTCCCCGTGTGAAGAGGGAAAGCTAATACAGTCAGTTATCCTAATTTTGGATTTGGTCATATCCACTACTCTACTCCCCCAGTCCCCAACAGTACGGTCTGTACTCTCGAAAGAGTTCGTGTATAACAGTGGTTTAAATTTGCAATGAAGTGATTATTAAATAATTGTAATCAACATAAATGTACTTGCCTTAAATTTCCCAAGTTGGACGAGATTTGTACTTCAGAATTTGAATAGTCACACTCTTCTTTAAAGTCCTACATTCCAGAAATTTTGTCTCAGAAACCACAACTCTAGAATTATCTAGTTACAATCTCTAGATTTTGTCTCCTAGTCAATTTTAATCTTGTATTAACCAACACAATCAAAACACGTTTTTCTAGTGCGTTACAATTAAGGAAATTTAAATTTAAATTTTATTTCGAAAAACTTGTTTTTATCAATTTATTGGAAAAGTTTGTATTTTTTATAATTATATATATAAATACATTTTCTTTTCTTTAAATGAGAAAATCGTGAATTTCTAACTAATTAATATTAATTAATCCTACGTATTCACAATCCCAGAAAAATCCACAGCTAATTTCCTACTTATTACAATTTACAAAAATAAACAAATGAGCTTATGCTTTACATTTTCATGAATTAAAATAAGAGAAAGAAACTGTTAATCTTATAAATTACCTACAAAATTTACATAATAATAATAACTAATAATTCTAATTTAAGAATAAAATAGAATGAGTCTCAGAACTGGTCCAATCTTCATTTACAGCTACTCTGCCTCAACGTCCGGACAGACCGGTGCGTTTGCATTTCACTGGGCCCACTGACCAATAAGGTCGTCGCCCTAAAATAATATCATTTCCGAAAATCATTTTAAAATCATATAATCAAATTTTATAGAAATTTTGGCAGCATTCCCTCTATTTTCGGGATAACCCAAAACTGGGAAATGCGTCGATTTTCCTGAAAAATAATCTCAAACCAACATATACAAAATTCCCAAGTCCACAGATACTAAGGAATTTCTCGAGCCAACATGAATTAAGGAATTCCCACATAACAAAATACTAAGAAAAACCAATAGAACCATAATCCAATATATTGGCTAAACCACAGCATCCGAAATATTTTCGAAAAACCAATAATTTCCAAACGAACCCACAGAACTCTTTCCAAAGAGTTCGCGTAAAATCCGAAAATCATCCACAGAACCCAAAAGCCAGAGGACAACTGTCCGAAACCAGAAACGTAGCCGAAAACCGAATTTTCCGAAGAAAATTCCTGGACCAGATTTCATCACAGACTAAGAGAACTATGGGACTAACAGAAGTTATCGAAAAACGAAGGAATTCGAAGTGATGCCTCGGACTCGAACAATGACAGAGTGCACGGGCCACGCCTAGGAGCGGATCCGACGGAAACAGCACCAGAGAACAGAAAACGTCCCGAAAAAGGAGCCAAAGACTCGCGGGTGGCGCCGGAGCTCGGGGATTCGGCAGAAAGCCGCTGGAGGAGATCGGGTCGCCGGGGAGTGACTCGACGGCGGCTCAGAGGGGCACGCACGGCCGAAGGGCGCTGGCGGAGGCGAATCCGCCGTGAGCCGGCGCTGGCTTGGCCGCACGGGGCGGATCCGAACGACTGGGCTCCGCAGGATGGCCGGAAGGTGGCGCTGGGTCGAGGAGACGACGACTAGGTCGCCCACTCGGTATGCTCGCCTAGCAGTGGCTCGGCCAACAGAGCTCGGGTCGGTCACCGGATTAGGGCACGGAGATTTGGGGATTTTTGGGAGTTTGTTGGTGATGGTGAATGGAAGGATGGGAGAGGGTTAAATAGGAGAGGCGAAGAGGGGGTTACCAGATCTGAAGGGTCGACGGCGGTTACGGGAGGGGAAAGGATGAGCCGGCGGTTGGGGAGCGGCCAAAATCGATGACAATCGGTTTCCAAATGAAGAGAATGAAGAGAATGGTTTCTCTTCAATACTAAGTGGGTTATCAACTAATGGTTTAATGGGTTGTAAATGAGAGAGTAAAAAATATAAGCTTAATGGGCTATTGGGTTTATATTGGTTTGGGTTTTATATGATGGGCTCTAAACCATGGCTAATGAAACAAAAATTTAAGTATTCCTTTTCCTTAAGAAAAGTTGTAACTAAAATTTATTAACTCCTAAAATTAATTTAAACATATTTTTAGGTTCAAATTTGGGTTCGGGTCTGGGCCAGACAAACAAAAATCCAAGTTCATTATTTTGAAAATAATTTTCTATCATAATATTAATCTAACAAACATTCAATTAATAAATTAGAAAATTAACAAAAAATTAAATTTCTAGAATTATCTCATTCAAGTTATTCAAAATAATTTAACTAGAAGTTACGGGTTTCACAGTTGTGCTAAAGTTCCTTTTCTATAAGTAATTGATTGGGTAATCATGTTGCATTATGAATGAGGATAAAATCATTCTTATACTCTTTTGATGTTATTATACTTTCTCCATAAACATATCAGTTACATGTGTGAAATTATGAAGTGGATATATTTATGTGATACCAAAAGTAGCTCTAATTTTGGATAAGATGAGTGTCAGCGGTTGGACATTGTTTTGCACTTATGTAATATAGACCAATAGTTGCATGAATTGATACGGGACTTGGGATTGTAGTTGAACTGGCAAGCAAAAGGAATGCGAATGAAGATATTAAAGTTGGTACCAACTTAACAATAATGGTGACATCATTGGGTTTTTTTCAAGTAAAATCACTTTGTCATAAGAAGTTCAATGTTTAGTATATAGAACATTGATTCCATGTTTGTCAATTTCATATGATGCACATCTTTGGGTGGATGAACTTGCTTTTCATCATAGTTGTAGCCTTTTGTAAGTAGTCTATGCTTATACCTCTTGAAATATTTATCTTGAACATTGTTCTTTGGCTTGTAGATACTTTTTAATCCAATTTTATTTTGCCACTTTGAAAGTGTCTTTAGCTCCCAAGTTTCGTCCTTCATGATATTCTTGATTTCTTCATCCATGGTATCTCTCCATTTCTTGTTTTGTGTCACTTTTTCGAAATCTATTGGTTCACAATCGACAAAAAGGCAAAAAATGTTAGATTGTTTTGATTATTGATTACCTCAATCTCCTCTTGCAAGCTTTTCAAGTTTGCAGCACTTCTCTCGTCCAAGGATGAAGGTAGAGAATCTTCTCGAGATGGTATTGATGTCATGAACGGAGTAACAGACTCTTGTACTTCTTCACGTGCTTGCACTTTATTTTCTTCTTCCATGAGAGGAACCGAGTCATAACTTGATTCTTGGACATCCGGTGGTGGCGAGCTTTCTTTATTGGACATAATGTCTCCACTAGTATCAATTTCTTGAATGATTTTTCTTCACTCTCTTTTTCTTTCGCCGGTGTTTCTAGATCATCTTCAAAAGTGATATAATTTTCAAAGAACTCATCAAGATCCATAAAGATGTTTATGCTTCAACACATATGGTTGTTTTCCTTTATGTGAATGCCATGTATTATATCTTCTTCTTCTTCTCTTCGTGTGCAAATAATAGAGTTGAGTTCTCTTGCATTTCTTCTTCAACATATTGAGCTTTCTTCTCAACATGTCTAATTTGTTTCTGCATTTCGATGCATAATGTCCAAGTTTATGACAATTATAGCATTCAACTTGAAATTTATCATACCTTTGACTTCCATCTCTTATTGTGAAGCTTCCTCTTCCACGTCCTTTGGTGGGATAAGTATTGCCTCTTTCAAATTGATGAATGTTTTATAGTGAGTTCTTTCCTATCTTTTACGATATCGACTTCGACTATGACCTCTTTGACTTCTTTGATTGGTGAAGCTTTCTTCTTTCTCCTTGAAAGTGAGCTTTGTTTGAAGGACTTGCTCCAATATCTCTTGCTTTTTCTTTTTTCCTTTCTTCATAGGCTTGTAATGAGCCCTTAAGTTGCTCAATAGTCATGGTCTCCAAGTCTTTAGTTTCTTCAATAGTTACTATGATATGCTCAAATTGTGGAAGCAAAGAGAGGAGAATTTTCTCCATTGCTCGAGTGTTGGTCATGCTTTCGCCATTTCTTTTCATTTGATTAACAATGGCTAAAACTCTAGCAAAGTAGTCCGAAATAGTTTTGGACTCTTTCATATGTAAAGCTTCAAATTCACCCCCTTAAAGTTTGGAGGGGTACCTTCATCACTTTCTCATCTCCTTTGCAAGAAATTTGAAGTTTCTTCCATGCTTCTTTGGAGGTTATTGCACTTGAAATCAACTCGAATGCATCATCATCCACGGCTTGGTAGATGAGAAAGAGAGCTTTCTTGTCTCTCTTTCTTGAAGATTTCAACAACTCCTTTTGATCTTGAGATAATGAAGCCTCATCTTGTGCCTCATTATAACCTTTTTTGACGACCTCCCATGTATCTTGTGCTCCTAGCAAAGCCATCATCTTGATGCTCCAATTGGCATAGTTGCTTGTTGAGGACGGGAACTTGGAAGAGAGTCATCTCTCTTGCCATCTTCGACCTCGAACCGCCTCGCTCTGATACCATTTTATTGGAATTGTGGTGGACCAACTAGTTAGGAGGAGCAAATTTAGAGAGGGAGAAAATTATAGAGAGAAGATTTGGTGGAAGAGAAGAAATTTTATAATAGCACTAAGCTTCTTATTTTTTTTGTTGTGTACAAAATGAGAGGAGAGCACCCCTTTTTATAGGGCTCTTGGAAGAGTCTACACACTTATTAAATATAGTATGGAATTATTCTAGGCTCTTTTACAATTAATATTAAGATACATCTAGAACATAGATATTTTCATGAACATAGATATTTTTTCATGAACTTTCTAGGTAAAGAAGTTCCTAGAACATATACTAAACTCAAAACTAAAATGGGCATAATGGACAAAGCCCAATGGTAGTGGATTAATTTTTTGGGCTCAAAATATTATTGCAAAATAAAGTTTATTTCCAACGGTCACTAGGGATGTTGGTGGCTTTAATGGCAAAGGTGTAGGAGGACAGGGGGTTCACGGCCTCCACGACTTGACATACGAAGGGGGGCTGGACGTAAGAAGGGGGTCTAGGGATGACCGGTGGCCACTGTGGCCTAGGAATGACCGTCGATGTCAGCGGAGGCCTTTGGCTAGTCCTAAGGATAACCAGCGACAACGGGTGTTTTAATTGAAGGTTGAGATGCTGATCTAAAATTGTCAGAGAAGAAGGGTAAGTGAGAGTAAGCAAGAGATAGTGAAAGAATACCTAAATTAGGGTGGCCAAGGTGCCTTCGCCAGGCGCCTTAGTCAGGAAGAAGAAGGGGAGAGGAGAACGAAGGGCTCGGGATAGGAGAGGAAGACTTGCAAAAGTGTAATACCTAAATAACAGTTTCTTGTCGCATGAAAGGCACATGATGGTTTCTTTTAATTTTATTAATTTTCCTAACAGTTCTAAATCTTACAAAATATATATATATATATATATAATATATATATATATAATATATATATATATATATATATATATATAATTATATTACTATCCTAACGGTTTTATGAGTTTCTAACAGTTTTTCACTGTTGATAATTTGTAACTATATAAAACTGTTAGTAATTAAAAAATAATATGTTAGGAAATCATTGTTTTGGCGTAGTGAGCCAAATAAACCTTTAAAATGCCATTCATGTCGAGTTCAAATATATGTTGTTTTATGGATCAACTCTATTACGGGTCTCACTTTGTTGGACATGCCTCGCTTAATCATGACCAAGGATGGTCTTTTTCTGATTATGTTGCATATTACCATTTCCTCCCCTTTTCATGCTTACATTGCATATGTTTAATGTAACACACCTCTCTACTAGTTTACGTTACATGCTCTGGCGAAACTAAAATACACAGGCCTATAGTCTCTTTTATATTATGTATTAGAATCAATGAGCCGTAAAGTGCTGAGAGGATAGGGGATGTTGGAATTTAAGAGAGGATCAACCTCAAAAAAATAGGAAAGAAATACATGTTAGCAAGAGCAAGGGCAAATCATTTAAGATGGCAAATAATCTGCAGGAGAATTCGGAACTTTTGAATGAAATTTGCTTGATTTGGGGCATGTATATAGAACCCATAGTAATATGCCGAGGATGACATCGTTTTCCAGCTCAGAATCCAAGGAGGAATTGATGACGGTATCAAGGGAAGATGGTGAAATTGTTTGAAAGAAAGAAGTTGACACTGAAATATTAGACGTGCATCAGCTAAATTCTAAAAGTGGAGAGCTGTTAAAGCACAGTTTGTTATATATCCCCTTAATACTTTTCTCACTATCACCACTAAATCTGTTACAGATAATTGACTGCTCGTGCATAGTCCTCCTAATCATTTATCATCACAAATGTCCAAAAATAAAATACATTGAATAGTGAGATTCATCAACTTAAAAACAAAATAAATTACTTTCTACTTTTATAAAGAAATAAAATACATGAGATTCATTATCATAAAACAAAAATAAAATACTTACTACTTTTGTAAAGAAATAAAATACATTCAAGTGAGATTCACTATCTTAAAAACAAAAATAAAATACTTACTACTTTTGTAAAGAAATAAAATACATTCTACTTTTGTTCCGTTTGGCTAGTCCTTTAATCCATATAATTTACGTCAAGGGTTTGTATGTATGATGAATCACAACTCCAGTTTTTTGTTATGGCCTCTTGTTCCCGGAGTATAGTTTTAATGGGCTTTTGCCTTCTTCTTTTAGCTTGGAAGCCAGAGCAGAGCGAGCGCCATCTCATCGAGAAAGAGGTTGAGGATTTTGAGTATTTTTTTATTAAAAAAAATGTTACATTAACTTGTAAACTAAGAACGTTAGGTAAATATGTATATTTTATATGAATTCTTTTACAACACATGATATACTGTTGTTAACATGTGCTCTCAAGGCACGTTGATACATCGGTAAATGTATATTTTATATAAATAACAACATTATATCATATGGCCTGAGAGTGCATATTAACATAATAAATCGTGCATCTATCATCGTACTTATGAAAGTACTCATTAAATGATATTAATCTATATTATTACATGTTCTTCTGACACATGTTAGCATAACTCTATTTAAAATACTAGTTCAGTTTTACACATGTTAGCATAACTCTATTTAAAATACTAGTTCAGTTTTAGTTTTAGTAGGATACGTATTATGTGGTCTAACTTTACGTTTCTTTTGATCAATATTTTTTGTTAATCCAAGAAATATCATATGATTTGGTGATTTGTTTTCATTTTGAAAATTTTCTACATTTTGTACTCTCTGTACAATATCCGTAATTAGGGGGTTGTACTATACTTATCCATATTATTACATGTCGCACATGTTAGCATAACTCTAATTAAAATACTACTTCAGTTTTAGTTTTAGTAGGGTATGATTACGGGGTCAAAATTTACGTTTCTTTTGATCAATATTTGTTTGAATTTAAGAAATATCATATGATTCGGCGATTTGGTTCGCATTTAATTTTTTTTTCTAAATTTTGTATCTTTGTACAATATTTGTAATATTTAATATTGTCAGCAAAAAGTTACTTTAATCACATCATTGGAATTTAAAATGATAATTTCAATGCTTGTGTACTATGTAACAAAGGGTGAGCCTTCGGTATCCAATCAAACCGAAATAGGCAAATGCGAACAAACCAAATTTCTAAAAATTGAAACAAAAACAGAATCGAAATTAGCCATAATTGAAACTGAATTGAACCGATTAACGATTCAGTTTGTTTGGTTGAGATATTTTATTATTTAATATGCCGGTCTCAAAGTTGAAATTATGGTTAAGTTATATTAGAATTTTATAATTTTTATACATAATTTTTTGTATTTCAAAGTTGGATCTAAAGTTAAATTATGCATTAAATTATCAAAGTTTGGTTTTAAAAATATACTATAATTGTTGTTTTCAAATATAGACACAAATAAACATATTTCTAATCATAAAATATGCATAAAATTGATATTATTTAATAATTGCAAAACTCTTGTTTAGTTTTTCACAGAAACTGAATGAAAATATTTAGTATATTTGAAACCGAAATCGAAACGATTTTTTTTCGAACTAAACCAAGTCTCTTATTCGGTTCAGTTTGATTTTAGGTCCAAAACCGAATAATGCTCACCCCTATAACATAGACCAAATACATCATTAATTATATATTATATATTAATATATATATTATATATATAGATATATATATATATATTATAATATACTTTTTTGTTTAGTACTAGTTATTCCCATGACTTTGACACTCCTTTATTATTTAGTTTTTAAAAATATTTCTCATTTTTATCATTCAATAATATTTTTAGTAGTTTTAAAATAATTTATTGATATATACACGTGTCATATTCGTAATTATTAGACATACCATTTATCTTTCACTCATGAACTTTTTTATTATTTTATTTTCTGACGAAAAATGCCACTTTCTTTTATTATGTACGTAGAATAAATAAATAACTTGTTTGTCAAGAATTTAGACCCAAATTTGCCATGGTGACAAGTTATTTCTTTCTGGATATTACATATTATATAGTGAATATATCGTTCAATGAAAAGTTGCCCACTATATATAAACATCAGTGTGTTATACTTATGTGTTATCATGTATTTGTTTCCAATACTTATATTGTTATCGTCATTACATTTTTATAGGTGGCACCTGTGTTCTATCCAAACTTTACAGCTTACTTCTCAAAAGCTGAGAATATTGAGACCCTTTTGGAGATGACTAGTACGAACTGTGATGCTGATGGACGTAACCTGGTAAGTATACAACCTAATACATCTTTTATATATATTTAAGGAAAGATAATTATATATGAAAAAAAAAATGTAGGAACTCTACTGGCCGACACCCTTACAACTCGAGCATTAGATATGCTTATGATAAATTAGTTATATTATATATATATATATATATATATATATATATATATATATATATATATATATATATATATATATTAGTTAGGTGAAATTCAAAATATTTGAATAAACATATATATACCCTAAGAAAAATATAAAAAGCCAACTATCCTTGTATATATCGCAAATAATTTTTATTTGGATTACTTGTATTAACTACCTCTATGTTTTACACTTATTACACCGACCATCCCTGCTTTGAAACTAATTACACGAACACCCCCTATAGTTTTTATTTTCTATAAAAACTAATAACACTGACCGCCCATATGGTATAAAATTTAGAAGTGAGAGTAGTCAATATAATTATTTTCGGAATAAGAATAGTTTCTGTAATACTCATGAAATATTGGATGGGTCAGTGTAATTAATATATCCACCCTTTTTTGTTTTGAGTATTTTAATTTTGGGGCACTAATGTACTACAAGAATTTGTTGTGTTTTTCTTTTAACCAGCTAGTGTTCCCCCTTATTTATGGTTGATGTAACAATTCCAGTTATAAAATATCGCAATGATCTTTTTGCTTAATAAGGAAATAGCAAGGCTAATGGAGAAAAAAAAACTATATATATATATATATATATATATATATTTGTTTGATATTGATGCCAATATTTGTACAGAATGTGTTACTTTTGTCCAAGATAGTGGCCCTTTTGTGGGAGGTGGTGGTGATATTGTGTATGGAATCCACATGTGGATGTGGAATCTCAAGATCAGAGTACAAATTTTGTTAGTTGTTTGGCACAAAACGTATCGCTTATGTTGGATATGGGGTATGCCTTTTTCTACTTTCCTTAGTATAATATTTCCCTCATTTTATAACCTTTCAACTCATTCAAAGGTCATGAGTTTTGCTCATTTACTAAATATGTAAGCATTTCTTGAGTGCAGGTATTTCCTACACACTCTGGAGATACAAAAAGCAGAATTTTTATTTATACGGTGGTAAGAAAATATTATATATATATATAATATATATATTATATATATATATATATATATATATATATATTGTGTGTTTGAATTTTTTTCAAGCCACAGACATTCTAGCTAGATAAAAGTTTTTGAAGCCAATAGAGATACACTCATTTGCAAAGGGAAAAGTAATAAATTTGTAACGATTTTGCAGGTAGAAGGTGAATGTTGTTTTAATGATGCTAAGTGTATGAATTTTGTTCAAGTTGACTCCAGCTACCAACTTGGTGGTGTACTTGATGTTTCGACTTATAATGATCCTACAAACCGACAAGTTCTTCAAGTTTCGATAGATAAAGTATGAACAATCTTCGTTTTTCTCACAATTTTAGAACTACTCCAACATGCTGTCATCATGTTTTTTTTCTTCCATATATAGATATATATATAGAAGAAATTAACATCCCTAAACATCACATTTTATATTCGTTGGATCTTGTTTAAGTTATCTAACTTTAACCGTTCATTTTTCAATAATTAAGATTGAATGAATTAAAAAAGATCCAATGAATGTTGTTATGGGATGTTTATGAATGCAAAAATGAAAGAATGTGGATATATATATATATATATATATATATATATATATATATATATATATATATATATATATATATATGTTTTTGGATACCTATATATATATAAAGTCTAACTTTAGTTATGTTTTTTTTTGTCACACAGGAAGAAGAAAAATGGTGGGTAACTTTGAACAAGGTGCAGATTGGGTATTTCAACAGTGCTATAATGAGACATATGGAATGTCGGGCAATCGCGTGGGGAGGTGCTGTGACTTGGGGGAGAAAAAAAGCTACTAACACTCAGATGGGAAATGGTCACTTCCCAAAGAATGAAGATCCCATGCACTGTGGTGCTATTTCTCGTGCTTATGCCATCAACAAGGATGGAATTACTCAAGAAAAGCCTTACCGATATATAAACCAAACCAAAGTGTTATGATTTCACTCAAACTAGTGCTACTGATTTTCAATACGGAGGATCCGGTGTTCTCAGTAGTGGTTGTACCTAACTGTTGTACGTACAAACACATGCAGATAATCAGGCCAAGATACATGTACGATGTTCATGTATTTCAATAAAATATCAATAAGCAATGAATAATTAGAATGTTGAGATCCTGTTGTTATTCTTGGTGTTTTGCGCATTAGGATCAACCTCTACTATGACATAGTTTTTGTTAACTTCCCATTTTGAACCTCATATTAAGGTATTTTTAGACGTTATAGGTCCCCAAAAATAAATTGTATTTGTATCTCAATAATTGTTCTAATTAGTATTTGGATTTCGACGAACGGTTGAATCATCGTCAATCATGTACACATATGATGAAAGAGTTAATCTTCTAGTACACAAAAAAAATTATAGTAGTTATGGACATATACCAAGCAATGGCTGACCTACATAAGAGGAATGTGGTGTGCTTCATCCCACCCCAAAAATTACAGTACTTATGCATTTGTTTTCTTTTGGGGTTTCTTTATGTTAGTCAATCCACCCTAGTCTACCCTAACCCACTTCATTCAACCCAAGCTCGAATTTCTGGTATCATGATATATACACAGATTCTTAAAACAACACAATCCAGTCAATCAAGTCAACTGTTGGTCCAAGATCCAAATTAGATTGAGTATGTAGATCTAAATGTAAATTTTACAACTTATTTGAGACACAAAAGTCTAAAAAGTGATGTTTTCTAAACACGGTTATTTTTTTGTATGCAATTTCGGACATAGAAGAATTGATTTAAATGTCAGGATTTTTACTACCAAAATAAGTCATATTAGCGATGCCAGAGGACGTAGCTAAACGGCAAAAACACGTCGCTGATTTCGTTTAGTGACGGAATTAGCGACGTAACATCCATGTCGTATACTACATGTCACTAAAAAAGAATTCGTCAATGTTCGTCGCCATGGCGATGTTACTTTGCGACGCCCAAACGTCGCTAGCATTTTAGTGGCTAGCGACGTTTGCCGACAACGCGTTGCTAATTAGCGACGTAATCTTTCGTTGCTAATTGTCGCTAGCAGTGCAACGTTTAGCGACGTAATCGATGTCGTTTAGTGACGTTAAACCTGACAATTTGGGTTTGCCACGTCACAATTTTAGCGACGTCTGGCAACGGTCAGCGACGTCTCTGACACAGGCTAGCGACGTTCAGATACGTAAATAGCGACGAAATTAGCGACATTAGTTGACTATTTTGCTGACATGTCAAATTTGCTACATCAGCAATGTAGCAACGTCTGGCGACGTACTGTGACATTTGCTTCTCAGGTTAGCGATGTACGGATACACCTCAGCGACGTACTTTGGCATTACTATGCGTCGGTAAAAAAATAAAAATAAAAAAGAATTTGTTTGTTTTTTCCATGAAGAATCTACCTACTTTTAAATGATAGTTTGCAAATAATAGGCGTTGAAACCCTCCATAGAATTCCTGGGTTCGCTGACCCTTCGGTGGAACACTCACACCGGTAAACCATATAGAGACAAATGATAAAAATGCACTACCAATAATCAAATAAATAGAATCTAATGATCTGAAAGACATGAAATATCCGGATGGATACAAATCTACTACCAAACGACTATAAAAAGAGTTGTCCGATAATGTTTCAACAATGACACATACGACAAACTGTCACTAAATGTATAAAATAAATACATAAAGACCCAACAATAGGTCAGCAATACAACAAATGAAAATATGTCCAAGAAAGGACTACTCTTGGTCAGAAGGATGAGGCAGTCCCCGCATCTAGGACAACATGAACCTATACTGCGTCGGGGTCAGTGTCACCGAAGATGACTCAGTAGAAGGAGGAGGAGGCAATGTAATCGTACAGACGGTGTGGATGCCGACGCACGAACATGAAGTGTCTGCTCCATGGCTAGCATTCTAGAGTTGGTGGAATCCATAACAGCCGTCAGCCTCGAAAGTTGATCGTCCATGGCCAGCTGCGACCCCTGTACCGCTGAATGACAGATCCGTCTCTCTGCACACTGAACGGCAAGATCGTCCTCTTCTGCATCGCCTGAACGGCATGATCCGTACTCTCGCCCGTTTCCCTAATGGTGTGCTCGAGCCAATGTTGTAAAATCGGACCGGACAGGCAGTTGGACGGGTCCAACCGTTTTAAGCCAAAAATCGGTCTGGTTCGCTAAATTGAGTCTTTTAAAGAACCATCGATTTTTTTTGTCAAAATCGGGTTCAAGCGGTGAACCTTTCGAACCGGTTCACAATCGAACCGGCTAATTTTGGTTTTTAAAAAAGATTAAAATAAATTATCATGTGAAATTTGAACCATTTGATTCTTGATTTGGTTTTAATCGACCTTATAGTTGTAAAATTAAACGAAACCGACATACTTCACTACACCAAAATGCTCATTTTGGAATGGAGAAATTCCGTTCCAAAAAATTCAGGAACGTCTTTATTCCGTGCCTATTTTTGGGCTGCCAAAATGCTTGGGACGCCATAAAAGCGTTCCAAGGGGCGATTATTGGAACGCTTTATATGCATTCCAGTATTGGAACACCAATATAGCGTTCCCAATATAGGGTTCCAAGGGATGATTTTTGGAACACATTATATGCATTCCAGTGTTGGAACACCAACCAGTGTTCCTAAGAAGGAACATTCAAATTAATTTGTACATACCTGCTGGAACGGATACAATGTGTTCCATTGCTGGAATGGTAGAAATACGTTCCTAACAATTTTGCAGATTCTTTGAAATACCGAACCTATCATTTGAATTTATTATAGATAGATAATTTTTAATTCTCTTGAGATTTTATATATAGCATAAGTACATGCATAATAGATAAATATAAAGCTATATTGACTAATAAAGCCAAATTGTCTTACGCAAATATTATATATGTTTAATACAATTTTGCTAAAGTACAATGCTAACAAAATGTCCTAGTGTCGTGAACATAATTTGAGATGCCTCCTCGTTCTTTCTTCCCTGTGATCAAACTCTTTCATTGTTGGATAGCCATGAGGTCTGCAAAGTTGAAGGTCAAAAAAAATTAGTAGAGAAAAAAAAATCAGAAAATATAACTCTACAAATCCATCCCAACTTTCAAAGGGAAAAAAAATAGATGTTTCACTTGTTGAGGTTATATTTTTTTTTTTTTGAAATACAAAACCAAGTCATACATCATACACTAGAAAATTTTCAAGATACATTCTCACACACAATAATCAAACACAACCTAAAGAGCAACATGAAATCGAACACTGGAATCGAATAACATAAGACAAAATTTCTAATTCTCCAGTCAGATTTTTTAACAGCCGGTCACATTTTCCAAATTCTCTTGCTAAGCAAATTGGTTACATATCAACTAACTACATGATAATGCATGGAAGGGAGGAAAAGATTCAACCACATTCACTAAAGGTCACACTTTATAATTGATTCTCATACATGACTTTCCTTTTTTTCCTTTTGTTTATTTTTCTTCCGAAGAAAATGCACACAAACACGAGATAGCCCAAAGGGATAATTGAACCATAGTATATCTTACAGAGAAACTAAGTGTGCAAATTTAGGAACAGAAACAGAGAACTATATGTTGTTCAGAAGTTATGATTACAAGCTAATATGAATTTGTAATGCATTTAACTGTAATCTAGTTGCACTTGAAAGACTGGATACTGCTTTCGACAACTTCAATATGAATTTCTATTCTACATTGCCAAGTGCCAGCAACTGGATACACATTTCAGATTTGGTTGTTGGTTGGGGTTTTTCATATATTTATTCTATGGCTGAAGCTACAGCTCATTCATTGATATGGGTTCCAAACTAATGAAAGTTTTAACATGAGTTTCAAACTAATGAAAGTTCTTATAATATGAATTTCAACGTTGACAAAGGTAAAACAATTAAATCCCAAAACCAAATAAAAGTAAATGAGACCAAGAATCCATTACTGTTCTTAATGAAAGTACCATAGAAAAGGACCAATAAAAGCATCCAAATAGAAACACTCTAATGATAGGAAACAAGCAAGCTAATCGATTCATGTATTGTTAATCATTGTATTATAGTATAAGAGTATGATGCATTATTTGATTCTCATCAGGGACGTAGCCTCTAAGTTGTGAGACGTGGAAGACGTTGTGCACGCCCTCTAGATTAGCTGGTAGAGCTAACCTATACGCCACTTCTCCAATCCGGCTCAGAACTTCAAATGGTCCAATGTACTTGGGACTCAGCTTCCCAGCTCGGCCAAATCTGATTGTACCTCTGGTAGAAGAAATCTTCACAAAGACTTTATCTTCTTCTTCAAACTCCAGTGGCCGACGACTGCTGTCTGCCCAATGCTTCTGTGTCCTGGGCAATTCTGAGCTTGTCTCTGATTATCTTCACTTTCTGCTGCGTCGGTCACCATCTTGGGCCCAGCAGTACTCTTTCTCCTACATCGTCCATGCCAAAGGTGTACGGCAACGACGTCCATACATGAGCCTCAAATGGGGTCATACCAATGCTGGCTTGGTAGCTGTTATTATAAGAAAACTCTACCAAGTGCAAATGGTCTTCCCACGATCCTCCGAACTCCAAGACACACGATCTCAGCATATCCTCCAGTGTCTGAATCGTCCTCTCTGATTGACCATCTGTCTGGGGTGATAGGCAGTGCTGAACTTCAACTGTGTCCCCAGGCTGTCATGCAAACTTTTCAAAAGTGAGAGGTAAAACGAGTGTCTCGGTCAGATACAATGCTTACCGGTACTCCATGAATCCGGTAGATGTGTCGCATGTATAGTGCCGCCAACTTCTCGGTGGATAAACCAACCTTGAAGGGAATAAATAGCTGACTTGGTTAGTCGGTCCACTATAACCCAGATGGCATCCTTCCCTCCTTGGGAACGAGGCAAACCTGACACGAAATCCATTGTGATGTGCTCCCACTTCCACTCCGGAATGTCCAGTGGTTGTAGAAGTCCTGCGGGTCTCTGTCTACTGGCCTTCACTTGCTGACAGATCAAACATCTCGCCACGAATCTGGACACATCTTTCTTCATTCCATACCACCAAACAATAGTGCGCATATCCCGATACATCTTATTAGCTCCAGGATGTATAGAATACTGCGACTGATGTGCTTCCTTCATCAGCTCGTTCTTCAGTTCGCCAGATGGTACACAAAGCCTCGTACCATTCTTCAAAGCTCCATCGCTGGCGATTGAGAAACCCTCAAGTGTTCCCGCCAACACTTGATCTCTCAGTTTGCAAAGTGCCTCGTCTTGAAACTGAGTCTCCTTGATCTTGTCCATCAGATACGAGCTCACTTGCAACTTCATCAGTACTGAATCAGCATCCAGCTCCATCCTTCTATCTCCAGGCAATATGATCTCTAATCCAAGCTTCTCGATGTCCTCTAGTAGATGCCGCTCCTTGGTCAAGAACATCGCCACTGGGTATCGACTAAGTGCATCAGCGACCACATTAGCCTTACCCGGGTGGTATTGTAGGTCGATGTCAAAGTCCTTCATTAACTCCAGCCATCTTCTTTGCCTCATGTTCAACTCTTTCTGAGTGAAAACATACTTCAGACTTTTGTGGTCTGTGTATATCTCCACTCTCTCCATACAGATAGTGCTTCCATAGCTTCAACGCAAAGATAACTGCCGCCAACTCCAGGTCATGTATGGGATAATTCTTTCATGGTTCCGTAATTGCCTAGATGCGTAAGCAATCACTTTCCCATTCTGTTGAAGAACACATCCCAGTCCTTTTCCAGAGGCATCGCTGTAGATTGTAAAACCACCGGATCCTGCGGGTAGCGCAAGGATTGGTGCAGTGGTAAGCCTCTTCTTCAGCTCCTCAAATGCAGCCTGGCAATCTTCCGTCCAGATGAACTCTTCATTCTTCCGAGTCAGCTTCGTCATCGCTCGGCAATTCTAGCAAAGTCCTTCACGAACTTCCGGTAGTAGCCAGCCAAGCCCAAGAAACTTCTGATCTCAGCAACTGAGCTTGGGGTAGACCACTTCTCCAACAGCTATCTTCTTAGGATCCACCGAAATTCCTTCTCCTGTGACAACATGGCCAAGAAAATCCACCTTGTCTAGAAAGAATTCACATTTGGATAGCTTACCATATAACTTCTCTTTCCTCAAAGTTCCCAGAACCTTCCTGAGGTGCTCCTCATGCTCCTCTTCAGTCTTTGAATAGATCAAAATGTCATCAATGAAGACAAAAAATTGATCTAAGTATTCATGGAAAACCTTGTTCATAAGGTTCATGAATACAGCAGGAGCATTTGTCAGTCCAAACGGCATGACCAAGAATTCAAACTGCCCATACTTGGTGTTGAACGCCGTCTTGGGAATATCTTCCTTCCTGACCTTGATCTGATGTAGCCAGATCTGAGTCAATCTTGGAAATACCTTGGCTCTCAATTGATCAAAATCATCGATGGGCAAAGGGTACTTGTTCTTGATTGTGATATTGTTCAATGCCCGGTAGTCGATGCACATCCTACAGTTCCGTCCTTCTTGGAACAAACAAGACAGGCGTCCCCAGGGTGAAGCTCCGTCTCGATAAATCCCAAGCCTTCAGTTCATTGATCTGATCTTTCATCTCCTTGGCCTCCTTCGGGTTGACTCTGTAGCATCCCTTAGAAATAGGGAAGAGCCGGGGACTAGGTCAATGGTGAACTCTATGTCTCGTCTGGGGGTAACCCGGAAGACTATCAGGGAAAACATCCATAAATTCTGCTATGATAGGATGGGGAGGTCCGGATTCTTCTGTGATAGAAGTGTAAGTAACACACTCATATCCTCCGGGGTTCGAAGATTTCAAACTCCGGTTCTCCAGGTGGACTGAAGACTACACATCCTCGATGACAGTCTATCAGTGCATGCTGCTTACTTAACCAGTCCATCCCTAGGACTACATCATAGTTAGGTAAGGCATGACAAAAATGGTGCTATAAAGTTATGGCCAGCTATGGTGATAGGGCATTCACAGATTTCAGTAATAGGTAGGGGTCCTCCTCCAGTCATAACTCTACAGATCTTCTTGCTAAAGCCAGTAACTATATGGTGTGCAGATATGAATTTGGTGGCTATGAAACTATGTGATGCTCCTGAATCAAATAAAGCTAAGGCAGGGTAGGAATGCACATAGATAGAACCTGATATGACATCTGCTACAGGTTCCTGAGCTGGCTCTGGTTCCTCTGCTGTCAGGGCAAAAACTCGCCCCGTCTTCTGTTGATGTTGCCCAAACTGTTGTTGCTGAGTGGGCAGAGGTCCTTTCTGCGGAGTTGCTCCAGTCCGGTTAGTCGACAAAGGGCAGTCCCTCACTTGATGGTGGAAGACCCACATACTAGGCAATGCCCTAGCCTCTTCCTGCAGATGTTTGCCAGATGTCCCGGCCTCTTGAAAATCGCAGACGGGGATCTGCCTCTGAGGCGCCTTGTCATTGTTCCTCGCCTGCTGGTAAGGAGGACGGTTGTTGTTGTTGCTGTTGTTATTGTTGTTGTTGGGCTTCTTCTGATTACCCTGGAAGTTGTTAGTTCCAGGATAATCTCTCTTCGAGCGGGCAGGTTGGCTCTTCTCTATGTCTTGAGCTCGTCCAGGATCTTTTCATAAGTCTTAGCACCGCCTGAGATCACATGGGTGCGGATCTCTTCTCTTAGTCCATATCTGAACCTTTCAGCACGATCGTCAGGATCAGCCACCAGGTTCTTGGCAAATCGGCTGAGCTGGCCGAATTCAGCAGCATACTTCCCACAGTCATGTTGCCCTGCTTTAGGTTCTGGAATTGTCGCTCCATCTCTCGCAACTCTGAAGTTGGGAAGAACTTCCTCTGAATAACCTCTTGAAGGTGTCCAGTCAATCTGCCTATCTGGAGTCGGGGTTCATTCCGATACCAGGTGCTTGCTACATTTTGCAGTTGGAGTCCCACTGCTTCAGCCTTGAGGTCTTCTGGAAGTCGAGCGACGCTAGAGACGCTCCATTGTCGAGCCATTCATCAGCATAGCAATTCCCTCGGTTCCCTTGAAGGTCGAGGGTTCTGCTTCTTAAAGCTCTCAATATCGCCCACCTTGGCAATATGATTCATTAATTAATGGCCTTAATATTCATAAATTAATCCTTAAATTTATGTTTACCTTGGCAGGCCTTGGTTCCTGTTGAGCTGCTTCTCCTCTTTCCAGTGCAGCCATTGCCACGCTATGGGCATTCTCCATGCCTTCTTCATAATGGCCGTCTGCTCGCGATGAGCTTCAGCTTGAGTTCTCTGGGCTTCTACACTCCTCTTAGCAGACCTATGAGGTCAGTGGGGTCCACAGGCACCGGTGGGGCAGCTGGAGTGGGCGAAACCACAGGGGGTTGCATCTCCGTCTGAGAAGATGATGGATCCACCGTTGAAGCAGCAAACAACCCACGAGGTGCATTCAACGGATGGGGTGTAAAACCCGGACTTGGTTAAGGCGGTGGGGTTTGATCATGTGTTGACATCCCATCGCCAGCAGGGTTGGTTTTGTCAGTGGCCATACTCTGGAAGGTTTAGGATATAAACATAAGCAAGGTAGCCTACCCGTCTATAGTCAAACAAAAAAATATTTAACATATATATCGGTCCTAGTTGTGGCAATTTGATGTTCTAGTGTTCTAACTGTTTCCTAGGTTTTCCTAAGTTGTTGATTGATCGACCTGCATGGGCCACCACTAAAAACATGTCACGATCCGGTCCCCAAATACTTGGGTCGAATCGGATCATGCCCAGCCTGCACCGTTGATAGACGGCGGCAGTAAGCTGTAATCCATATGCAGGTGATCAACAACATTTGAAACTAATTTGCCACAACATTTATTTAAACGATAATTTAAAACTTGTTCTGTTACAAGAGTTCATAAACTTGAAATAACAGAAACAACTAAACTCTCAAACTAAGTAGTATCTATGGAGATGCCACAACATCCTCGTAGGTGGAAGTACCGCCGGGTACATATCAGGATCATAGTAGGTATTGATCAGCATCTCCAGGTCATCAGTAGTACCTACGGGGATCCAGTCAGGAAAGGAGCAAAGTACAATTTATGCTAATCTTGACAATTAATTTAACAATAAAATCATGCACTTTTAAACAGTTTGAAGATGAACAATTTTTTTGAAATAATACAGTACAGTGATGTGAATAGGTAATGAATATGACCGGATTGGGTTACAGTAGTATCCTAGCGATACGGTATGGCTTGTCCCCGTGTGAAGAGGGAAAGCTAATACAGTCAGTTATCCTAATTTTGGATTTGGTCATATCCACTACTCTACTCCCCCAGTCCCCAACAGTACGGTCTGTACTCTCGAAAGAGTTCGTGTATAACAGTGGTTTAAATTTGCAATGAAGTGATTATTAAATAATTGTAATCAACATAAATGTACTTGCCTTAAATTTCCCAAGTTGGACGAGATTTGTACTTCAGAATTTGAATAGTCACACTCTTCTTTAAAGTCCTACATTCCAGAAATTTTGTCTCAGAAACCACAACTCTAGAATTATCTAGTTACAATCTCTAGATTTTGTCTCCTAGTCAATTTTAATCTTGTATTAACCAACACAATCAAAACACGTTTTTCTAGTGCGTTACAATTAAGGAAATTTAAATTTAAATTTTATTTCGAAAACTTGTTTTTATCAATTTATTGGAAAAGTTTGTATTTTTTATAATTATATATATAAATACATTTTCTTTTCTTTAAATGAGAAATCGTGAATTTCTAACTAATTAATATTAATTAATCCTACGTATTCACAATCCCAGAAAAATCCACAGCTAATTTCCTACTTATTACAATTTACAAAAATAAACAAATGAGCTTATGCTTTTACATTTTCATGAATTAAAATAAGAGAAAGAAACTGTTAATCTTATAAATTACCTACAAAATTTACATAATAATATAACTAATAATTCTAATTTAAGAATAAAATAGAATGAGTCTCAGAACTGGTCCAATCTTCATTTACAGCTACTCTGCCTCAACGTCCGGACAGACCGGTGCGTTTGCATTTCACTGGGCCCACTGACCAATAAGGTCGTCGCCCTAAAATAATATCATTTCCGAAAAATCATTTTAAAATCATATAATCAAATTTTATAGAAATTTTGGCAGCATTCCCTCTATTTTCGGGATAACCCAAAACTGGGAAATGCGTCGATTTTCCTGAAAAATAATCTCAAACCAACATATACAAAATTCCCAAGTCCACAGATACTAAGGAATTTCTCGAGCCAACATGAATTAAGGAATTCCCACATAACAAATACTAAGAAAACCAATAGAACCATAATCCAATATATTGGCTAAACCACAGCATCCGAAATATTTTCGAAAAAACCAATAATTTCCAAACGAACCCACAGAACTCTTTCCAAAGAGTTCGCGTAAAATCCGAAAATCATCCACAGAACCCAAAAGCCAGAGGACAACTGTCCGAAACCAGAAACGTAGCCGAAAAACCGAATTTTCCGAAGAAAATTCCTGGACCAGATTTCATCACAGACTAAGAGAACTATGGGACTAACAGAAGTTATCGAAAAACGAAGGAATTCGAAGTGATGCCTCGGACTCGAACAATGACAGAGTGCACGGGCCACGCCTAGGAGCGGATCCGACGGAAACAGCACCAGAGAACAGAAAACGTCCCGAAAAAGGAGCCAAAGACTCGCGGGTGGCGCCGGAGCTCGGGGATTCGGCAGAAAGCCGCTGGAGGAGATCGGGTCGCCGGGGAGTGACTCGACGGCGGCTCAGAGGGGCACGCACGGCCGAAGGGCGCTGGCGGAGGCGAATCCGCCGTGAGCCGGCGCTGGCTTGGCCGCACGGGGCGGATCCGAACGACTGGGCTCCGCAGGATGGCCGGAAGGTGGCGCTGGGTCGAGGAGACGACGACTAGGTCGCCCACTCGGATGCTCGCCTAGCAGTGGCTCGGCCAACAGAGCTCGGGTCGGTCACCGGATTAGGGCACGGAGATTTGGGGATTTTTGGGAGTTTGTTGGTGATGGTGAATGGAAGGATGGGAGAGGGTTAAATAGGAGAGGCGAAGAGGGGGTTACCAGATCTGAAGGGTCGACGGCGGTTACGGGAGGGGAAAGGATGAGCCGGCGGTTGGGGAGCGGCCAAAATCGATGACCAATCGGTTTCCAAATGAAGAGAAATGAAGAGAATGGTTTCTCTTCAATACTAAGTGGGTTATCAACTAATGGTTTAATGGGTTGTAAATGAGAGAGTAAAAAATATAAGCTTAATGGGCTATTGGGTTTATGCTATTGGTTTGGGTTTTATATGATGGGCTCTAAACCATGGCTAATGAAACAAAAATTTAAGTATTCCTTTTCCTTAAGAAAAGTTGTAACTAAAATTTATTAACTCCTAAAATTAATTTAAACATATTTTTAGGTTCAAATTTGGGTTCGGGTCTGGGCCAGACAAACAAAAATCCAAGTTCATTATTTTGAAAATAATTTTCTATCATAATATTAATCTAACAAACATTCAATTAATAAATTAGAAAATTAACAAAAAATTAAATTTCTAGAATTATCTCATTCAAGTTATTCAAAATAATTTAACTAGAAGTTACGGGTTTCACAGTTGTGCTAAAGTTCCTTTTCTATAAGTAATTGATTGGGTAATCATGTTGCATTATGAATGAGGAAAAATCATTCTTATACTCTTTTGATGTTATTATACTTTCTCCATAAACATATCAGTTACATGTGTGAAATTATGAAGTGGATATATTTATGTGATACCAAAAGTAGCTCTAATTTTGGATAAGATGAGTGTCAGCGGTTGGACATTGTTTTGCACTTATGTAATATAGACCAATAGTTGCATGAATTGATAGGGACTTGGGATTGTAGTTGAACTGGCAAGCAAAAGGAATGCGAATGAAGATATTAAAGTTGGTACCAACTTAACAATAATGGTGACATCATTGGGTTTTTTTCAAGTAAAATCACTTTGTCATAAGAAGTTCAATGTTTAGTATATAGAACATTGATTCCATGTTTGTCAATTTCATATGATGCACATTTGGGTGGATGAACTTGCTTTTCATCATAGTTGTAGCCTTTTGTAAGTAGTCTATGCTTATACCTCTTGAAATATTTATCTTGAACATTGTTCTTTGGCTTGTAGATACTTTTTAATCCAATTTTATTTTGCCACTTTGAAAGTGTCTTTAGCTCCCAAGTTTCGTCCTTCATGATATTCTTGATTTCTTCATCCATGGTATCTCTCCATTTCTTGTTTTGTGTCACTTTTTCGAAATCTATTGGTTCACAATCGACAAAAAGGCAAAAAATGTTAGATTGTTTTGATTATTGATTACCTCAATCTCCTTTGCAAGCTTTTCAAGTTTGCAGCACTTCTCTCGTCCAAGGATGAAGGTAGAGAATCTTCTCGAGATGGTATTGATGTCATGAACGGAGTAACAGACTCTTGTACTTCTTCACGTGCTTGCACTTTATTTTCTTCTTCCATGAGAGGAACCGAGTCATAACTTGATTCTTGGACATCCGGTGGTGGCGAGCTTTCTTTATTGGACATAATGTCTCCACTAGTATCAATTTCTTGAATGATTTTTCTTCACTCTCTTTTTCTTTCGCCGGTGTTTCTAGATCATCTTCAAAAGTGATATAATTTTCAAAGAACTCATCAAGATCCATAAAGATGTTTATGCTTCAACACATATGGTTGTTTTCCTTTATGTGAAGATGCCATGTATTTATATCTTCTTCTTCTTCTTCTTCGTGTGCAAATAATAGAGTTGAGTTCTCTTGCATTTCTTCTTCAACATATTGAGCTTTCTTCTCAACATGTCTAATTGTGTTTCTGCATTTCGATGCATAATGTCCAAGTTTATGACAATTATAGCATTCAACTTGAAATTTATCATACCTTTGACTTCCATCTCTTATTGTGAAGCTTCCTCTTCCACGTCCTTTGGTGGGATAAGTATTGCCCTCTTTCAAATTGATGAATGTTTTATAGTGAGTTCTTTCCTATCTTTTACGATATCGACTTCGACTATGACCTCTTTGACTTCTTTGATTGGTGAAGCTTTCTTCTTTCTCCTTGAAAGTGAGCTTTGTTTGAAGGACTTGCTCCAATATCTCTTGCTTTTTCTTTTTTCCTTTCTTCATAGGCTTGTAATGAGCCCTTAAGTTGCTCAATAGTCATGGTCTCCAAGTCTTTAGTTTCTTCAATAGTTACTATGATATGCTCAAATTGTGGAAGCAAAGAGAGGAGAATTTTCTCCATTGCTCGAGTGTTGGTCATGCTTTCGCCATTTCTTTTCATTTGATTAACAATGGCTAAAACTCTAGCAAAGTAGTCCGAAATAGTTTTGGACTCTTTCATATGTAAAGCTTCAAATTCACCCCCTTAAAGTTTGGAGGGGTACCTTCATCACTTTCTCATCTCCTTTGCAAGAAATTTGAAGTTTCTTCCATGCTTCTTTGGAGGTTATTGCACTTGAAATCAACTCGAATGCATCATCATCCACGGCTTGGTAGATGAGAAAGAGAGCTTTCTTGTCTCTCTTTCTTGAAGATTTCAACAACTCCTTTTGATCTTGAGATAATGAAGCCTCATCTTGTGCCTCATTATAACCTTTTTTGACGACCTCCCATGTATCTTGTGCTCCTAGCAAAGCCATCATCTTGATGCTCCAATTGGCATAGTTGCTCTTGTTGAGGACGGGAACTTGGAAGAGAGTCATCTCTCTTGCCATCTTCGACCTCGAACCGCCTCGCTCTGATACCATTTTATTGGAATTGTGGTGGACCAACTAGTTAGGAGGAGCAAATTTAGAGAGGGAGAAAATTATAGAGAGAAGATTTGGTGGAAGAGAAGAAATTTTATAATAGCACTAAGCTTCTTATTTTTTTTGTTGTGTACAAAATGAGAGGAGAGCACCCCTTTTTATAGGGCTCTTGGAAGAGTCTACACACTTATTAAATATAGTATGGAATTATTCTAGGCTCTTTTACAATTAATATTAAGATACATCTAGAACATAGATATTTTTCATGAACATAGATATTTTTTCATGAACTTTCTAGGTAAAGAAGTTCCTAGAACATATACTAAACTCAAAACTAAAATGGGCATAATGGACAAAGCCCAATGGTAGTGGATTAATTTTTTGGGCTCAAAATATTATTGCAAAATAAAGTTTATTTCCAACGGTCACTAGGGATGTTGGTGGCTTTAATGGCAAAGGTGTAGGAGGACAGGGGGTTCACGGCCTCCACGACTTGACATACGAAGGGGGGCTGGACGTAAGAAGGGGGTCTAGGGATGACCGGTGGCCACTGTGGCCTAGGAATGACCGTCGATGTCAGCGGAGGCCTTTGGCTAGTCCTAAGGATAACCAGCGACAACGGGTGTTAATTTGAAGGTTGAGATGCTGATCTAAAATTGTCAGAGAAGAAGGGTAAGTGAGAGTAAGCAAGAGATAGTGAAAGAATACCTAAATTAGGGTGGCCAAGGTGCCTTCGCCAGGCGCCTTAGTCAGGAAGAAGAAGGGGAGAGGAGAACGAAGGGCTCGGGATAGGAGAGGAAGACTTGCAAAAGTGTAATACCTAAATAACAGTTTCTTGTCGCATGAAAGGCACATGATGGTTTTCTTTTAATTTTATTAATTTTCCTAACAGTTCTAAATCTTACAAAATATATATATATATATATATATATATATATATATATATATATATATATATATATATATATATATATATATATATATATATATATTACTATCCTAACGGTTTTATGAGTTTCTAACAGTTTTTCACTGTTGATAATTTGTAACTATATAAAACTGTTAGTAATTAAAAAAATAATATGTTAGGAAATCATTGTTTTGGCGTAGTGAGCCAAATAAACCTTTAAAATGCCATTCATGTCGAGTTCAAATATATGTTGTTTTATGGATCAACTCTATTACGGGTCTCACTTTGTTGGACATGCCTCGCTTAATCATGACCAAGGATGGTCTTTTTCTGATTATGTTGCATATTACCATTTCCTCCCCTTTTCATGCTTACATTGCATATGTTTAATGTAACACACCTCTCTACTAGTTTACGTTACATGCTCTGGCGAAACTAAAATACACAGGCCTATAGTCTCTTTTATATTATGTATTAGAATCAATGAGCCGTAAAGTGCTGAGAGGATAGGGGATGTTGGAATTTAAGAGAGGATCAACCTCAAAAAAATAGGAAAGAAATACATGTTAGCAAGAGCAAGGGCAAATCATTTAAGATGGCAAATAATCTGCAGGAGAATTCGGAACTTTTGAATGAAATTTGCTTGATTTGGGGCATGTATATATAGAACCCATAGTAATATGCCGAGGATGACATCGTTTTCCAGCTCAGAATCCAAGGAGGAATTGATGACGGTATCAAGGGAAGATGGTGAAATTGTTTGAAAGAAAGAAGTTGACACTGAAATATTAGACGTGCATCAGCTAAATTCTAAAAGTGGAGAGCTGTTAAAGCACAGTTTGTTATATATCCCCTTAATACTTTTCTCACTATCACCACTAAATCTGTTACAGATAATTGACTGCTCGTGCATAGTCCTCCTAATCATTTATCATCACAAATGTCCAAAAATAAAATACATTGAATAGTGAGATTCATCAACTTAAAAACAAAATAAATTACTTTCTACTTTTATAAAGAAATAAAATACATGAGATTCATTATCATAAAAACAAAAATAAAATACTTACTACTTTTGTAAAGAAATAAAATACATTCAAGTGAGATTCACTATCTTAAAAACAAAAATAAAATACTTACTACTTTTGTAAAGAAATAAAATACATTCTACTTTTGTTCCGTTTGGCTAGTCCTTTAATCCATATAAATTTACGTCAAGGGTTTGTATGTATGATGAATCACAACTCCAGTTTTTTGTTATGGCCTCTTGTTCCCGGAGTATAGTTTTAATGGGCTTTTGCCTTCTTTCTTTTAGCTTGGAAGCCAGAGCAGGAAGCGAGCGCCATCTCATCGAGAAAGAGGTTGAGGATTTTGAGTATTTTTTATTAAAAAAAATGTTACATTAACTTGTAAACTAAGAACGTTAGGTAAATATATGTATATTTTATATGAATTCTTTTACAACACATGATATACTGTTGTTAACATGTGCTCTCAAGGCACGTTGATACATCGGTAAATGTATATTTTATATAAATAACAACATTATATCATATGGCCTGAGAGTGCATATTAACATAATAAATCGTGCATCTATCATCGTACTTATGAAAGTACTCATTAAATGATATTAATCTATATATTATTACATGTTCTTCTGACACATGTTAGCATAACTCTATTTAAAATACTAGTTCAGTTTTACACATGTTAGCATAACTCTATTTAAAATACTAGTTCAGTTTTAGTTTTAGTAGGATACGTATTATGTGGTCTAACTTTACGTTTCTTTTGATCAATATTTTTTGTTAATCCAAGAAATATCATATGATTTGGTGATTTGTTTTCATTTTGAAAATTTTCTACATTTTGTACTCTCTGTACAATATCCGTAATTAGGGGTGTGTACTATACTTATCCATATATTATTACATGTCGCACATGTTAGCATAACTCTAATTAAAATACTACTTCAGTTTTAGTTTTAGTAGGGTATGATTACGGGGTCAAAATTTACGTTTCTTTTGATCAATATTTGTTTGAATTTAAGAAATATCATATGATTCGGCGATTTGGTTCGCATTTAATTTTTTTTTCTAAATTTTGTATCTTTGTACAATATTTGTAATATTTAATATTGTCAGCAAAAAGTTACTTTAATCACATCATTGGAATTTAAATGATAATTTCAATGCTTGTGTACTATGTAACAAAGGGTGAGCCTTCGGTATCCAATCAAACCGAAATAGGCAAATGCGAACAAACCAAATTTCTAAAAATTGAAACAAAAACAGAATCGAAATTAGCCATAATTGAAACTGAATTGAACCGATTAACGATTCAGTTTGTTTGGTTGAGATATTTTATTATTTAATATGCCGGTCTCAAAGTTGAAATTATGGTTAAGTTATATTAGAATTTTATAATTTTTATACATAATTTTTTGTATTTCAAAGTTGGATCTAAAGTTAAATTATGCATTAAATTATCAAAGTTTGGTTTTAAAAATATACATATAATTGTTGTTTTCAAATATAGACACAAATAAACATATTTCTAATCATAAAATATGCATAAAATTGATATTATTTAATAATTGCAAAACTCTTGTTTAGTTTTTCACAGAAACTGAATGAAAATATTTAGTATATTTGAAACCGAAATCGAAACGATTTTTTTTCGAACTAAACCAAGTCTCTTATTCGGTTCAGTTTGATTTTAGGTCCAAAACCGAATAATGCTCACCCCTATATAACATAGACCAAATACATCATTAATATATATATATATATATATATATATATATATATATATATATATATATATATATATATATATATATATACTTTTTTGTTTAGTACTAGTTATTCCCATGACTTTGACACTCCTTTATTATTTAGTTTTTAAAAATATTTCTCATTTTTATCATTCAATAATATTTTTAGTAGTTTTAAAATAATTTATTGATATATACACGTGTCATATTCGTAATTATTAGACATACCATTTATCTTTCACTCATGAACTTTTTTATTATTTTATTTTCTGACGAAAAATGCCACTTTCTTTTATTATGTACGTAGAATAAATAAATAACTTGTTTGTCAAGAATTTAGACCCAAATTTGCCATGGTGACAAGTTATTTCTTTCTGGATATTACATATTATATAGTGAATATATCGTTCAATGAAAAGTTGCCCACTATATATAAACATCAGTGTGTTATACTTATGTGTTATCATGTATTTGTTTCCAAATACTTATATTGTTATCGTCATTACATTTTTATAGGTGGCACCTGTGTTCTATCCAAACTTTACAGCTTACTTCTCAAAAGCTGAGAATATTGAGACCCTTTTGGAGATGACTAGTACGAACTGTGATGCTGATGGACGTAACCTGGTAAGTATACAACCTAATACATCTTTTATATATATTTAAGGAAAGATAATTGTATATATGAAAAAAAAAATGTAGGAACTCTACTGGCCGACACCCTTACAACTCGAGCATTAGATATGCTTATGATAAATTAGTTATATATATATATATATATATATATATATATATATATATATATATATATATATATATATATATATATATATATATTAGTTAGGTGAAATTCAAAATATTTGAATAAACATATATATACCCTAAGAAAAATATAAAAAGCCAACTATCCTTGTATATCGCAAATAATTTTTATTTGGATTACTTGTATTAACTACCTCTATGTTTTACACTTATTACACCGACCATCCCTGCTTTGAAACTAATTACACGAACACCCCCTATAGTTTTTATTTTCTATAAAAACTAATAACACTGACCGCCCATATGGTATAAAATTTAGAAGTGAGAGTAGTCAATATAATTATTTTCGGAATAAGAATAGTTTCTGTAATACTCATGAAATATTGGATGGGTCAGTGTAATTAATATATCCACCCTTTTTTGTTTTGAGTATTTTAATTTTGGGGCACTAATGTACTACAAGAATTTGTTGTGTTTTTCTTTTAACCAGCTAGTGTTCCCCCTTATTTATGGTTGATGTAACAATTCCAGTTATAAAATATCGCAATGATCTTTTTGCTTAATAAGGAAATAGCAAGGCTAATGGAGAAAAAAAAACTAACATATATATATATATATATATATATATATATATATATATATATATATATATATATATATATATATATATATATATATATTTGTTTGATATTGATGCCAATATTTGTACAGAATGCTGTTACTTTTGTCCAAGATAGTGGCCCTTTTGTGGGAGGTGGTGGTGATATTGTTGTATGGAATCCACATGTGGATGTGGAATCTCAAGATCAGAGTACAAATTTTGTTAGTTGTTTGGCACAAAACGTATCGCTTTATGTTGGATATGGGGTATGCCTTTTTCTACTTTCCTTAGTATAATATTTCCCTCATTTTATAACCTTTCAACTCATTCAAAGGTCATGAGTTTTGCTCATTTACTAAATATGTAAGCATTTCTTGAGTGCAGGTATTTCCTACACACTCTGGAGATACAAAAAGCAGAATTTTTATTTATACGGTGGTAAGAAATATATATATATATATATATATATATATATATATATATATATATATATATATATATATATTTATTGTGTGTTTGAATTTTTTTCAAGCCACAGACATTCTAGCTAGATAAAAGTTTTTGAAGCCAATAGAGATACACTCATTTGCAAAGGGAAAAGTAATAAATTTGTAACGATTTTGCAGGTAGAAGGTGAATGTTGTTTTAATGATGCTAAGTGTATGAATTTTGTTCAAGTTGACTCCAGCTACCAACTTGGTGGTGTACTTGATGTTTCGACTTATAATGATCCTACAAACCGACAAGTTCTTCAAGTTTCGATAGATAAAGTATGAACAATCTTCGTTTTTCTCACAATTTTAGAACTACTCCAACATGCTGTCATCATGTTTTTTTTTCTTCCATATATAGATATATATATAGAAGAAATTAACATCCCTAAACATCACATCTTTTATATTCGTTGGATCTTGTTTAAGTTATCTAACTTTAACCGTTCATTTTTCAATAATTAAGATTGAATGAATTAAAAAAGATCCAATGAATGTTGTTATGGGATGTTTATGAATGCAAAAATGAAAGAATGTGGATATATATATATATATATATATATATATATATATATATATATATATATATATATATATATATATATATGTTTTTGGATACCTATATATATATAAAGTCTAACTTTAGTTATGTTTTTTTTTTGTCACACAGGAAGAAGAAAAATGGTGGGTAACTTTGAACAAGGTGCAGATTGGGTATTTCAACAGTGCTATAATGAGACATATGGAATGTCGGGCAATCGCGTGGGGAGGTGCTGTGACTTGGGGGAGAAAAAAAGCTACTAACACTCAGATGGGAAATGGTCACTTCCCAAAGAATGAAGATCCCATGCACTGTGGTGCTATTTCTCGTGCTTATGCCATCAACAAGGATGGAATTACTCAAGAAAAGCCTTACCGATATATAGTAACCAAACCAAAGTGTTATGATTTCACTCAAACTAGTGCTACTGATTTTCAATACGGAGGATCCGGTGTTCTCAGTAGTGGTTGTACCTAACTGTTGTACGTACAAACACATGCAGATAATCAGGCCAAGATACATGTACGATGTTCATGTATTTCAATAAAATATCAATAAGCAATGAATAATTAGAATGTTGAGATCCTGTTGTTATTCTTGGTGTTTTGCGCATTAGGATCAACCTCTACTATGACATAGTTTTTGTTAACTTCCCATTTTGAACCTCATATTAAGGTATTTTTAGACGTTATAGGTCCCCAAAAATAAATTGTATTTGTATCTCAATAATTGTTCTAATTAGTATTTGGATTTCGACGAACGGTTGAATCATCGTCAATCATGTACACATATGATGAAAGAGTTAATCTTCTAGTACACAAAAAAAATTATAGTAGTTATGGACATATACCAAGCAATGGCTGACCTACATAAGAGGAATGTGGTGTGCTTCATCCCACCCCAAAAATTACAGTACTTATGCATTTGTTTTCTTTTGGGGTTTCTTTATGTTAGTCAATCCACCCTAGTCTACCCTAACCCACTTCATTCAACCCAAGCTCGAATTTCTGGTATCATGATATATATACACAGATTCTTAAAACAACACAATCCAGTCAATCAAGTCAACTGTTGGTCCAAGATCCAAATTAGATTGAGTATGTAGATCTAAATGTAAATTTTACAACTTATTTGAGACACAAAAGTCTAAAAAGTGATGTTTTCTAAACACGGTTATTTTTTTGTATGCAATTTCGGACATAGAAGAATTGATTTAAATGTCAGGATTTTTACTACCAAAATAAGTCATATTAGCGATGCCAGAGGACGTAGCTAAACGGCAAAAACACGTCGCTGATTTCGTTTAGTGACGGAATTAGCGACGTAACATCCATGTCGTATACTACATGTCACTAAAAAAGAATTCGTCAATGTTCGTCGCCATGGCGATGTTACTTTGCGACGCCCAAACGTCGCTAGCATTTTAGTGGCTAGCGACGTTTGCCGACAACGCGTTGCTAATTAGCGACGTAATCTTTCGTTGCTAATTGTCGCTAGCAGTGCAACGTTTAGCGACGTAATCGATGTCGTTTAGTGACGTTAAACCTGACAATTTGGGTTTGCCACGTCACAATTTTAGCGACGTCTGGCAACGGTCAGCGACGTCTCTGACACAGGCTAGCGACGTTCAGATACGTAAATAGCGACGAAATTAGCGACATTAGTTGACTATTTTGCTGACATGTCAAATTTGCTACATCAGCAATGTAGCAACGTCTGGCGACGTACTGTGACATTTGCTTCTCAGGTTAGCGATGTACGGATACACCTCAGCGACGTACTTTGGCATTACTATGCGTCGGTAAAAAAATAAAAATAAAAAAGAATTTTGTTTGTTTTTTCCATGAAGAATCTACCTACATTTTAAATGATAGTTTGCAAATAATAGGCGTTGAGCAACCCTCCATAGAATTTCCTGGGTTCGCTGACCCCTTCGGTGGAACACTCAACATCGGTAAACCAATATAGAGACAAATGATAAAAATGCACTACCAATAATCAAATAAATAGAATCTAATGATCTGAAAGACATGAAATATCCGGATGGATACAAATCTACTACCAAACGACTATAAAAAGAGTTTGTCCGATAATGTTTCAACAATGACTCACATACGACAAACTGTCACTAAATGTATAAAATAAATACATAAAGACCCAACAATAGGTCAGCAATACAACAAATGAAAATATGTCCAAGAAAGGACTACTCTTGGTCAGAAGGATGAGGCAAGTCCCCGCATCTAGGACAACATGAACCTATACTGCGTCGGGGTCAGTGTCACCGAAGATGACTCATCAGTAGAAGGAGGAGGAGGCAATGTAATCGTACAGACGGTGTGGATGCCGACGCACGAACATGAAGTGTCTGCTCCATGGCTAGCATTCTAGAGTTGGTGGAATCCATAACAGCCGTCAGCCTCGAAAGTTGATCGTCCATGGCCAGCTGCGACCCCTGTACCGCCTGAATGACAAGATCCGTCATCTCCTGCACCACCTGAACGGCAAGATCCGTCCTCTTCTGCATCGCCTGAACGGCATGATCCGTACTCTCGCCCGTTTCCCTAATGGTGTGCTCGAGCCAATGTTGTAAAAATCGGACCGGACAGGCAGTTGGACCGGGTCCAACCGTTTTAAGCCAAAAAATCGGTCTGGTTCGACTAAAATTGAGTCTTTTAAAGAACCATCGATTTTTTTTGTCAAAATCGGGTTCAAGCGGTGAACCTTTCGAACCGGTTCACAATCGAACCGGCTAATTTTGGTTTTTAAAAAAGATTAAAATAAATTATCATGTGAAATTTGAACCATTTGATTCTTGATTTGGTTTTAATCGACCTTATAGTTGTAAAATTAAACGAAACCGACATACTTCACTACACCAAAATGCTCATTTTGGAATGGAGAAATTCCGTTCCAAAAAATTTCAGGAACGTCTTTATTCCGTGCCTATTTTTGGGCTGCCAAAATGCTTGGGACGCCATAAAAGCGTTCCAAGGGGCGATTATTGGAACGCTTTATATGCATTCCAGTATTGGAACACCAATATAGCGTTCCCAATATAGGGTTCCAAGGGATGATTTTTGGAACACATTATATGCATTCCAGTGTTGGAACACCAACCAGTGTTCCTAAGAAGGAACATTCAAATTAATTTGTACATACCTGCTGGAACGGATACAATGTGTTCCATTGCTGGAATGGTAGAAATACGTTCCTAACAATTTTGCAGATTCTTTGAAATACCGAACCTATCATTTGAATTTATATATAGATAGATAATTTTTAATTCTCTTGAGATTTTATATATAGCGTAAGTACATGCATAATAGATAAATATAAAGCTATATTGACTAATAAAGCCAAATTGTCTTACGCAAATATTATATATATGTTTAATACAATTTTGCTAAAGTACAATGCTAACAAAATGTCCTAGTGTCGTGAACATAATTTGAGATCGCCTCCTCGTTCTTTCTTACCTGTGATCAAACTCTTTCATTGTTGGATAGCCATGAGGTCTGCAAAGTTGAAGGTCAAAAAAAATTAGTAGAGAAAAAAAAATCAGAAAATATAACTCTACAAATCCATCCCAACTTTCAAAGGGAAAAAAAATAGATGTTTCACTTGTTGAGGTTATATTTTTTTTTTTTTTGAAATACAAAACCAAGTCATACATCATACACTAGAAAATTTTCAAGATACATTCTCACACACAATAATCAAACACAACCTAAAGAGCAACATGAAATCGAACACTGGAATCGAATAACATAAGACAAAATTTCTAATTCTCCAGTCAGATTTTTTTAACAGCCGGTCACATTTTCCAAATTCTCTTGCTAAGCAAATTGGTTACATATATCAACTAACTACATGATAATGCATGGAAGGGAGGAAAAGATTCAAACCACATTCACTAAAGGTCACACTTTATAATTGATTATCATACATGACTTTCCTTTTTTTCCTTTTGTTTATTTTTCTTCCGAAGAAAATGCACACAAACACGACTAGATAGCCCAAAAGGGATAATTGAACCATAGTATATCTTACAGAGAAACTAAGTGTGCAAATATTAGGAACAGAAACAGAGAACTATATGTTGTTCAGAAGTTATGATTACAAGCTAATATGAATTTGTAATGCATTTAACTGTAATCTAGTTGCACTTGAAAGACTGGATACTGCTTTTCGACAACTTCAATATGAATTTCTATTCTACATTGCCAAGTGCCAGCACCTGGATACACATTTCAGATTTGGTTGTTGGTTGGGGTTTTTCATATATTTATTCTATGGCTGAAGCTACAGCTCATTCATTGATATGGGTTCCAAACTAATGAAAGTTTTAACATGAGTTTCAAACTAATGAAAGTTCTTATAATATGAATTTCAACGTTGACAAAGGTAAAACAATTAAATCCCAAAACCAAATAAAAGTAAATGAGACCAAGAATCCATTACTGTTCTTAATGAAAGTACCATAGAAAAGGACCAATAAAAGCATCCAAATAGAAACACTCTAATGATAGGAAACAAGCAAGCTAATCGATTCATGTATTGTTAATCATTGTATTATAGTATAACAGAGTATGATGCATTATTTGATAGGATACAACACCATTTTCTATTACCTGGGACTCTAAAACTTATCCATACAATGACTCTGAAACTTATCCATGCAGTGACTGTAGGATACAACTCCCATAGGCTACGACTCCATTTTGATAGGATAGACAAACTCCATTTTCTATTACCTGGGACTAAAAAACTTATCCATACAATGCCTAGCTTTAGCTTAATTTTCTGTTTTTATTAACCAAAGTTATTGAACAAAGGCCCAATATCCTATATAGACTAAAGTCACTAAACAAAACCTACTTGCCATGTTAGGAAATGTGTTAAAGAGGGATATCAGAGACATGGTAATCATCATATCTGAGGAAAATCTAACCAAAAGGAAAATCTACCCTGCAACACAGATTAGGAGTTTCGAGAATATTAATGACAGTCCCTAATGACCAATCACTCACAACATATAAATTAGAAAATAAAGTAAATCACTCTGGTAGATCACCACCTAACCAAAAGACAAAATCCTTGATAGGTCAACATACTTGAGAGAGGAAGTAGTGTAGTACAAATGCAAGTAACTGGAAGGTTGTATAGTATAAAGTACATGTAATGCCTTGAATCTGGCGCTCTCTGCATGCTTAATTAATCCAGCTACATCGTTAGTCTGCCTCATAGTCATTGTCCCTCCGGTCAGTCAAGATTTTGTGTGGATACCTGATCTGCAATATTTATATTAGGTGTCAACTCTGTTGTACTTCTACATCCATAAACATCTAAGTTGCAATTATCAAAGGATGAACAGGGAAGAACCTGGTGGCCGACATCCCATAGTATCATGTCCTGAGGAGCATTGAAGAAGTAATGGAGGGCAACCGTGAGCTCGACCACACCAAGGATCGAGCAAAGGTGGCCTCCTGTTTGGAGACATAGAAATTGACATTTGAATGCACCTCGTCTGATAGTGCTTGATTTCCTGCAGTGAATTAATTGTCATGTATATGGTAATATACGCTCGTAATATTGAAGCTAAAGTGATATACAAAATATCGATCGAGCAAAAGTTACACATCGGCCTCACCCTGATTGAGACGTAAGCCTTCTGAACCAGTCTTAGCAGCTCGTTTCGAGCCTGCTAGTCAACTAAAATTTGTTTACAGGGCCGTGATATATATTAGTTAGGAGCTCTAAAAGTTCAAAAATATTTTTTTTGGCTAAAACCCATGACTCTAATTATCAACTTTGGTGCCTATCATCTCCATCATTTCCAAAAAGAAGATTATTACGATACCCAGTCGGACTTCTTCATATGAGTCCAACTCAACCATGTCATCTTTTTCATCCTCGTATACTTAACACCATCATCTGGCTACCAGCTTTGTAAACAAGACAATAGTCTTACCTAAAAAAAGAAATATTTAGTACTGGATGATATATCTATACCTCTAGTTGACTTCTTATTTAGTAGTCATATCCTCCACATAACAAAGACACTGAACTTGAGGATCACAATAAGCTCTACTTGCAACCAAAGCTATTAACTCGAGTTTCTCTGTCCAATCTTTGTCTAATTCTGAAGTCCAAGTTCTGTCCAGGTTAGTTTATCATTTTAGTGTTTTTTGGGCAGGGGGCAAAGCCATCTAATTTTTGGCATCAAGTCATATATCTACCTCTAAATCATATATTGAACTATCATCCTTTCCAAGAATTGACATTCAGTTATTCTCCAAATATACTATCGGGTAGTTCACAACGATAATACTATATGTCAAATTTGGTGTAGTGAAACCATCATTTGTTGCGGACATCGATAATCAACCCACGATGATGATACTAGCATATGTCAAATTGTTTTAAAGAATTGGTTGTCCAAAAATTTCAAATTTCTGTTGCGTTTCTCTTTGTCCCTGACCTTTTTCCTACCCAGTTTATGAAATGACTTTACTAAGCGTGACTATGATGAGCTATTATAAATGGTGTATCTACAAATAAGTTTCACTTGAGAAGATACTGCAATTGTGTTGACATTGAACTATGAAATTGACTGCAGAGTTGGGGAAACAACTGCAGCTGATTTTAATGGGTGCTGCTGCTGCTTTGAACTGTAATGTACATCATACATATGACAATCATAATAAAACCATTCAGCAGTTACAAACAGAATAACCACTATACCTGCTCTCACTATGAGTAGTTGCCCTTGTAGCTGAACTATGTTTAATCCCACTTCGAAATTAATCCAAGCTAGAAACGCCAGTTGGCTACAGGCAAGCCACTTTTGTCATATTATGTCGATCCAGTTGCTGACAACCTTTATTACTTGCAACTGAACTCCTTGTTGTCACTTGACTGGAACTTTCTTTCTCGGCACCAAATAAATCCCAGATGAACTGCTACGTTAAGAAAACCACCTACAAGTCGGAAGGGATCTGCTAAAACTCCTCCCATTAGCTGCCGCCTTTCAACCTGACAATAATAACAGATTTAACATTCATTTTGCAGGAAATACTGAGAAATTTGCAGATAGACAAGTAGTGGAAGCCTGAGTACTCACTTTACAAAACCCCAGCTATGTCAACAGATACTAGCAAACATTTATTAATTTAGTCCCCCTGTAGGCAGTAGAGCTGACGGATATTCCCAGAAGCTGCAAGGGAGATAAGCATGCACATTGGTCAATCTTCTACTTGATCCTATTTAACAGAGGATGGATGACTAAACCAATCAGCAAACTAGCATAAAACAAAGAGCTTTTGTAACTTAATTGATATCAATATTAGGCAAGAATGAGGGTGGCAGTTAAAATTTAAAAACTTGTTGAACATAAAGTAGAAAAAACCTGATTGGGATGGTATGTAAGTCTCAAGACGAAGAAAGGGCATCAATTTTTATTGAAGAATGAAAGAAGAGTTGCCTTAAAAAGAATGAAACACTACGAAAAACTGAACATTAGTGGTTGGTATAAGACTTCATGGTAGGAGAACTTGTCAGAATAGTACCTTCATTGTTAATATCCATAATCTAGCACGCATTATAAGAATAGCAATATACATGAAAATGTTCAACAAGTAGATGAGTAAAAAAAAGCACATTACCGTAGAGCCAGTCTTTGAAATGCACATGAATGGCGCAGGTGATCTCTCTTTTTCTACTTTCATCTGCCTCTAAATCCCTTATAGCTTGTTGGATTTCCACCAAAGTTGAATGCTGGAAAAGAACAATTGTAGTTCATTTATGATAAACTATAGCATGATGATGTAATATGCATACTAAACCAACTAACTGAGATAGCAATAGCATCACGGGTAGTATATTCTGGAAGGCGTTACCTTTTTTTCTCTGGGATGCCAAGTAAATCTCAGGTATTCAAATGGGTTATCTTTTTTAGACTTCGGTGATTCAACTCCAAACCAGTTAGGGACCTATAGTTAAACATCACAGAGAAGCCAGAATCCAGCATTTGTTGCGGACATCGATAATCAACCCACGATGATGATACTAGCATATGTCAAATTATTTCAAAGACTTGGTTGTCCAAAAATTTCAAATTTCTGTTGTGCTTCACTTTGTTACTTCTTTAACCCCATATTCTTTCTGACATCCAAGAAAGGTTTACAGGCCATAACAGAAGATTGAACAAATTGAGTTCACCATTTACATCCCTTGAATTAGCTTAGATTCAAACTTTGGAAAAAATCAAAAGCTGACAGATATCTAACAGATTTTAATATTTTGAAATAGAAAGTGATCAACAACCTTTGTTTACTATCCTGGTATCGAAGTAATGGTAGAGAATAAACCGCAGGGGCACGATATGATCGAGACTGTACATAAGAACATAGATGATCTGTTTGGAAGCAGCTATTGCCAAGGTCAATAACCTTCACTTCTCACCTACTATAGCTCTTTACCAAGATATTCCCATGCTTCAAATCACAATGAATTAGGCCAAGACCAAGCAAATATTGAAGTGCCTCCAGATACTGAATTGTAATTGACTGCAAAGAGGAATATTACTGAAGTGTGATCACCTATCCTTAGTATAATAAAATAAAATAAAAGTTCAATTATCAAGAATATATCGTATTACTTACAACCTGCAACCTTGGCATCGTAAAATACACCTCTCCTTCAGATTATCTATTGAACTTGTGAAACTCATATAAGTTTGCCTTGAGAAGCTCACAAACTATCAACAAGTGCTCCTCTACATGTTAAAGAAACTGGCTAACTAAGATGGAAACATACCAAAGGCCATAGAAACTAACACCAAAAGCATGAAATCTAGGATTGGAGTGATATTGAGAGAAAATGAGGGTTTTGGAAAGAACAAACTGGTCGGGAAGAAGGCCAACCTTCCTGCGATCTCGTCGGGATGGCGTGCGACCTCATCAAGATGGCATTCGACCTCGTCGACAGCGTGCAACCTCGTCGACGGCGTACGACCTCGTCGAGATGGCGTGCGACCTCGTCGGGAGAGCCTAAAAACTAGTCGGGAAAGAAAATGAGGGAAGATTATTTGAGGGAAATGAAAATAGGGTTTGAGAAAGAAACAGAGGGAAATTATTTGAGGAAAAAAAGGAGGAGGGTTTGGAAAGAAAGAGAGGGAAATTATTTGAGGGAAAAGAAACGAGGATTTTGGAAGAGTAGGATTTTGGACCATTTTTCTATTCAGCACATAAGATGTGCCATCCTCAATTTGGAACGTTGCTAAAGCGTATCTACTTAATAATAAAAAAAATCTGAAAATTGCTGAGAAACTCAATTTCGGGGTGGGCTTTTATGAATTGCCCACCCGCTGGATAAGTTTTATGAAATACCCAGAATTAAGTATTTTCACGTTAAATATTCCAAGATTCCCTTTTAGATGCCACCCGCTGGAAACTGCTATTTTTATAATACCGAAACTACCCCTCCGCGCGAATTAGTCATCTATATGTATTTGAATTCAAAAAACTCAGATCTGGATTGCGATTTTCATCTTCTTCTTCTTCTTCACGGAAAATCTGAATTTCATTGCTCTCATCTTCAGCAGAGATCGCAAAGATCGTTCGTAGTTCGGTGTACTTTTCTTCGGTCGAACTCAGATTATCGCTCGTCATCATCATCATCATCTTCATCGTGGAGACATTTGAAGTTTTCCGACGATTAGGTCAATTGTGGAGAGAAGATCTTTCTTCTTCTTTTCCATAAGAATTATCATCGCTTTGAGAGAAGAAGAAACTCTTTATTCCTGAAAAAACTAAATTACACAGAGAATGGCCATTCTCCTATGTTTTAACACTGGAAATGACCATTCTCCGTGTAAATTAACACGGAGAATGTCATTCTCCGTTTTATTTAAAACGGAGAATAACATTCTCCGTGTTTCTAACACGGAGAATGGCCATTCTCCTTCATTTTAACACTGAAATGACCATTCTCCGTGCTAAATTACACTTAGAATGACCATTCTCCGTTTTATTTAACACGGAGAATGACCATTCTCTATTTTATTTAACACGGAGAACGTCATTCTCCGTTTTATTTAACACGGAGAATGACATTCTCCGTGTTTCTAACACGGAGAATGACCATTCTCCTGCGTTTTAATACTGAAATAACCATTCTCTATGCTAAATTACACTGAGAATGCTATTCTCCGTTTTATTTAACACGGAGAATGGCATTCTCCGTGTTTCTAACACGGAGAATGGTCATTCTCCTGTGTTTTAACACTGGAATAACCATTCTCCGTGTAAATTAAGACGGAGAATGGCCATTCTCCGTGTAACTTTCAGGACGGAGAATGACATTCTCCGTCTTAATTAAGACGAAGAATGTCATTCTCCGTGTTACTAACACGGAGAATGGTCATTCTCCGTGTAAATTAAGACGGAGAATGCCATTCTCTGTGTTACTAATACGGAGAATGACCACCCTCATGCGAAATTAATATTTTTCGTGTTCTAACACGGAGAATGACCATTCTCCTGCATTTTATGGTCAGCTGAAACTTTGGAGGGCCATAACTTTTGACTGGGAGGTCGAAACGAGGTCCCGTTTGTCGCAAAATGAGCGTATCGTCGAGGAGACTGAAAGTAACCGCTTCACCATTAGACCGCCTTCCGAAATTTTAGAATCGCAAAAAAATGATGTTTGGACCTCCGTTTTAGCACTTTTGTCAATTGTCCCGGTCTTTCCGAAATTTTTCGACGAGTTTTTGAAGATTTTTGAGGAGAAAACCTAGATTCGAAAGTGAGCAGCGTATGGAAGAAGATGAAGTATCGAAACATTTTTTTAAGAGCAGTTTCGTGGGTGTTTTTAATAAATTAAAAGGAAGGGCAAAAGGGTCATTCGGAACCCGCTTTGGATAAGTTTCTCTAATTCTGGGCACGCGATGAAAGTTTTTTTAGCGGTGGATTTTACATAAAACTTTTTTAGTTTTTGGGCATTTCATAAATTGTCCCATAAAAAATTAAAAATTAGTTTAGAACCTTAAACTCGTTTGAATTTTTGGAATTCCTCTGAAATTCACACAGACAAAGCTGAGAAAATATTTAGCAACCTAACATGACTCCGCACATTTATGTGATAGTCATTTACCTGAATTATGGAAAACTGCAAGTTTACTGCAGCTAGTTGTGCACTGGCGAGGCATAAATTTTAAGTTGAAATAATGACCGGTAATCGTTAGGTTTCCAAATACTATTGAGACTTTGTTCTATGTTTGCTTAGCCATGAAATGGATAAAGTTGGAAGACTACTCGGTAAAACTAAATTATTCAAGTTATGGAGTCAAAAATTTATTGCAGTCTGGTGCACACTGGCGAGGCATGAATTTGATACAAAGTAACTTTAAATATATTTGGTTCCCGAATATTATTCAGACTATATTCGTACCATGGTTGTCTTTTGCACCATCAATTATTCTGACTATTGATCCGATTAAAGGATTTGTATTCCTAGCAACTGCCTCTATATTCAGAAATATTTTATCTGATTATGTTCCCATCACTGATATTCAAATCACTGTCTCTATCCTACTATCATACAGCTTGTTGATTTCTTTCCTAAGTCCCAAACCCTTATACCTCATCCCAATTTGAATTGAAAATTGTCTCTCATTTCGGTAATTATATTACCTTTTGTTCCTCAAATAAATTTTTGATGTCGTATTCTTTTTGACCTTTCTGTTTTTATTTGATTTTATATTTTAAAACTTTAAACTCGTCATGATTATTTAAATCATACCCCGATGTTTACTTATGATTTTTGTTCAACAAAATATTTTAAATTTTCTAGATATGTTTACATTTTTATCTTTATATTTAGCAATCATGCCTAGAATCTGATTTTGTCTTATGAAGTGAACCTAGAACATTTTATAACTTGGATTTTTAGAGTGCATGATATATAGGATATATATGAGTTAAAATGTACAATGGTGATTAGTATCGAGGAAAGCTTGTGAATAATTTGACATAGAAGGTTAAAGGTTGTCAATGTTAGGCATGGAGATGCACTCTAGGAAGGTGCATGGTGAATTAACTATAAAGGATAATAGAAACAAGAAAGATTGGACTTAAAATGTAAATAATTGAGGATGACGAATTTTTTTGGAAAGATTGGTTGGAAAGATGTAATAAGATTTATTTTTGAGAAGGTTTAGTCAAATAAAGGATGTGAGCTTAATCATGATTTCATAGAGAGTTTGAGATCAAACCAGAAAAATGAAGATATATACATGATAGCCTAAAATCACAGTAATGATCATCTAAGAGAAAGAAATGATAAAACTTTATGGATCGTGACAAATCAGAATATTAAAACGTGGTGTAGGATTTTAGATATGATATTGGGCATCAAGGCTGGACATTGAAGAATTAAAGACTAGGAGTATCAAATCATAGAATTAAATTGAATATATTAGCAAGTTGGGAGAAATACATATTGCATGAATATGGGATGTGTTCAAGATTGAAAATATAGAAGACAAATTTTTTTTTAGGGTGATTGGCAATTTAGGAATGGAATCGGGAATTTAGTGATCATGGAGTATTATTTCTAAGGAGGGAAGAATGTAAATTAAAACAGTGGATAAAATTGATGATTATATAGCATTTGAGTTTCGGGATTGTTAACCCACTTGGGCATAAGACTGTTAAGGAAGATGTCCAAACTGATTTCAGGCATGATTGCATGATTAAATCCCTGACCCTGCCTATAATTTCGAGGACAAAATTTTCTAAGGAGGGAAGATTGTGAAACCCATATTTTCATAATTAAATAATATTAGTGATTTAGTATTTCGATTATTATTTTTATTATTATTATATTATTTTCTATGTGTCAAAATGATTTCGAAAATTAAATAATAACATAGATTTTTGTTTCAGACCCAGACCCGAGTCCGAACCCAGACCCAGCCTGAGCCCGAACCCAATCCCATTCTTGCAATCTGATTTTGACCTGGTTTAATTATTAAAAAAATAAAATAAATAAATAAATATAATATACGTTAGCTGGTCCCGTAGGACCAGCACCCCACTCTCTCACACACGTACTTAGTCTAAACCCATTTTTCTCTCCCCACTCTTCTCTGGACTACACACGCACACCCCTTCCCCATTCTTCTCCAGACTCTTTCCTCTCCTCTCCCTTTATTACTCTCCACTTGCACCTTCTCTTCCCAACTTCACAGGAACAACACTCTCTTTTCTCTCTCTAACTCACTACTCTTCACCAACTCTCCAGAGAACCCCCATCTCACTTTCTTCTCCTTCACTCACCTAAAACCCTCACCCCGTGCCCCTGGCCTGACGACCGCCGACCACCCTTCGGCTTTCCTCGCTGACGTCCGGCGACCCCCCCTGTCCGGTCGACCGCCGTGCCCGCCCCAGCGGAGCGCGCCCCTCTTTTCTCGCCGCGCCAGCCCTCCGGCGACCCACTCCAGCGCGCCCCCGAGCTCACCGCGCCACTTTGCGCGCCCCGTCGGCTCTCCGCCGACCGCCCTAGCCGCGACCCCCTCTGGCCGTGCGAGCCCCCCCGTGCCAGCCCCTCTTCGCCGGCCCCTCCGGTCAGCGACGCCGCCCCAGCGGAGCCGTGTAGTGCCCCGCTTCTTGCGGTCCATTATGTAATACTTACGGCTTGTTGACTCAGTCATGAACTAAGTACTTGGTGAAACCTTTGCCGGTATCGATTGATCACGGATGAAATGCAATGAACCTTTCCAATTGATGGATTGGCTTCTATTGAAATGAATCCAAGAGTTTTGCTGAATGTTTTCTCTTCGCTGCTTGGTTTTGATGAATGCATTTTCGTGTTGGTTTTCGATGATCGGTTTTCATTGTTCGCTTTCATCGCATTTCGCATTCATTCCGAATCTTGAGAGAAAGAGACGAAGTATGCTAATCAACTGTTGGTGCCATTGTAGGCCGCGTGAACTGTTCGTGAACGGCGCGTGAAGTCCCTCCTTCTCTCTACTAAGATTCATCTCGGTGAGTTGCTTCAACCGAACAGACATTGATCTGTACGCCTAAGAAAATGATCTCTAGTCTACTCTGTTGCCTTGTCCCAATGATCAACGATAACACATCCACAAAAGATAAGAGAAGATAATTGAATTGAATCAATTGCAAGAATATGTGTTGCTACTCTATCTGCTCAATAAGAATGATCATCTGCTTGTCACTAGTCTGCTTGAAAATATAGACATGTACAGACGAACTTGTACATGTTGAGAAGAACCTGAAGGCACGAATCAAACGTGTCGTATACCTGTGCATAAGTCCAAGTGTGTCTCATCTGATAGAACGGCTAGAGCATGTATTTGGTCTCGGACAACTTGTATACAAGGAAACATTTGTCTCTCGGGTGGTATCTGGGGGCACCTGGAACCGCTCGGCCTAGGAGAGATTAGGGCCTCCATGTGAAAATGGGAGTCGATCTGAGTCCTTAGCGACGAGCTGAACCAAAGAGTCACAGCGGCTAATCATGGGGATAACCCGTGGACCAACATATAGAATAGTCCACTTGCATGACCCGAATGATAACTTTAATATCTGCAAGATTGAATCATGAATTACTCATTATGCAAATTGTGCTAACGTAGTTTTGTGCAGGGATGACTGCCGGCGAGGGTAAGTTGCTTATGATATATTCTACTGTCATGTTCTTATGAATTGTTAAAAAGAACCTAGACAAGTAGAAAGATCACTAGTAAAATGTTAGCTCAACATATTGATTTAGTGCAGAGATTTGCGAGTTCGGCCAAAAGCCGCTCGCCAGTACATGATGTGTACTGACCCACGTTGTGGGCATCCTTTTCAGAAGCAAAAGGAGACAGGGAGATTTCAAGTGAGGCACCGAAGCTCGTCTAGCCCAGTAGAGCTCGTGGATCGCCTTGAAGTTTACTTTCAGTCAAGAGCAAGTTTCCAGTTTTTATTTCCTTTGAAGGTGTCTTTAAATTCCAGCTTGTAATAAAGGATATCATGTATGGGCATTGTGGCTAATTTCAAAAGAGCGTTTCAAAGAGAATCTTGTAGCCAAATTATAAGGCAAATCTGAGTTGCAAAGCTTTGTACTTGTATTCCTATCAAGCTATGAATAAAATGAGTATTTCCATTTCAAATCTCTGTGTCCAACATTTGGTTTTCTGCAATGGGTGCGTACGTGTGTTTTGCTTGACTAATGGGTGCGTGCGTGTGTTTTGCTTGACTAGTTGTTTTTGTGCAGGTACATGGCCTTGTGCAAGCGCAACTTAGGCTTGCACGGCATCACGCCTTAGCGAGGACGATCGATCCCGCAGGGATCCAAGCAAGGCGGACGACCCTAGCGGGATCGGGGCGTGACAAGCCGCACCCCTTCTCGGTCGACGCCAACGTCGCCCGTCTCCCCGCGAGCGTGCCCCCTCCGGGTCAGAACCCCTTCGGCGCCCTTTGGCTGATTCCCTTCTGGCCGATCCCCGGCCGACCTAGTACAGCCCTTTGGCCGAGCTTTCCCCTGTTGTTCCCCGCCGTGCCCTAGCTTCGACATTATTCGACATTTTCGACGACGCTGCTGATTTTAGCACTATTTTCAGGAATTATTTGCTGTTCTGGATCTCATTTCTTTCTATTATTCATCTGAGAGCTCTAGCCGAGCAATCCGAGGTATAACCCCCTGTCCCGCTCATTTTATTATTATTGTCGATAATGAAATGGTCCCCGATTCCCTTTGGGAACTCGGTTTTAGCGACGTCATAATTTTCCGGGACTTTCGGAAAGGTCCCGTGAATTATTTTAGATTCCCGGAATATTTCGGGAATTGATTTTTGGTATGTTTTAGCTTTTCGGATTTTTCCGGGAATGTTCTGTGATTTGTGGAATTGGAATAGGACTTCCGAAATTATTTTGGGTCGTCCCGATTATTCTGTGTATTGGTTATGGATTTTATATATATATAAATTCGGTTTTTTCCCTGGTTTGGGATTTGCAGGAAATTATCGGCGTCAATTTCTGTCACGACCCGCACCCTAGAGTAGAGGCGTGAATACGTCCAGCCTACGCCGCAGTGTCGGCGGTAGAACGCTGTCCTAGGTCTCAACATCTAGCAATTTATCTATAAGCAGTTTATACTCCCCGAACGGGGTAACAAAATAATAACAACTCAATCACAGCTAAGGAAAAGATAGCACGATATGAAATAGAACTCAAGGAAACAAAGAGATGACATAGTCTAAGATAATCCAGCAATCCACAAAACAAGTCTCAGATGAAAGAATATACAAACTGATCTCCAAAATAAGAGTCTAGCTAAAACATGTCCAACTACATAAAGATAAAAGCCTAACTATCTAGTCTAGGCAGTCGGGGGAAAGTCCTCAACTACTGCTGGATCCTCCTGAGGGTCCAGCTCACAGGTGTCATCCAGGGCTGCCCCATAATAGGTGTCCAGACCAGCCTCCTCCTCATCCTCTGTAATATTTCAACAGGTCCAGTCAGGACAGGAGCGAGCACAATACATCTCAACAATTCATAGCAGGTTAGAAAATATGAACATGCAGTAAAATAAGATACAGGTACTGAAAGAAGAACAGTATGTAAAACAGGAAGAGCTGTAATAGAATATCTACTATACATAGAGAACTAACAGTGACTAGTGAGTCAGAGTACAACATGAACATGTAAATGGCCTGGGATGATTCAATAAAGACACTACGGAATGATTCAATGAAGATACTACTGGTGTATTATTTACATGTCCATTTCTACTCCCCCTTACCCCCAATCAATACACAAGGATCCAGCCAGGTTATGTTATATGATTCCATGCAAGGCCCGTGAAGGGAGATACATGGATGTCCCATAAATGGGGAGTCTGGGGGTTACCCAACTGTGTAGGATTCAAGAGACTCTGTGATCATGAGGGTACATGTCACAAGTAATCAAGTGAACCAAGAGCATAGTGATACGTCATGTAAGTAAAATGCACTGAATACGTAGTACCCGATGCTCCCTAAGGATAACATCTCAAGAAAGGATCCATATAGTACCAATCCGTGTGACCGTCGTGACAGTACAAGTAAAGTAATCTACTGCAGGAAATAATTCTAAGCAAGATATGAAATGATCAGAGAATGTACTCGCCTGTAACTGAGTGTCCGATATGAATCGTACTGTCCAAGGAGTGGTGTCTGGCTCCTAAACAGAACCGCACAAGTCACAACAAGTCCAGAATGGTAAAATGAAGTTATACAATGCAATCTACATGATTCTAGGTCAATCTAGGCCAAAGTCAACTCTTGGTCAACTCTGGTCAACCCTAGAAGTCAAACTAGGTCAACTAAGGCTAAACTAGGTCAACTAGTCTATACTAGTCCAATCTAGACTAAACTAGCCTATGCTAGTATACCAAGACCTAACTAGCTAGTACACATAGTCCATAGGCTACAAAACCTATACTAGCACCTCAACTCAAAACAAGCCACAACCAATTCTCACTCACAAGTGCATATACACATATATATACATACATATATGTGTTTAGTGTCAAGTGAAATCAAGTGGGTGTGTGCATATGAAAGAGTGTGGTGAGTCATGGTATGGTGATTAGACTAGTGTGTGTGACTTATGTACATGAGAGGGATGCATAGGGGTGTGTGTAAATTGTGTTCAGGGAAAAATACAAGGCAGTGAGCATGTGCAGGAAACATAAACCAGGGAGGAATGTGTGTGCAACATGATAACAGGAATACAAGAATGTGCAGGAAATAACACAGTGGTGATGAGGTGTGTGATCACAGCATATCAACCAACTCATAGGTTCCTATTGAACCAAGGGCAATACTAAATTTCTCAGGTTCTCAGGTTTTAACAAAACAGTCCAATGCATTCAAACCAACTCCATTTTAAACCAAAATCGACACACCAATAGATAATACTTAGAAGGACTTATTAGGCATCTAAAAACATGTAATTAGCAGTGAAATGTGGATCAAAATCATGCTAAAACTGAAATTGGAAAATCTGGAAACAGTGAATGAACTGACTGATACACAGTTTATGAAAGAAAGGGAAATTTCGATTTGATCAATGAAAATGGACTAAAACTCAAAAACAGTGGTTGGTAATAGATGAACATATTGTAACCATGCTACACAAGTGGTTTGTGTCCACTAAAATGGACACAAACGTGTCCACTACAATGAAACCCAAAATCGGGTAACTGGACACAGCAGACTTGACAGTCTCGTACGGGGGTGCACGCGTGTCGTGCACCCGACACAGGCCTCCCCAAGCCTCGTGCTCGTGTCCACACTTAGCCTAGGTATAGGTGCTCGTGTTCGTGTGCCTGAATCGTGTCCTCGTGTCGCCGTGTCCGAGAACCAAGGCCGTATCAGTGGCAAAAGCAACTGTGCACAGTGACAGTGTCGACACAGTGCGTGGTCGATAACTACCAAACCCGACCACAAGATGCCATGAAATTTTGTATGTGGGGTGGCAGACCATGCCCCTAGCCACCCACAAAATTTTGTGTCAATACAAATTGTGTCGTGTCCTGTGGAGCGCTCGATGAGCAGGGGAATACTGTAGCCCCGCGCGCGCGTGTCCAAGTACGTGTGTGCGGGTGTCCTACAGACACGACACAGACACGAAATCACCACAGAGCATTAGGAATGGGTTAGCGACAATAAAACATGATTTTCCATTCATTTATAATTTGAAATTAACATAGAAAGTTTCATTGAGGCATTTATACAAACACTTGTCATGGGACACTGATACGTGTCCTGTTTGGACACGAAACGACACGAAACCCTAGGGATTCCTATTCCTATAGTTAGGTTAGGTCTAGGGCTCCCTATTCATGCACTTAAACCAAAATTTCATGGTAAGATTTGAGAGTTACCTCTATGTATCAAATCCTCCCAAAAAGCTCAAAGAATGGGGTTCTTCCCAATGGTGGAACTCCTCCAAATTTCTCCAAATCTGAGATTATTAATTACCAACAGAAAGTAGGTAGAATTTAGAACCCAATGCAATTTGTTTGGGTTAAAAAGGAATAAAAATGGATTTATGATGAATTTCTAAAGATGGGAGCTCACATCTTTCTTCTCTTGCAATAAATTTCTATGGGAGAGGCTAGCCCTAACTTTGGGAGACATTAAATAGGATGTGATGGGTCAATAGTGGCTGCCATGGGCTGATTAGGGTTAGGGTTGGTTCATGGTGAGGGCCTATGGGCTATTAAGCCTAAGTCCTTAATCATGACTTATGTAGTCATAAGCCATAATAGCCTACACAACTCCAAATCACCCCTACCTAGTTCCAATGACTTAAACCTCATCAAATTAGGTCATACCCAAGTTACTTAACTTAACTAAGTGGCCATAACCTAGGTTAGTCACTAGGTTAGTCTTCTAGTCAACACAAGTCAAAGTCCACTATAGGCCCAAAATCAATTCTCCTAAAAATCACCAAAAATCACCAAAATTATAATAAGTCCAAATATTAAATAATAATTCTAATTAATTCACAAAATTTGAAAAATGACCAAAATACCCCCAAGCTAGAAAAGTGGTAGTGACAAATCTACCCTCCTTAAAATAATTTCGTCCTCGAAATTAAAGGCAAAACTAAACTGCTGAGAAGGATAGAAAAGTATACCTCAAGGTCCAAAAAGATATGGGTAGCGCTCGCGCATCTCATCCTCCCGCTCCTAGGTAGATTCTCCTGGGGAATGATGCCTCCATGCGACGCGTACCAAGGGTATCACCTGGTTCCTCAGAACCTTCTTCCGTCGATCCAGAATTTCCACTGGCTGCTCTGGATAGCTGAGAGAAGGACCCACCTCAATCTCCGAATGATCGAGTACATGGCTAGGGTCAGCCACGTACCGTCTCAACTGTGATACATGGAATACGTTGTGGACCCCCACAAGTGCAGGCGGCAAGTCTAGCCTGTAAGCCACGTCACCGACTCTCCCGCTGATAACGAAAGGGCTGATGAAGCGCGGGCTAAGCTTCCCGCCTCCACCAAAATGTATCGTACCACGAGTCGGAGATATCCTCAAGAAAACCTGGTCTCCGACCTAATCACAAGCAAGGTCTCAATTAATATAGATAACAAACATGATCAAAATCACAAACAGACAAACCTAAATCTAATCCTACTCTAGTCTGTACCTCAAACTCCAAGGGCCTCCTGTGGCTATCGGCCCAGTGCCGAAGTCTGTCCTGCGCCACGCGAAGTCTGTCCCTGATGAGCTTCACCTTCTCGGCCGCATCCACAATCATCTCTGGCCCCAGCAAAGCTCGCTCACCAACATCATCCCAGGATAAGGGTGTACGACACCTACGCCCGTACAGAGCCTCGAAAGGTGACATCTCAATGCTGGCCTGGAAACTATTGTTGTATACAAACTCCACCAGGTGAAGATAATCCTCCCAGGAACCTCCAAAGTCCAGGACGCACGTCCGCAGCATATCCTCAAGGGTCTGAATAGTCCGCTCTGACTGTCCGTCCGTCTGGGGGTGGTATGCAGTACTAAACTTGAGCTGAGTGCCCAAGCTGGTCTGCAGACTCCTCCAGAAATGGGAAGTAAAACGGCTATCCCGATCTGAGACGATGCTGACCGAAACTCCGTGAATCCTGACTATCTGCCGCATGTACATCTCCGCCAGTCTCTCTGTAGACGTACCCACCTTGAATGGCAAGAAGTGGGCCGATTTGGTCAACCTGTCCACGATGACCCAAATCGCGTCTTTCCTCCCTGGAGTACGCGGCAAACCTGAAACGAAGTCCATCGTGATATGCTCCCATTTCCACTCGGGAATGGGCAGCGGCTGCAACAATCCACCGGGCCTCTGTCTCTCTGCCTTGACCTGCTGACAGACCAAGCACCTAGCTACGAAGTGGGACACCTCCCGCTTCATTCCTGACCACCAAACATGCTCCCGCAGATCTCGGTACATCTTGTTGGCACCCGGATGTATAGAGTACTGCGATCTGTGGGCCTCCTGCATAATCTGCTCTCTGAGCTTCCCGCTCGGCACACATAACCTGGCACCGTGCCTCAGGGCACCATCCGCTGTAAGTGAGAACTCAGGATCTCCCACTCCCATACTGATATGTTCTCTGATACTCTGAAAAGCCACATCCTCGAACTGGGCCACCTTGATCCTGTCCACCAAGTCTGACTGTATCTGCATCCCCCATAGCTGCATCTGCACTCCCGGCACGATCACCTCAATCCCAAGGCTCTCCAAATCGACAAGCAAATGCCGATCCATGGTCAAACACATGGCTGTCGGATACCTGCTCAAGGCATCGGTAACCACGTTGGCCTTCCCTGGATGATACTGCAGTACAATGTCGAAGTCCTTCATCAACTCCAACCATCTGTGCTGTCTCATGTTCAACTCCTTCTGGGTGAACACATACTTTAGGCTCTTGTGATCTGTGAAGATCTCCACCCGCTCACCATACAGATAATGCTTCCACAGCTTCAAAGCAAAGATCACTGCTGCCAGCTCCAGGTCGTGGGTAGGGTAATTCTTCTCATGGGGGCGTAACTGCCTGGAAGCATAGGCAATTACCTTTTCGTGCTGCTGCAACACACAACCCAGCCCCTTCCCTGAAGCATCACTATAAATAGTGAATCCACCTGATCCTGAAGGCAACGTCAGAATCGGAGCTGTCGTCAGCCGCTTCTTCAACTCATCAAAAGCTGCCTGACACTCCTCTGACCATACATACTCAGTATCCTTCCGGGTCAACCGTGTCAACGGCTCTGCAACCCGGGAGAAATCCTGCACAAATCTCCGGTAATATCCTGCCAGCCCCAGGAAGCTCCTGATCTCTGCAACTGAAGTCGGCGCTGCCCATGCCTCAACTGCTACAATCTTCTTGGGGTCAACTGAGATACCATCTCCAGTCACAACATGCCCCAAGAAATCCACCCGGTCTAAGAAAAACTTACACTTTGAGAGTTTTCCATAAAGCTGCTCCTTCCTGAGAATCTCCAGCACTATCCGCAGATGTTCCTCGTGCTCCTCCTCAGTCTTAGAATATATCAAGATGTCATCAATAAACACTACTACAAACTGATCCAGATACTGATGGAACATCTTGTTCATCAGGTTCATAAACACTGCTGGTGCATTGGTTAGCCCAAACGGCATAACCAAAAACTCGAACTGTCCATACCGCGTCCTGAAAGCGGTCTTGGGAATATCATCCCCCTTCACCTTCACCTGGTGATATCCCGACCTCAGATCAATCTTGGAAAATACCCGAGCTCCGCTCAACTGGTCAAATAAATCGTCGATCCGCGGCAGTGGGTATTTGTTCTTGATCGTGAGGTTGTTGAGTGCCCTATAGTCAATACACATGCGTACTGACCCATCCTTCTTCGGCACAAACAACACTGGTGCACCCCATGGCGACGAACTCGAGCGGATGAAGCCCTTGTCCTGTAGCTCATCCAACTGCTTCTTCAGCTCCACCAGCTCGCTGTTGTTCACCCGATAGACATGCTGAGAGATAGGCTCCGCTCCTGGAACCAAGTCTATCGAGAACTCTATGTCCCTGTCTGGTGGCAGTCCCGGCAGCTCCTCCGGGAAAACATCCATGTACTCTGCTATCAAGGGGTGTGGAATCGTCTGCTCCTCGACCGAGACTCCACAGAAGACTCCGCTGCTCTGCTCTGCCTGACGTCTGGAGTACTCGAACTCTGGCTCCCCCGGCGCTCTAAACAGAACTCTACCCCCTCTGCAATCAATGCTGGCGTGGTGCCTGCTCAACCAATCCATGCCTAGTACTATATCGTAGTTCGGCAATGGCATTACGAGCAGGCTCACCTCCAACTCACGGCCTCCCAAATCTACTCTCCGACCCTTACAAACATCACGCACGAGGATAATGCCACCCCCGGTCGTGATCTTGTAAGTCCTAGGCAACGATTCAGCTATGATACCGTGTCTAATCGCAAAAGATACAGATATGAAGCTATGCGATGCACCAGAATCAAACAACGTAAATGCTGGACTGGAGTCGAGAAGAATCGAACCTGCGATCAGCTCCCCTATCGCCTCTGCATCCTCAGCTGCCATGGCGAAAGCTCGCCCCTGCTGGCCTTCCCTGGCCTGCTGCTGGTGCTGGACAAACCTCTGCTGCTGCGTCGGCAGGGCTGGTCCCCGCTGCTGTCCTGCTGGAGCTCTGGCTCCTCCTCCTGGGTCTGCTCGTACTACGCGGCACTCCCTCATCTGATGGTCTGCTGAACCACACTTCAGGCACTGGCCCAACCTCCTCCGACACTCATTGGCTACATGCCCGGGCTTCTTGCAATAGGCACAAGTAACAATCTGCCTCTGTCCCTGCTGGTGCTGCCTCTGCTGCTGCTGCTGAGGGGCTGGCCTCTGCTGAATCGGCTGAGGCTGAAACTGCCTCGGCTGCTGATACTGAAAGTGAGGCCTCTTGGCCTGGCCTCCGCTGCTGCTACTACCCCCAACTGGGTCTCTCCCTCTCTTGAGCCTAAGCTCAAGGTCATCCTCTGCAGCTAATGCGTCCACCAGTATCTCCTCAAATGTAGTACTGCGGGCGTTCTTGGTGTAGGACTTGACCTCCTTTACCAAGCCCTTCCGGAACCTCCGGGCCTTCGTCGCCTCCGACAAGTCCTCTACAAATCTGTCCAGGCGGCAGAACTCTCCTGCATACTCCTCCACAGACTGACTCCCCTGGACTAGGGCCTCGAACTGAGTCTCGAGGGCTCCCAGCGCTGCCTCTGGGAAGAACTTCTTCTTGAACAGCTTCTTGAATGCTGCCCAAGTCTGTCCTGCTGTGCCGACCCTCGGGTCGGTCTTGTACCATGTCCGGGCCAGATCCTGCATCATGCTGGCCGCTGCCTCTATCTGGATTCTCGCCGGAATCTCAGCCAGCCTAAAAATCTCCTCCATATGCTCGATCCACTCATCGGCATATAGGGTCCCCTCTGTCCCGCGAAAGTCTCTCGGGTGCATCTTCTGAAAGTCTTGGATGCCTTTCTCCCGTGGCTGGTGTGGCTGCTGGGCTGCTGCGGGCTGAGCCACTACTCTCTCTACTGCTGTCACTGCCAGCTCAATGCCTCGAGTGAGCTCTGCCGTCTGCCTCTGCTGCTGTCCCTGCTGACCCTTCATGTACTGCCTGAAGAAGGATAGCAGCTGCACTGCGTCTATCGTCCCTGGAGGTGGCTGCTGGTAAGGATCCTCTGGGATAACCGGGTCCTGCCTCCGAGCCGGTGGGTGCATGTCCCCTGCTGCGGCTGCCGAGGTCTCCACACGAGCTGAGGTGGCAAGAGCTGCAGTCTCCTGGCCTCGCCGTGCTGGCTGAGAGGTGGCAGTCCCCTCTATAGCATCCTCAGGAACGGTATGCTGTGCACGAGTCTCTACCATCCTGAAGATAGACAAACAAGAGTATCAATTTCTGAGAAAGAAGCGAAATAACATAGGCGGACAATTTATATTTCAAAGGATTAGCTGACAAAAGGATTTAGATGGCAATAAAAGAAATTTTTCTAAAGTGATTGAGTATCTTAAAATTAATGTCCTATATCTATAGCAGGCTGCAGTGATACTCTAGTTCGAGCACCACTACACTTATAGTCTAGACCTGCATGGGCCACCACTAAAAACGTGTCACGACCCGCACCCTAAAGTAAGGGCACGAGGCGTGAATACGTCCAGCCTACGCCGCAGTATCGGTGGTAGAACGCTGCCCTGGGTCTCAACATCTAGCAATTTATCTATAAGCAGTTTATACTCCCCGAACGGGGTAACAAAATAATAACAACTCAATCACAGCTAAGGAAAAGATAGCACGATATGAAATAGAACTCAAGGAAACAAAGAGATGACATAGTCTAAGATAATCCAGCAATCCACAAAACAAGTCTCAGATGAAAGAATATACAAACTGATCTCCAAAATAAGAGTCTAGCTAAAACATGTCCAACTACATAAAGATAAAAGCCTAACTATCTAGTCTAGGCAGTCGGGGGAAAGTCCTCAGCTACTGCTGGATCCTCCTGAGGGTCCAGCTCACAGGTGTCATCCAGGGCTGCCCCATAATAGGTGTCCAGACCAGCCTCCTCCTCATCCTCTGTAATATTTCAATAGGTCCAGTCAGGACAGGAGCGAGCACAGTACATCTCAACAATTCATAGCAGGTTAGAAAATATGAACATGCAGTAAAATAAGATACAGGTACTGAAAGAAGAACAGTATGTAAAACAGGAAGAGCTGTAATAGAATATCTACTATACATAGAGAACTAACAGTGACTAGTGAGTCAGAGTACAACATGAACATGTAAATGGCCAGGGATGATTCAATGAAGACACTATGGAATGATTCAATGAAGATACTACTGGTGTATTATTTACATGTCCATTTCTACTCCCCCTTACCCCCAATCAATACACAAGGATCCAGTCAGGTTATATATATGATTCCATGCAAGGCCCGTGAAGGAGGATACATGGATGTCCCATAAATGGGGAGTCTGGGGGTTACCCAACTGTGTAGGATTCAAGAGACTCTGTGATCATGAGGGTACATGTCACAAGTAATCAAGTGAACCAAGAGCATAGTGATACGTCATGTAAGTAAAACGTACTGAACACGTAGTACCCGATGCTCCCTAAGGATAACATCTCAAGAAAGGATCCATATAGTACCAATCTGTGTGACCGTCGTGACAGTACAAGTAAAGTAATCTACTGCAGGAAATAATTCTAAGCAAGATATGAAATGATCAGAGAATGTACTCGCCTGTAACTGAGTGTCCGATATGAATCGTACTGTCCAAGGAGTGGTGTCTGGCTCCTAAACAGAACCGCACAAGTCACAACAAGTCCAGAATGGTAAAATGAAGTTATACAATGCAATCTACATGATTCTAGGTCAATCTAGGCCAAAGTCAACTCTTGGTCAACTCTGGTCAACCCTAGAAGTCAAACTAGGTCAACTAAGGCTAAACTAGGTCAACTAGTCTATACTAGTCCAATCTAGACTAAACTAGCCTATGCTAGTATATCAAGACCTAACTAGCTAGTACACATAGTCCATAGGCTACAAAACCTATACTAGCACCTCAACTCAAAACAAGCCACAACCAATTCTCACTCACAAGTGCATATACACATAGACTATTATATATATACATACATATATGTGTTTAGTGTCAAGTGAAATCAAGTGGGTGTGTGCATATGAAAGAGTGTGGTGAGTCATGGTATGGTGATTAGACTAGTGTGTGTGACTTATGTACATGAGAGGGATGCATAGGGGTGTGTGTAAATTGTGTTCAGGGAAAAATACAAGGCAGTGAGCATGTGCAGGAAACATAAACCAGGAAGGAATGTGTGTGCAACATGATAACAGGAATACAAGAATGTGCAGGAAATAACACAGTGGTGATGAGGTGTGTGATCACAGCATATCAACCAACTCATAGGTTCCTATTGAACCAAGGGCAATACTAAATTTCTCAGGTTCTCAGGTTTTAACAAAACAGTCCAATGCATTCAAACCAACTCTATTTTAAACCAAAATCGACACACCAATAGATAATACTTAGAAGGACTTATTAGGCATCTAAAAACATGTAATTAGCAGTGAAATGTGGATCAAAATCATGCTAAAACTGAAATTGGAAAATCTGGAAACAGTGAATGAACTGACTGATACACAGTTTATGAAAGAAAGGGAAATTTTGATTTGATCAATGAAAATGGACTAAAACTCAAAAAAAGTGGTTGGTAATAGATGAACATATTGTAACCATGCTACACAAGTGGTTTGTGTCCACTAAAATGGACACAAACGTGTCCACAACAATGAAACCCAAAATCGGGTAACTGGACACAGCAGACTTGACAGTCTCGTGCGGGGGTGCACGCGTGTCGTGCACCCGACACAGGCCTCCCCAAGCCTCATGCTCGTGTCCACACTTAGCCTAGGTATAGGTGCTCGTGTTCGTGTGCCTGAATCGTGTCCTCGTGTCGTCGTGTCCGAGAACCAAGGCCGTATCAGTGGCAAAAGCAACTGTGCACAGTGACAGTGTCGACACAGTGCGTGGTCGATAACTACCAAACCCGGCTACAAGATGCCATGAAATTTTGTATGTGGGGTGGCAGACCATGCCCCTAGCCACCCACAAAATTTTGTGTCAATACAAATTGTGTCGTGTCCTGTGGAGCGCTCGATGAGCAGGGGAATACTGTAGCCCCGCGCACGCGTGTCCAAGTGCGTGTGTGCGGGTGTCCTACAGACACGACACAGACACAAAATCACCACAGAGCATCAGGAATGGGTAAGCGACAATAAAACATGATTTTTCATTCATTTATAATTTGAAATTAACATAGAAAGTTTCATTGAGGCATTTATACAAACACTTGTCATGGGACACTGATACGTGTCCTGTTTGGACACGAAATGACACGAAACCCTAGGGATTCCTATTCCTATAGTTAGGTTAGGTCTAGGGCTCCCTATTCATGCACTTAAACCAGAATTTCATGTTGAGATTTGAGAGTTACCTCTATGTATCAAATCCTCCCAAAAAGCTCAAAGAATGGGGTTCTTCCCAATGGTGGAACTCCTCCAAATTTCTCCAAATCTGAGATTATTAATTACCAACAGAAAGTAGGTAGAATTTAGAACCCAATGCAATTTGTTTGGGTTAAAAAGGAATAAAAGTGGATTTATGATGAATTTCTAAAGATGGGAGCTCACATCTTTCTTCTCTTGCAATAAATTTCTATGGGAGAGGCTAGCCCTAACTTTGGGAGACATTAAATAGGATGTGATGGGTCAATAGTGGCTGCCATGGGCTGATTAGGGTTAGGGTTGGTTCATGGTGAGGGCCTATGGGCTATTAAGCCTAAGTCCTTAATCATGACTTATGTAGTCATAAGCCATAATAGCCTACACATCTCCAAATCACCCCTACCTAGTTCCAATGACTTAAACCTCATCAAATTAGGTCAAACCCAAGTTACTTAACTTAACTAAGTGGCCATAACCTAGGTTAGTCACTAGGTTAGTCTTCTAGTCAACACAAGTCAAAGTCCACTATAGGCCCAAAATCAATTCTCCTAAAAATCACCAAAAATCACCAAAAATCATATTAATTATAATAAGTCCAAATATTAAATAATAATTCTAATTAATTCACAAAATTTAAAAAATGACCAAAATACCCCCAAGCTAGAAAAGTGGTAGTGACAAATTCCAGATTTTGGGTTGACCAAAAACAGAGGAGATGATGCCCGATTTTTCCGTAAATCCTGAATTATTTTTAAAATAAATTTAAAATAAATTTTGGAATTTATTCGATATTTGATTTTGGGGTGACGACCGTATCGGTCAATGGACCCGGCTAAGTGCAAACGAAACCGGCCCCGCCCGGACGTTGAGGCAATTAGCCAAGATGAGGATCAGACCATATCTGAGACTTATAATTTATCTTTATTTTTATATTTAATTTCTGTTTATATTTATTTAATATTTTAGTTTAGGACTAACGGCAGTTTATCTTATTTCAATTTATGTAAATAAATTGTAATGGGCATAAGCCCAGCTGGCTGTGGTCTATAACTGTAATAGCTTAGATTTTCCTGTTATTTTTTGGTTTTGCGAGTTTTTAATATTTAACGATTAAATTGACTTAAAAGTATTTTCGTATAAAATTAATTAATATTTTCTCACCTAAAAATTGACAAGTTTATTAGTAATTAAAAGTCACGTATTTCTCACTAAATAAGAAAATTAGCTTTATATTTATATTTATAAAAAATACCAAGTTTTCCTAAAATAATCTGGCAGCGACGATGTTTTCCGAATTCAAAGTTAAAATGACATTTTCTCTCGTATTAAATCAACGTACCAAATAATCGTATTTTCTGTGTTTGGTTAATTAAAGAACTAAAATTGGACTATGACGCAAATAGAGATTTCAACTAGCGTAGCTAAGCTGGTAAACCTGACATCTGAGTCTATCTCTCGAATGTAGGAATTCGAGGACGACCCTAACTTCCTGTCTCGAAGTCTTCTACCTCTCCAGTCATTTCCTTGAGGCAAGTATAGTTTATGTTAGTTTACAGTTATTTATTTAATCGCTTTACTGCAATTTTAAACCACGATACAAACACGAAACTCTCACCGAGAGTACTGTACTGTAACTACTGGGGACTAGGAGAATAGCGTAATGATTATGACCATACTGTAACAAAACCCCTTATCCTTCCTGTAACAAACCTAAGCCGGTCATATTTCATTGCCTATTCAAATCACTGTTTTACTGTAACAAACTGTTCATGTTTAAAACTGTTTAGAACTACATGATTCTATTATTTAAATTAACTGTTTAAAAATTAGCATGAAGTATACTTTGCTCTCTCCTGACTGGAGATATATTTTTAGGGGACGTTGAGGATGCAGAGCTGTGTTACAACAGCTACTACGACCCTGTGTTGTACCCAGTTGTGCTGCCAGAGTCCCCACAGGAGGACGATGGGACTGAGGTCGATGATCCGGCTGCTAGATAGATTTCTTTTCTGCATTGTTGTTTTATTTCAAATTCTGTATTTTCTTTCAGAACAGTTTCTATTGTATTTAAATTTTAAAGTTTAAATAAAGTTTATTTCCGAAGTTGAGTTGTGATAAATATAGTGTTGTTGTATGGTTACCTGCTACTGAACAGCTTACTGCCGCCGTCTCAACAACGGTGCAGGCTGGGCATGATCCGACTAGACCCAGATTATTGGGATCGGGTTGTGACCCCGACTAGGTAAACTCTAACCCTATAACTGTGCCCTGCTATCCCGTGTCCATATCTGACATAACACGACACGAGACAGACACTTGTACAGGAAACCCTATGTCTGACCTACCTCTGGACACAACACGACACGAGACATACACTTGTACATGTATGTTGTGTAGTTTGGACACTCGTGTCCAGTTTTATGGACATGTGGACACCCCCTTGACACGTACACATGTATGTTAATCTTTGTACACAATTTTTCCTCATTTTAAATAAGTATATAGGTATTTTTGTGTGTACCATTGTATGTACATATATGTATAGGTATACTCATTGTATCTTACAGTTCATATGAAGAAAACTGAGATTTCACAATGGAACTTGGATTTTGATACATGAAAACTGTCATTTGGGATTGAATGAAATATGTATAGGTTTGGGTAATGTATATATATGAACTGAGTTGCATGATATGTTAACTGAGAGTAGGTCTCAAAAATGAAAACTGGGTTTGAAATGTAACCTTTGATCTGCTTTCGAAAATGTACTCAAACGAGATGATGGTTCCTTTAGTTAGCTTGCTTATGTTACAATTATATTCTCTGTGAATATCGATCTTACCAGATGGCACCCATGACCCGAACTACGACACGTCGTTTGAGGGAAACACGGATTGTTAAGGTGGCTCCTCCTACTGTTAAGGAGGAAGTGGCACCGGTAGCTAGTGAGACCGGGAGTTCCATTCATCCAGCACATGCAGTGGAATGGAGCTTTCCCGCCGTCGATCCCACTTATCAGAAGATATTGCATGATGGTATCATTGAGCGTATGCGTGAACTGCGTGGTCGTCATTAGTGTAGTTTTATGGATATATTTTGTGTTGGACTATTAGTACTTATTACCAGATGTACTTGTTTTATGGAGATGAGTTTATGGACTTAATTATGGACTTATTACCAGCTGAACTTGTTTTATGGAGATTAATTATGAAGATTAATTATGGACTTATTACCACTTGATTTATGGAGATTAATTAGGCTAAGTCTTCTGTGTGGTCAATTCTGATACATTATGGTTATATGGTCATGTCATGTGATACACTATTACCACTTGTTGTATCATGATTACTTGGGATTCTATTTCAATGTTTAGGATATGTCATGATTAATGCGCCTATTACTTTTACAAGTATTTCAACGAGTACATGTATCTATCTTACAGAATTATACTCAAATGGATATGTATCTGAATTACTATCTGCAAAATCGTTCTTGGATGTACAATCGTCATCCTGATGACATGTGCGGTGTGCGAGATGAATTCATAGAGGGTGTACAGAAGTTCCTACAGTTTGCCAAGGCGTTCCTTCAGTACATGGACGGTACCAAAATTAAGTGTCCGTGTGTGAGATGTTGCAACTTGAAATATCATCCAGAAGTGGAAGTCACGTATCATTTATACTCGAAGGATTTCACGCCAAATTACTATCAGTGGAGCGCGCACGGAGAACTTGTGCCTTTAGCATCGGAGTATGAGCCTCATGTGGATGTCCACAACCACGCTGCTTACGATGATGGGTTGGTGAACATGGTTTTTGACACGGCGGGGCCTAGTTTTGATCCGGACAATCATGATGCACCTGAGGAGACACCGAACGCCGATGTTGCAAAGTTCATGGAGTTGCTAGAGAATACAATGACTCCATTATCTCCTGGTTGTGAGGATCATTCACCGTTGAAGGTGGTTACAAGATTGTTGAGCATCAAGTCCGATTTTAATATGTCGCAAGATTGCTACATCGAGTTATGGAGTTGATTATAGAAATATTGCCTGAGGGTGCTAAGTTTCTTAAAGACTTTTACCGGTCTAAGAGGATGGTGAGATCGCTCTGGATGGGATATGAGAAAATTGATGCATGTTGCAATGGGTGCATCTTGTACTACAAAGACGACAAGGATGAAAATGCCTGCAGATTTTGTGGTGTTGATCGCTACAAGGGAAGTGGTAGAAGGAAGTCTGTCGGTGAAAGGAAGCCTACCGATTCGATGCACTACTTGCCGTCGACGTCGCGGTTGCAGTGGTTGTTTATGGTGAAGGAAACTGCAGAAAACATGAGTTGGCATAAGCGAGAACAGACGGAAGGAGTGTTGGATCATCCATATGATGGAGAAGCATGGAAGCACTTTGATCGAGAGTATCCAGATTTTGCTTCTGATTTGCGTAATGTCAGATTGGGTCTCTGCTCCGACGTTTTTATCCCATTCGGATTGGGTCTCTGTTATCTACCATGGATTCCTACTACCAGCGACTAGCAGTGTTGGAGCGTTATTGTCCTCCGGGTGCGCCTTCATCGTCATTGACTCCGCCAACGCCACTGCCTTCTTCATTGACACCGCCTCCACCGACGTCACTACCTTCTTCTTCGGTGACAATTTCACTGAAGGAGTACGAGATGTTTCTATCCATGAGGCGCGGCGGTGCCCCTCCTCTTCCAGATCTCCAGTAGTCCTAGTTAGGACTGTTTGTTTGTGTTTGTTTGTTCCTATCCATATGGATTTATTTGTGTTTGTTTGTGTTGATTCTTAGTTTGTGTGTAGACTATTGGTATTGGTGGTCAGGATGTTTGGATATTTGTTGGTTGGTTTATCGACTTGGATATTTGTTGGTTGGTTTATAGACTTGGATATTTATTGGATGGTTATTTGTTGTAGACTTGGGACGACATATTATTATGTATTGATTTACAGTCTTGGATATTTGTTTAGTTGGTAGTGGGTTTATAGACTTGGATATTTGTCACGATCCGCTACCCAAATTGTTGGGCCAAGCCGAGCCATGTCCAGCCTACGCTTGAGATAAAGCATAGTAAGCTGTTCTAAAGACAAACATGATATGATCAAAGTGTGCTAATAGTTCTATATGTCATATTGAGTCAGAAATGTTCCAAACACAAAAGTCATCTCGTATATAAATATGTTCCAAGTACAAGTCCATAATATAAAACTGGATACAGGTCCAGTTACAAAATACGTAGTCTAGAATATGACTACTCTCAAAGTTCTGAGCAACAACACAAATTAGACGAGTTTTCCCGCAGGTGCATCCTCGTAAAGTAAAGCCTGATCCTCATCAGCAACTCCATAATAGGAATCACATAGCAACTCCTCCCCGGTAAGTATACCTACAACGTTATCCTGTCAGGACGTAAGAAAGTACTGATTCTAACAAATTAAATATACGAAACATGAAATGAACAGAAGTGTAATAAACTAGAATCATGGCATATCATGGTTTAATTTGGTTTTTAGAAATGGCAACATATGTTTGTTTAAAATTTAAAACCGTAGCATGTACGTGATCGGTCAATAGGTAATAGGATGTACAGTGCTACATATCAATTTTTTTGGAATGCACATACGTGCATTAACGGCATCGGTGTATATCCATACACAAATACGGGATCAGAACATACGGCAAAGTTACATATAGAATGTTGCCGTGCACGGTAAATACATACAGAGAAGGGGGGTACGATCACGTACTCTACTAACAGTTTTCCCTCAACCCATTTTATAACATGTGGGTGATACAAGAATAGTATGAAGCATGGTGGATACTGAGAGCAGTATGAAGCATATGAAACTTGGTGATATACGACTTGCAGTTCAGATATTAACATGGTTTATACACAATTCATTATATGATGTAAATAAAGTTTGTAGAGGTACTTGCCTCTAGCAAAGCAAAGTAGTGAAGGAAATGCTATAGATGTCTGGTGAATCATCACTGTAGAAATAATATATAAACTTAGTTTTCATACTAAATTAAACATTAAGACACTAGTTGTGCGACACGACTTTCTGACTGGACACCTAGTGTAGCTCACATTCCCGAAAATTTAAAATATTTTTTTATTATTTATTTTATTTAAATGGTGATTTTTAGATTTTTATAAATAATTATTTAGTTAATTATTACGGTAAATAATTTTTAGCCATGATTAGAAATTGGAGTACAAGGTGACTAGAAATCGTGGCATGGATAGTGCAGTGGTGTGCCTTGACTAGTGTATTAGCCATGCCAGGAAAGACCGAGCCATAGTGATGTCCTACCTAGGAAAGCCAAGCCAAGTCGCGACTTAACCCTTACCGAAGATTTTATTTATTATTTACTTATTTATTATTAATAAGGTTATTTTGTGGAGATTTAATAAGCATGTTCATTCCATTTAAATATTATAATTATTATTGGGTCGATTTATGATAAATTAAATTTATATATATATATATATATATATATATATATATATATATATATATATATATATATATATATATATATATATATGTAGATATAAATGTGCTCTTCTATATATGGATAATAAGGACATTGGTATTTATAATATTGATTCAAAGTATTTTAGGTTTTTGAGAGTTTAAGGATATATATATGTGTATATGTCTTGTATATATATATATATATATATATATATATATATATATATATATATATATATATATATATATATATATATATATTTTTTTTTTTTTTTTTTTTTTTCAAACAAAACTTTTATTGATTGAAACCAAAACAAGTACAATAAGGACACTAACTGTGTCGACAACGAATAGTAGCCTTCCCCACTTGTCTATGCACTTCAGAAACTAGCTTGTCAGCAGTGAAGCCCTGGTTCTCATATCTCCATTTGTTCCTATCTTTCCATAAAACCCATATCACAGCTGCAGCAACAATTTCCTTCCTGTGTTTTTTCTTCTTCCGCCACCAATCTCTAAGTCGCTCAATGATTGATCGACTTCGAGATGAAACGCCATATGTCAGTTGGATAGCTCCCCAAACATCCTTGGCCCTGTCTCCCTGATTCAGGATATGCTCCAATGTTTCCACCTGATTACTTGCGCAACAATGGCACTTCGAAGCCAAGCTAAATCCAAGCCTGGTAATGTTATCATCAGTAGGTAACTTGTTATGTAGTGTTCTCCATAGCAAGACAGACCATTTCACTGGGATGCATGAACTCCAGATGTGTGTGTAATGATGCAGAATAGGTCTTTGAATCCTGACTAAGTCCCAGGCGGATGATAATGTGAATTTACCCGACTGAGTTTGTCCCCAGCGCCATGTATCATCAATCTGAATAATTTGATGCTGTGCCATATCTCTGCCCGCTATCAAACGTTTCCAAACATGGGAAGCGTTTGAAGTAATTGCTACATTTAATGGACTAGCACTGGAGCAGTATTTAGCAGAGAAATAATTTGTCCATAAGCTTTCTTGAGTTAAGAATTTACACCATAACTTTGTGGTGAAAGCATGCATCATGTCTTCCAGCCGTTTGATCCCTAGCCCACCTTCTTCTTTAGTTCTTGCAATGCGATCCCAACCTAGCCAGGTCCTCTTCGCAACACCAAGTTGGCTACCCCAAAAGAAGCTTGAGAACATAGCCTCCAGTCGGTGTAGGACAGTAATCGGGGGGTTACATGCCGCAAGCGTGTACATAGGAATTGATGTAAGCACTGATTTGATTAACACAAGTTTGCCACCTGGTGAGAGAATCTTGTTGTGCCACCCTTCGACCTTGCTACGAATTCTGTTGAGCAATTCCTCATACATAGCCCCATTTCGACGGCCAGCCATGAGTGGACATCCGAGATAAGTAAATGGCGGAGAGCCAATACTAAAGCCTGTTCTTTGAGCCAACTCTAATCCTCTCTCCTGTAGAACAAATTGCGACATGTATATAGATGATTTTGATTTGTTAATCAACTGACCCGAGGCTGCCTCATACTGTGCCAGGATAGCAGTGATTTTGTTGACAGATCTAACATCTCTTGCAGAAATAGAAGAATATCATCTGCGTACGCTAGATGCGTAATTGGTGGACAACCACGAGGTGTGACGAATGTTGTGAATCCTTCTGACTCGGGCAGCTTCTTCAGACTTCGTGAGAGAGCCTCCGCCGCGATTATAAACAGAGCTGGGGAAATGGGGTCTCCTTGACGAACCCCACGAAAAGCCTGGAAATATTCAGTTGATTCCCCGTTGATCAAAGGGGCATACCATACATTGTTAACAAGTCGCAGCATCATGTCAACCCATTTATTATGGAAACCAAATTTTCTGAGTACCTTCAGAAGGAATCTCCAATCAACCCTGTCATATGCTTTCATCATATCTAATTTTATTGCAATATTTCCTCCCCTATTTTTCTTGTTCATTCTAGTCATCAATTCTTGAGCAAGAAGAATGTTATCAACAATATCTCTGCCTTGAACAAACCCACTCTGTTCTGGGGAGATAATACGGGGTAACACAGGGGCCAAGCGACAGGATAGAAGTTTAGAGATTACCTTGTTCATCACTGAGCAAAGGTTGATAGGCCTATAGTCACCAAAGCTCTTTGCCTGCTTCACCTTTGGAATTAAAACCAGAGATATGTTAGTGAAAGCTCGAGGCAGTGCGAACCCATCTATGAAGAGCCCAACTGCCTCGGTTAAATCCTGGCCAACTATATCCCAGCAAGATAGAAAGAAAGATGGGGTAAAACCATCTGGCCCTGGCGCGCTATTTTTGTCTAGGGACTTAAGAGCTTCAAAGACTTCTTCCTTAGTAGGTGCCGCAATCAGTAAGTTGTTCTCCTCCTCAGTGATTAGGCTAGGGATGTTCTCAATCACCTCTGATTCCTCCTGGATATCTCCTCTTTGATATAACTTCGAGTAATAGTCTTTAGCATAAGCATGAATCAAGAGTTTATCTTTCAAAATGGTCCCATCCTCTTTAGCAATAGAATGAATTTGAAGTGAACGTTTACGGTTAGACACACATCCATGGAAGTATTGCAGTGTTTTTGTCACCTTGCAAATCCCATTTCATCCTTGATTTTTGCTTCCAGTATGCTTCTTCTATACTCACTCTCTGTTTGAGGATTGCTGTAGCCTTGGCTAACTGTTGGCGGCTATTGACATTATTATACTTCTCATGGTCGATCTCCGCGGCCAGCACTTCATCTTCGGCTTGCTTGACTTGTTAAAAAATGTCACCATATGTTTGTCTGCTCCAGTGCGATAGAATCTTCCTGCAAGCCTCGAGCCTAAGAGAGACTCGAGTGGTCCCAAGACGATGATCAACAGAGTACCACGCTCGTTGAATACGTGAATTGAAATCTTCATAATCAACCCAAAAATCTAGAAATCTGAATTGCTTTTTTCCCGCCGCCAAATGTGATTTAAATTTGATTAACAGTGGGGCATGGTCTGACTCAACACGGTTGAGGTGTTCAACTGTTGAGATCGAAGCCATGTCTAACCAAGTCTGATCAACAAGAACCCGATCCAATCTGGAGCCACAGCGGCCGTCATGCTTCGACTTAATCCATGTGTAACAGCTGCCCGAGTATTGAAGTTCGACCATTCCTGTAGCAAGTATAAAATTTGCAAATTCTTCCATAGATACGTGGTCAGGAGGCCGACCACCAATCTTCTCCCCAGACCGCAAGATAGCATTGAAATCTCCTCCTATCGACCATGGCGGTTGAATGGAGGTCTGTAACTGAGAGAGTCTGGTCCATAGGGTCCTACGCCCCTCCTTTGTGTTATCACCATGAACAACAGTGAAAAATGCAGGAACTGGAAGCATATGATGAGTGAGAGAGATTGTAACAGCTTGATCAAAGAGTCTTGAAGAGAAATATCACAATTGGATTTAGCCAAAACCCAGATATTACCCCGATCATTAGAAAATGCCTGAGCAAAACCTAACTTCAACTGGAAATGCAGTATTTGGCTTCTGTCAACCTTAGGCTCTATGATGCCAAGAAGGACGATCTTGTGAATTCTAACCAGGGTTTTGATTCTTTTCAAGGACATTTGATTGGCAATACCACGTACGTTCCAGATAAGAGTATTAAACATGAGAGGAGGATTTGAGGGTACCAGTGAAGGTAGAGTTTGCAGATTGCCTCGTGACTCGATCGGATGGCGGGACGACCTTTTGGTTCTTCCTCTTCTTTTGGATGGTTGTTGAAGACGGTCCATCCTCAGAGGGACGTTCGACTTCTGTTCCTGTCGAACCCCCATCGACCGTCTCTTCCACTGCAAGCTGTTCGTCAGGCGCCGCACGCTCGACTTCATCTGCCCAACTTCCCAAAGTTGGAGAACTGAGGGCTTCTTCTTCAGTTTGTTCTCCACTTATCTCACCCTCTTCGAGAATTCGACCCTCGTCATCATGGGGGATGACGTACGCCGCCACTTGAGAGTCATTAATGACGTTAACCGTCATTTCTATATTTGTCTCCTCGGGCACAACTCCCGACGTCTCTGATATGCCAATAGGCTCCCTAGGGAAGTCATTCACTGGGTTTTGTGCATCAATATTATCAGTGGGGTCCAGCGCAGTTAATATCTCCTTGTTTGGCAATATAGTGTTCGCCTCCTCCGGAGAAGCTATAGCAGTTATTGGATCCCTGCTTGGAGAGTTGAAGTTGAGGCAATAGTATTAGTTTGCTTGGTGGGATCTTCTTGAACTCCCGTTCCTCATTGGTCCTTCGAAGAATGGATATGACCTTCAATCCCATCGACCCTGTCTGGGCTCCACTACTACTGCCTCCTGTTGAGGCTGTGACTCTTGATTCATAGCTTCTTTCCCTTTATTCTTCAGTTTGCAGGCAGATTGTTGGTGTCCTTGATGATGGCAATGAGAACAATATAAAGGTATATATTCGTATTCTACGTCCTGCCAAAAGCTTCTCCCTCTTGACCTATTTATACGAATTCGATGCTGAATTGGTTTGCTCGCATCTACCTCCACAAATACCCGAGCCCTACTAGGGCGAGAGAGATCCATCGTAGCTCTATCCAGTTTTAATGGGGTGCCTATCGCTGAAGTAATAGCAAACAATGCGTCCTTTGCATAGAGATGATGAGGTAGGTCAGGAAGGTCTACCCAAACTGGCATGAGCGAAGATTCATACATTGGTGAGAAATCAGGTTCCCATTTAAAAACCCTCATAGGAGCGCGGGAGATGAACCATGTATCTTTTGATCGGAGTCGTAGAAAATCTTCCTCAATAGAAGGTCTAATGAGAATGTGTTTTCGGTCAATAACTCCCGCTTTGATGTCTCCTTTGAACTGAAACCCTGAGAGAGCCTTTCTAATAGTTTCAATTGAAGGCTTGCTGTGGGAAAACTTACCGACCAGTGCAAAACGGAGAGGGGACGCCAAAACCTGTTCCTCCTCATCAGAAAAGGAAATGGCTGGAGCGCCTTGTATGTTGATACAAGTCGCACCGCCAGGCGAGGAGGCTCCTCCACTCGGCCGGCAACTGCATCTACAAAGGATTTGGCCATCCTAGTTCGACTCCGGCCCGGCCAGAGGCCTAGCCGGCGTCGGGAAGGGGCCGAAAACTGCAGATATCACCGTGTGCGGCGCTAGGGCACAGCACGCACGATCTCTCATATATATATATATATATATATATATATATATATATATATATCTATATATATATATATAGATATATATAGCAATTATATGGGGTATAGCTTGATTAATAGTATTATATATGTGTATGATACAAATATAGGTTATCGCGTATATAAATACAGTATAGATATGTAAATAAATACAGATATTACGT
>JANAVB010027998.1:8428557-8700443 GCA_029216955.1 Iris pallida | reverse complement strand
TTCGGTCAATAACTCCCGCTTTGAGTCTCCTTTGAACTGAAACCCTGAGAGAGGCCTTTCTAATAGTTTCAATTGAAGGCTTGCTGTGGGAAAACTTACCGACCAGTGCAAAACGGAGAGGGGACGCCAAAACCTGTTCCTCCTCATCAGAAAAGGAATGGCTGGAGCGCCTTTGTATGTTGATACAAGTCGCACCGCCAGGCGAGGAGGCTCCTCCACGGCCGGCAACTGCATCTACAAAGGATTTGGCCATCCTAGTTCGACTCCGGCCCGGCCAGAGGCCTAGCCGGCGTCGGGAAGGGGCCGAAAACTGCAGATATCACCGTGTGCGGCGCTAGGGCACAGCACGCACGATCTTCCTATATATATATATATATATATATATATATATATAATATATATATATATATATATATAGCATATATATGGGGTATATGTCTTGTATAATAGATATATATGTGTATGTATACAAATATAGGTATATACGCGTATATAAATACAGGTAATATATGTAATAAATACAGATATATACGTGTGTATGTATATAAATATATATATGTATTATATATGTGTATACGTGTATATATATATATATATAGAGAGAGAGAGAATAAGGGAGGTGAGGTGCCACCCTACCGTAGGGTGTCTACTTGTCACCCCCCCATGCTATCATCAAGCACATGGGTGCATGATGGTAGCATGTGGGGGTGACAAGTAGACACCCTCCATAGGGTGGCACCTCACCTCCCTCATCCTCTATATATATATATATATATATATATATATATATATATATATATATATATATATATATATATATATAGTAATAAATAAAAGAATAGAAAATAAAAACCAAAGCAGGGAGCAGCTGGCCCACAGCCCAGGCTGAGTAATCCCTACTCAACCGGAGCAGAACATCCCCCCCGCGACTACTTATACGCGAGAACAGAGAGTATATCTATATGTAGATAGAGAAACCGAGAGAAAGGAAGAGTGCATCTAACCATAAAGGAAGGACCGCCACCCTTCTTTCCAGACCCAGCGACCCTGCCCCGGCCTCCGCGCGCCGCCGCGAGCCATTGCCGGCCAGCCAAGCCGCCAAGGCCGCGCGCGCGCCGGAGACAGCGCAAGAAGCAACAACAGTTTCAGCCGCAGGGGAGACAGCTTCGTGACGACGTTTCGTCGTGCACGCTCCTTCTTTTGACGAGTCGATTACTCAGGTACGACAGCAACCTAACCATCTATAGATCCTATTAACTTTTCGATTAAAATCATATCGGATTCGGAGTTGATTTGACTCGAAATCGACGGAAAAGCTGTCCCTAAAACAGGAAATAAATAGTTCAAAACCTCACATAGGAAGGCCAATATCTTTTTGGGCTCACAGTGTTTTCGAAATACACTTGAACAGTCTTGTAAACAACCTAACCGAGATTAAAACCCATTAATTAGTTTATTTTTGTAACTATTAGTTTCTGTTTAAAATTAGGTTAAAGTTGATCAAAAATCTGTTTTGAAATCACGAAAACCCACGATACGACGTGCGTCCCGCCATTTCGGGCGACGTGGTCGCGAACCGAAAGCATCGAAAGGTGCGTAACGGCTTCGTGGTCGTGTAGGATTTGACGGAATTCAAATTGGTCACGTGTGCACGACGAATTGGATGCGTATCCGTCGAAATTCACCGTATCGACCACTTTGTAAATTCTTCAATTACTTCGTGCACGCTTGTCAGATCGAGACAAAACTTACGGTAACAGGACCGTATCATTTTTCTGGTCCTATATGCCAAGTTTGGTTCAATTCTGAGACAATTGAATCGGACGCCGTTTTACGGGCCCTACGATCCGACTCAATGGACGATTTTGTGCACGGCCCGCCGGAATCCAACTTTGGACATACGGTTGGGTTCGTATCGAAAAACCAGATCCGTAGACATATAGTTTGACGATGAGACCATTGACCCTTGCATGCTTTTCGGTGCAAAGCGGGTCCAACGGCGGATATCGTTTTTGCCCGAAATTATCGTTTTGCCCCTGTATCCAGAATTGGACTTAAGGACAGGCAATTCTAGCTAATTTGATGATTCTGAAAACATTGGTAATATTTATTTCAGCTTTGAAGACAGTTGTGATGACTTGGACTTTCTAACTTGTTGATTGGCGATACATTGTTGGTTCTCCGTGCAACCCCCAAACAAGTATATCTTGCCAGCTTATATAGTATAATTTATTTGCATGTTCATTGTCTCACTGTTGTTTTTTTTTCTTACATTCGTCATTGCTTTATTTCATGTCTAGTACACTCATCATGTTCTGGTTTTACTTTACATGTTTCTAGTTACCTGCACATTCTTGTTCCTTTCTGTTATGATAGTTCTATCTGTTACACTGTGTCAGTTTCATATGTATTCCTTGATAGAGTCGTATAGTCCTATACCACGATTCCCTCGACTTGATTATAACTTGACTTGACATGACTTGAGTAGGACTTGACTTTGACATTCTATAGATTGTGAGTACTTACCTTGACTACGGTCTATAGAATTTTTATACTAGGATGGCTACCTTCTTGGTCGTGAGTACTTGCCTTGACTGCGATTGAGATAATATAGATTGTGAGTACTTGCCTTGACTGTAGTCTATAGCTTTGACCTATTAGCCATTTCTAGTATGGCATGCCAGTGTCTTAGGATCCTTGTGTTTAGATCTTATGTCTTGGTTCATTTAGTTTCATTGGATACCCTTGATTGATTCTTACTTCTTTGTATATTTGTACTGTTACATGTTGGCTTGTATATTATGTATCTTGTTAGTCCTCTGAGGACCTGATGATCTCTTCAGGTTTAGCAACTGTGTGGAGTTAGTTAGTAGGGCGGGATGGTAGAGGATTGCGATGCATGATACAGGTATTTACTTGTGATATTATTTATTATCCTCTCGTGCTTTATATTCAGTACCATGATATACTCTGCTTATTTATAGACTCATATCATTCTTGGAGTCTAATCGAACAATATGCTAATGGGCTGCAGACCATGACCCATACTTGTTCATTCTTGTTTATATGATTCATGTGGATTGAGATACAGTTTAGACTAGATATGATACCATGACCTTGACTGCTTATACGTACTCGAGTCGGGCTGGAGTCCGCTCGATACGTAGCTGGCTTGCTCACGAGCTCGCGTCCGAAAATGCGGGTGCGGGTCGTGACACCTAGCCAAATGATGACTTTAGTATAGGAGACCAATGTGGGTGACACAATACCTAAAATAACTTTCTAGGGCCTTTACACTATGGTAGGGTGAGGTCTAAAACTACAATATCCCAAAATCACACAATACATCGTAAATCATAATTATTTAATAAATAAATCAGACTGTACACTGCGTTCCAACAATTTCTATGATAGACAAAAAGCTCAATTATTCATAAAAAAAGTACAAAATGATCCTTGTTAATTATAGAAATTTATATTAACTTTTCTGGAATTTATAACCCCCATAAAAATTTATTAAAATCAGTAAACATATGTATCCTGAAAATAAGTTCTATTTTCCTATTTTTATAAAATGCCAAAATTACTTATTAAATGCTGAAAAATTTATACTAAATTAGCTAAATTAACATAGTATCTAAATACAATTTTTTCCAGATTTTACAGCACTTAAAATATATATAAAAATTCAAAAACAGTAAGTTACAAATCCTAAGAAATAAATAAATAATTAATTAGTATTTTGTCCACGTATACGAAATTGAACCGAAATCCATGTACTGTCACGACCCGCACCCGCTTTTCAGATACGAGGCGTGACCAAGTCCAGCCTACGCCGCAGTGTCGGCGATAGAACGCTGTCTAGTATATAAACAAGTCACAGAATCTAACAAGGCAATCTAGATCTCATCCACATAAATAAGACACAATCAACTGAATATATAATGAATAAACTGAAATATCAAACTCATCATGAATCCAGGTCACGTCCGGTGGACAAAAATCCACTACCAGTAGACGGAATAAAAGAATACATGAAATAGAAATAACCAAGTCAAAACTGCTAATCAATAAATACCCTCGTCTGCAGTGGTACCGTAGTTCAATGATGGCTCAAACCTGCTCGCGTGCACCTGGCTCAATACTCGGCTAAACCTGAAGAGGTCATCAGGTCCTCAGAGGACTAGCAAGATACATAATATACAAGCCTTTTAACAGTTTAACGTGCATGAAAGAAATCCAGAATATAAGCAAGAAAAACTAAACAAGAGCGAGACATGAATGTAGGAACAGCTACGTATATATGAACTGCTGAAAACAAATAAACAAGAAAATCATGCAATACCAACCCTCGCCCCGAATATGGACTCACAGGTCAGTTTCGAGACGTCACCCTCGCCCCGTGTGTGGACTCGCAGGTGCAATGGACAACCCTCGCCCCGTGTGTGGACTCGCAGGTTGGAAACAAACAAAATAAGAAAAATAGCAGTTCAATCTATAACGTGATCGTCCTACGATACAACTCAAACTAGTATAAATGAAAAACAGGTCCAATAAAGCTACAGGGCTAACTGTGAGCAATGGCGAAGCACATGTCAACAATCAACTGAATAATGAAGGCAGATAAGCATGTAAATAAAACTGTAATGAAAGGCAAGGTATACTTGCCTGTGGTCCTGCGCTGCTGGCACGGGTCAAATGCTGAGTCGAAACACAATAAATCTGTTTTACGAATTAATAGGATCGAAATACAATTTAAGAGTATAAACAAGCCTAACTATTTGATTATTAAGACTCTAGATCAAAACCCAACCCTTTGGCTATTATTAGGAGGTTGTGCTAAGTTCACTAGACCTGCACCTATGCTCTTATATTGCCAAATATAGTTTTCCCCAACTGCTGCCCAATTCCCTTACATATTGTAGTTTGTATAACATGTACCCTACTATCCTAATCCTTAAACTCATATGTAATCCTACTAATACACATGTTACCTAGTCTATGTCACTCAGGCACATGTATTCCCTATTCTCTGTTCTTACAACCTACTATCAAGAACTCCTATCATACAGTTTCAGGGATGTATATACTGCCTAAACTTGTTACTAGGCAGTCCATACAGCTGTTGTAAACACAGATCAACTACTTACTAGCATATGATTCCCGCACAATTGTTTCAATGTTAATAAGAGGACCCATATATTGCCTTCCCCATATTGCCATGTCCCTGTTTTGCTTTGCTGCTGCAGTAGCTGCTGCTACATGCCTACATCTTTATGGGTGAACCGCATCCTACTATCTTCTTTATGGTATATTGGGTTTGACACCACTACAAGGGAATCAAGTCTCCTTACTGTTTCTTAATTCGGTTCTCAGCACACCAAGTACCCCCTAATCCTTATGATGTGTTCGACACAATCTATATATGTCAGTTTAGCCCATAAGCCAACATCGCCCCTTATTTAACTCTGAATACTCTAACTTACCCTTATTGTCCTCACATGACCCTTGGGTAGCCTATCACGAGCCAAAACTTTTACATTACTGATACAATCTACTATGATACTAATCCTATTTTTCGGTTGAGGTGTCACAAGAAACTCTGATCACTAGCTAACTTGGCCTATAACTTCTGGAAAAATATTTCCTTCAGTCTGAGAAACATACCTTAATCTCTCACTTATTGTATATGTCCAAAGGGAGACATAAGCAAGGATGGAGCAAAAGCATTTGTACACAAAAGTACATGAAGCAGGAATATTTAACAAGGGAACTTCTGATAAAGAATAAAGGAAAGAGTTGATACCTCATCAAAGAATTTCGTTTGATATTTGTTGGTGAACAAATATTTGTACAGGCTCCCAGATAAAGGGAATAAGCAAACCTTGTTCCAAAGGCTGTCAAAGACATCGATACCCTCCTAAACCTTCCTCACGCCTCCTAGGATTCCTATCCACCCATTTCTCAGTCACCCCAGGAAATCCCCTTTGCTGATACAGGCACCTTACTCTTATAGGGACATTCCTATACCAATCTCTGGATGCACCATCCCTGGTTTAGCAAATGGCTCTCATTACAGTTAATCAGTTGAGTCCAAGGTGAACCCATGCACCAAGTAGAATAGGCAGTATTGCATGTCATGCTTGTGTATGATTTCGAATGGCAGTGTAAAAAGGGAGGCGGGACAGATCACTAAGGATCCGATCAATACACAATGTAAGATCCAAGGTTAAAGTGAGTTATCAGTCAGTAAAACAATTGTAGAGTTATGCTAAAGAAAATAGAAATGTGAAAAAAAGGTAATTTGAACCAAATGATTTCTGATTTGGGCAGGAATAAGAAAATTGCTTGTGGGTGGTGAGAGCCTCTATTCTAGATGTCACTCAGAGGGATACTGTAAAATTACTTTATCTACACAAAAGGGAGTTATAAAGCTAGAATTATATAAAATCCCAACAATTTATTATCTGTTTGGTTCTGGGGTGATCCTGATCATGCTATCCTGTAAGTTTCAGAAGTTCAGAACAAAGCCAACTTCTCGAAAGGTGATGCCCAACAGGTGCTAGTTAGATGAAAAAGACACTAATCGAGATAAGCAGTGCAATATTTAATTGTTAAAATGAGGGGCCATTTCTTCCGGATGTTCATATTGCAGGCAAAACTTACTATTTCCTAAACTATTTCTGCTTCCTCTCTACTTCGATTCTCCAATCACTGAAACTTCTATATAGTTATCCTTCGTTTCCTGGAGAATTTACTTGTGCCCTGTTATCCAACTCATCAATCGTTAACCTATCATACCCGAGTTTTCAAAACTGGAAGAAGGATGCATATACGTTAGGCACACGCAACAGTTTATGCCGATACGTATCTGCAAACACATCAATACACATGCCTATTTGCTGAACTACAGAGGCGACTACTCTGTTCTTTAACATACTCAGGAATCTCTCATTGTTGTTGTGCATACTCTTGCACCTCGAACACCCATGGGCCAAATACTTACCTCTCAAGACCCATATCCCCAACCTTAGGCTAAGGAACTTAGTACTCGAGCCTCCTATATTAACATTAAAACAAGCACCTACGACTTGTCCCTAAACGCTTGATGGATGATAATAACTAGTAAGCTTAGGAGTAGTTTATTACCTCGGTTGGCTCCTTTAGTGACCCGACTGATCCTGAGACTCCCCTTGTTGCCTCTTGTGACAGGAAAAGATGTGAGATTTCTAGGGTTTGAATACAGGGAGGAGCGGCTGCCTCTTTCCATATTTATACAATCCATTGGGTTGAACCAGAGGGAATTTAGATAGAGGAAAAAGATTTGATTCTTATCCCCTTTGGTTGATTAGAGGATAGGAGAAAATCATTTAACAGAGTTAGAATTTAGACGTAGGGGCTTTGGCCGTTTGGGAGGGGTTTGAATACATGATTAAATCTATGTGTATTTGAATAAGATTTGAAATACACAATTGCACTTAGGTCCCTAAATAGTTGATATTTACAAAAACCCATGCTGGCTTTATATCTACTATTAAACAAATAACAGTTATATATATTTATTATTCAAATATCTATTCATTAGTTTAACGATTCAGCTAAATATAATAACAAAAATAAATAAATAGGAAAACTGGGCTAAGGGCTCACAGGTACTGGACCCAAAGCCATGAATCGTCCAATATGAATTGTACAGACTCTGAATGTATTAGACAAATTTTGGGCCCAAAAACTCATGCTAGGTTTGGACTTCAAATGGCCATGATTAATAAAATACAGTAACTCAAATATAAATATTAAGTATTTTAATAATATATTTTAAAGTGGTAAAATATACAAGTCATAAAATTACATAATAAAATAACTTGTGAATTTATACATAATAATATTTTGCACAAAATTGAATTTGAAATATATATACATATATAACAAAACAAACACATTTATAAACATATATATATATATATATATATATATATATATATATATATATATATATATATATATATATATATATATATATATATATATATATAATAATATATATATATATATATATATATATATATATATATATTATTATATATATAATATATATATATATATATATATATATATATATAATATATATATATATAAATACTTAATATAAAATATATATACATATATAAATATATTATATATATTATATATAACAGTATAAATAATAATATATATATAAATACATATACATATACATATATACATATATATATATATATATATATATATATATATATATATATATATATATATATATATATATATATATAACAATAAAATAAAAACAAAACAAAAAAGAAAACGAAAGGGGGGCTTGAACTCGACCCGCTGGGACATGGGGTGGGTTTGAGCGCCACTCGGCTGACCAGGGGGCCAGCTCGAGCTTGCTGGCTGGGTTAGGGTTTAGGGTAGTTTTATTATGAAATAGAATAACGGGTTGGAAAACAAACCAAACCCGATAACCAACCCATTAGCCCAAGGTTCTGTGTCTTCGTGTCCTGACAGTTAGGGATACGAAGACACATGAGTCCTGCGTACAAAGTGCGCACGACACATACGACACGAGTTTCTCGTGTCCACGTGCACCACTGGGTTCCTTGTCACTAGGCGAGTCCACACACGCGAATACGAGACACGACTCGACACAAAGAAGAAAGACACGTACGTGTCCATCGAGCGGTGGCTTTCGGGGGTGCTAGCGGCGGATGTAGGTGTCGGGGTCGATGGAGGAAAATGGCGCTGAGTTCGTCATGTTATGGAGAACAATGTGGCAGTGGTCGGAGGCAGTGGTGTGGCCTGTAGGGGCGGCGCTCCTAGATCTAGGGTTCCGACGAGCTCGTCAAAAAAGAAATAGGGTAGGGGGTGGCTAGGACGGTCGTGGTGAAGTCTAGGGTTAGGATTTAGGTCGGGGTCTATTTATAGGGTCGAATGGCGGTGGAGTTAGGGTTAGGGTTACATGAATTTAGGGTTTTAGGTCGGTCGTCGGTCGTCGGTGAGGTCGTGTGGGGGGGGGGGGGGGGGGGGGTGACGGGTGTTTTACGGTTCGGTCCCCCAAGTTTGGGGTTTTACAAACTAACCCTACCGCCTTAGCAAAATACAAAACCTAATTTGCAAAACCTATCCCGCGGTGTTCTGTGCCAATTCTAATTTGCACAGACAATGCAAAAATTGCAAACCGACTTAAAACAATTTAATAAATTTACAAACTGATATAGAAAAAAATTTAAATAATTGCAAAATGATGTTTTTTTAGTTTTAAAAATCATTTTAAAAAATTCTAGAAAATTTCTAATAATTATAATAATTTATTTTAGAGATATAAATGTTATTTAAAATCTATAAAAATAATTTTTTTAAATCTAGGGGCTTACAATATTTGTTTGTTTGTGTTGATTTACATTATGTTATATTGTTGTAATTTACCAGTGTTGAGCGTTCCACCGAAGCGGTCGGTGAACCTAGGGAGGGCATGTTATTATGTATTTATTGTTATTTATTAAACTGCAGGATAAAAATGTGATTCTGAAATGACTTTTTGTAATTTATTATTTTTTATTTTTTTGGAATATTTAGCGACGTTTATCGACTCTTACCGACGTTAACCGACGCTGAGTTACGTCGGTAAACGTCGGAGATTGCCGACTCAGCGTCGATAAACGTCGGTAACATTTGCAGGAATATTGTCGTTTAGGGAATCGATAAACGTCGATAAATATTCTAAATGCATCGCACAATTGACCGACGTTTGCCGACGTCGCTAAAAGTCGCTCTGTTATCGACGTCATGCAGGTAAACATCGGTGAATTACCGACGTATACATGCGTCGATAAACATCGAAACGAGCGACGATTAGCGACGTTTTAGCAACCAGCGACTAGGGTTTCTGCGACATAAGAAAACGTCGCTAAATACGTCGAAAAACATACTTAGCGACGTTCTATCATTTTTGCGATTTTTTGGCGTCGCTAAACTGTGATATTCAAGTAGTGGATTAGCCAGTTCGACCCTTTCGTATTACATTTTCGAAAATTCCGATATCGTAGGCATGCCCCGTTTGTATTCTCAAATCGTGCTTATGTTTTCTCGCGTATTTATTTCGGTAGGTCATATCAATTTCGATAGCACGAGGGTCAACTTTGAATCTTTATCAACATCGACTTTAGTTCGTATTGCATACATCCAAGTTCACTACAACCTTTTCCATACACATCAACTCGTTTTCCACGTCGCCGCATCCCGCTATACTTTTATCGCGTAACCGAGTTACTGATTATCCAAACATTGAACCCTCGAGTTATACGATCACACCCTCTAAGTTTTGCATGTTTCAGTCGTACTCAACTAAGTTTTACCGTAACGTTACCAACTATCTCTTAGGCACTATTTACCCGCATCAACCAACTCTCCACCGAAGTCGTACATCGTGCGATCTGATTATAATTTGTATCGCGCAAAATTTATATTGAGATCGCAAGTAGTGTGATTCGATTACGATTCGTCGCGTCCAACGTTTCTATCAAGATTGCAAGTCGTGCGACTCGTTTATAAGTGCAAGTTTCCTATCCGGTTGATCCGATTATTGCATCAAGGCATAATCGTTTCGTTAGTCTCAGTCGTTTGATCGACTTACAATTTTTTGTCCAACGTATCCTTCATCGATTCGAGCTCCCGTCCTAACATTCCAACCGATTATCGAAGAACACTTGCATCAACATACTGTCATACAAATTTTCAATCGAGTCTCGGTACTCTCCCATATGTTGTGGACAAACCTTCCGCAAATTATGCAATGTGTCGATGGAATCTATCGCGCAAGTGGTATAGCATATACCACTCAGAATCGAGTCATTCATCGCATTCGTGGTATGGTATATACCAATAAAAAATCAAGCTATTTCTATCGCATCATACTCGGTATGAACGAACAATCTTATTCTGACTCATGATTTCTGCAATGATCATGCCGATCACAACCGTAATTTTTTATTAATAAAATTTTGACACAATTCGGGCAATGTATTCATTTGCCAACACAAGTTCGATGCACAACAGAATGATCCATTGCTATCGATTATGATTTCTCTTTCATGCGTTGTACCTTGTGCAACGATTTATTTTGTATCAGTTGCACATCGTGCAACAATTTATTTTTGATATTTATTTCTGACATCCGTTGCACTTCGTGCAACGATTTATTTCGAGCGTCTAAAGCCAAAGCTCGAATTCGTTCGACGCATTCGATATCAACTTTCACGTTCATTGCAACGCATCATTCACAACTTATTATATTCGATACTGCCCCATTTATGACTTTCATTATATCAATGCAACCAATATTTCTCATATCTGTAGGACCGATTGTAGGGACGAGTTGTAAAGTGCAATACTCTAGAGGGGGGTGAATAGAGTAGGCAGCAGAAATTAACTATTTAAAAATATTAGTAACAAGATCACAGATAATATATCACAGATATGTAAATAAAAGTAGAGAGTAGAGAGCAAACACAAACATAAGGATGTATACTGGTTTCCCTCTGTTGAGGACTAGTCCAGTCGGAAGAACTCTAGCTTCTAGTTGAATCCACTATAGAAAATCACCACAAGTTTTCATCCGAAGTTCTTGCAACTTCTACAACGTGAGCTTTGATCCGAAGTACTCGACCAACTTCAATCGTGAAGAGTCTTTCTTCAATCAAGCCTCTGATTACAACCACTCTGAAACTTCTAGACCGTACCGTACTGGCAAATCGACTAGAGGATTGTAACTGGCTTGGGATTTGAAAATGAATAGCTCAGAACACTTTGGAAGAAGTAGTAGGCTTATAGAGAAGAGATATGAAAGTGAATGAGTGAATTGAAATGATCGAAATCCTTTTCTATTTATAGTTTTTCCAAAGGCAGAATTCTGACAGAATTTGGGCAGAATTCAGACAGAACTCTATGAGAAAATCTTGGTGGGATCCGTAACTGCAGGAAGACCAAGTTCAAAAAGCAACGTTCACTAACCGAACTCTGGCCGAATTCGGGCCGAACTTTGGCCGAATTCTGTCCGAGTTCTGTTGGAGTTCTGTCAGGGTTTTTGCAAATTGGTTTTGGGATTTTTGAAAATATCAAGCAGTTAGAAAGTAGTTTGGGCTTTTGTAAGTGGGCTTATTTTCAAAATGAAAGGGTATTTTGAAAACATTTATTGGGTAGCCTATTTGCCAGTACGATGCAGTGTACATCGTATTCCTAGATTCAATAAATATGAAAATACATTGATCAAATAGGAAAACTAAGAGCCCTTTGATGATGCATTTCTTCAAATATTTGTGCAGACTTGAAGACGTCTTTTTCCTTGACGGCGGTCGTCCGAAGATAAACAGATCTGGAAATCTGAATACCTTTCGGGGGCTTCGCCCCCGAACCCCTGATGGGGGGCGCTGCTCCCTCGACCCCTGTCTGCTGATGCGAGGCCCCGGATAGGTCGTTAGGCGGTTCAGAGAATCCTTTTTGTATAACGCCGTCTTTGGCCCATTGCATATATCCTGGTTTAACAAAGCTTGATCATGCTTACTGCATGTCTATAAGAACATGTTAGACGAACAAAACAATATGATACAAGCAGAGCAATATGATAAAGAATATTTAGGACAATGCTATAAGTTTAAGTAGTCACATGATAGTGATTACATGAATATTAGTGACGTCATTATGTTAAACTTAATTGATTAGCCATATTCAAAAATATGATATAATCATTGGGCTAACAATCTCGACTGTTGCATTTAAACAAGAAATATTTCCATTTATATTTCTCAACGTGTTGCACTTGCAGCAACATACATCTCAATTCACATCTCGCGACTTGTTGCGCTTGCAGTAACAATATTTTCGACTTCCTTAGCAAACATCATGTAATTTCCAAAACACATGCGACAAAATTACATGATTTATATTAGACTTATTATATGGAACATCTAGTGCAGCATCGAGTAGAGTTAAGAGTCATTTCATGGTGGTGGTCAACTTTTTAGAATTGAAACGAAGAAAGCGTCATGAGGAAATTGAGCCTAAAGCTCTGATACCAATTTGTTACGTCCTAACCCAGAAAATCGCTCATCCTCGCATCAATTTATTCGAATAATCGTCCTCGCTGAGACGTGATATCGTACGAGTCTGGAGTTGCACTCGTATAAGGCAAGATGATAAGTTCTCAAATGGTTATCTTTGATTTGATAAAGAAAACAGAGTATACAAAACAATTCTCTTCATTTATGAATGAACTGAGATTACAAAGGCTTTTAATAGCCCAAATAAAATTGCCAGATTGGCTACAACACTCAAGTTCTCTCTTGTCCACAAAGAATTTTACTGTTTCATACATCATGCCTTCTATATCTCGACCGCATCAATCTTGTTGCAAGTCCGAGCGTCAATGTGATCGCATGCCTCAATATGCTACGACATTCCATCCCTCAGCGCAATCAAGCGAAACTCCGCTACAAGCAGATCATTCCCTGAACCTGCTAGCAAACTAGTAGAGGATTAGTACTTTTGTCCTCGCTATACTGATCAAAGGCCCACTTAAATAAATCTACATTTGTTATGTATTGATTCATACAACATATAGTTTAGTTATCTATCTATGTTCTCCTTAGGATCTATTTCATGACATATTTGAAAGTAATGAAGCATGATATCATGGTAAGCATGTTATTTTGATTCTTATAAGCAAGCGGGCAACCAATAGCAATCTTGTGTTATTTCGTGACTTCTTGTCAAATACTGACCATTCGCCCTTGCACCGTTGTAAGGTGAATACGCCTCATTCCTTCCCTGTCATGTTATAAGTGTTATATGTAGGATCTATGTGTTTCTGCACTTTCAATCCGCCGTTTCTTAACTATATGAAGGTCACTGGCTTTAATACCCTAATGGACATCAAGGTACGAACGGTGACTACTTCAGCCTAGGGTGCTAATTCCATGCCCTGAAGTACTCCTTCCGAGCAATACCGATATTTGTGATGCTCTATTTTAATGGTAGGTCGCAACCCTAACAGATTGAAATACCCCACATAATACCCATCTCAAATTTCCTTTCTAGATGGAACGGGTTTCGACAACCATCGACCACGTTCGAGGGATAAAAAAAACTTGTGCACAAGTTGTCTGTGACCTTGTAATGCATCAAATCATACAACCAAACAATTCGTCTATCTCTATTTCCATTGGCACAATGCCCCGACTCAATGTTCATCAACGAACGCCCCAAGGCCATAAATATTTTGAAGCCAACATGCCACATTCGATAGTTCTGTCACATTTGTGCCACAACTGTTCTCTTCTTCATAATGAAGCCATCTTTCATAAGCCTTGTACACGTACGTACGCTTTGATATAGTTATTTGACAGTCAATGGTGTTGTGCATTCGATGCACATCTCGATTCAGTATTTCCATGTTCTACGCCTTAGTGTTCAATGTGTTAGCCTTATGTTCTTTCCCTCCGACTCGTGCTACTGAGGCATGCCTCGATAGGGTATTCAATGTTCTATAGCTCATGTACTGAGGCACTCGTGCCGATATAGTCTTTCAATGTTCTAGCATACTAACTCGTGCACGAGGGCACGAATGACTTGTGCACTGAGGCACTCGTCGATACAATTATTACATGTTCTTATGGCTTGCACACCGGTGTGCTCGTCTTTGTGATATTCAATGTTCAATAGCAACTCATACATTTGATGTACATTTTATTTCAATTGTTTTATCTAGTGTTCGACATACACTATATTCATCTCTCGATCGAGCCAAGTCTGTGGACTCATAGGTTAACTTAGCATAATTTGGTACATTTTAGTTAAGCATGACGGACTAGAAAAGAAGAGTCAAGTTCCCCCACCTTAAGCCGATATGCCTTATCGTTTTGTCGAGCCGATGCGGCTCGATTTCATATCTTTGTTGAACGACCAACTCTTCTGACTTAGCCATTCGAACACTTCGTACTATATTGAATTTTACGAGCGATTTGGCCTACTGTGCCTATACTTCAGTCCGTAGCAAGGCGACGATTTGGTTTTGCGGACACCATTTCAAATAAGCAAAATGTCGATATCTTATATTTCAGCGTAAACGTATAGCCTGCACACGAAACCAACTAAAATCAATACTTGTTCGAATCGGACTAATACCTTGCGTCGATTCGATTTCTTAGAATCTTTGAGCCGACTCAATGCTTTCTCTCGGGCCAACTTAACACTTGCATCGATCTTACTCGATGCGTTCCTCGGGACAACGTAACTCTCTATATCGATATGACTCAATGTGTTTCTTGGGACATGGTAACTCTTGTATCGATTTGCATCGATACTTAATCAGGTCAACGACTCAGTATAATACACCGTGCGAAGTGGGGCATTACATAATATATCACTCAAAAAAGGTTCATCCTCGAACCGAAACTAATACTCAATTCCAAGTGTTTCTCTAGATCGTTTCACGATCTCATCCAACTATTATTGTTCCGTTTCAAACACTCGTGCAAGCTTTCATTAACTTTCAGTCTTTCCTGCAGCTCAATTTGAATTTAGTATACAAGTTGATTTGGATCGTACGCCTATTCAAGGCATCCCAAAATTATGTGTATTTCAACTAAGCCCGGTGGTAGAGAATTGGAACAAAGTTGATAGGTAAAATTTCAATCCTATGCTTGCCATCTCGTACTCCCGATCAGACATATCTTTAGCGACTGTACTCAAAAGTTTATTGCATATGTATATTCGATACATACGTGATTCATTCAACAAAAATCGTCACATGCGACGTGATTCAAAAATCACAATTTTATTTTCGTATGTTTCGTATGGACTATCAATTCTATTTATCGTGTGGAGCCGTCGCGCATCCGATCGTGACGATCCTCCGCAATGCCTTACATTTGAAGTCATTGTCCAACTATTTCTGAAGTCTGGCTATGCAACTCATCTCGATACGATTTCCTTTGTTGACTTACAAATGCATCAATATTCAGGGCTACGTCCACTAGGTGACTTACCCAGACACCGTGCTTAGGTTCTCCCGACGCAACTTTAAATTGACATTGCACAAATGCCACAATCTATCCGACACAAAAGTTTACTCGAGGCGACGGTGTTCAAGGCAACAATTGCTTTGACTCAAAGCCTCTACGGTGCATCTTACGTTCGATTTCTAATGAGTAGAAATTTACTAGACAAATTCCCCACTTGTCCGTCTCGCAACTTCGAATATAAGTTCGATTCACGCAACTCAATTGCAAGATGAATCCAAATATAACGATATAACTCGTAAATCATTCTCTTATCGGTCGCGTTTGTGCATAGCACGATTCTCAAAATCATCTAGACTTATCAACAACATGCACCACATTATATTTGTTATCGATGTAATTTCATATGCGACATCGCATGGGTCATCTTACGGGTCTGCAATATTCATTTCAATTTGGCGGTCAATTCTTCTAGGATCAGCTACCCCGAAGCTACACTCGATAATTATGGATCATTAACAAAGGACTGTTACTACGAACCATGCTATATTATTTCGGAGCCAAATTATGTTCCGACGATTTCTATGCAACTACCCAATTTTGGAAAAAACCATTTCTATCGACGCAACTGATGCACAACTATCCTCTGAGTAAAGTCATGCACTCCTATCGATAATTATGTATTTTATGAAACATCTACTCGTATTGAGTTCGAGTCTTTCTACCTACGGTGGACACCCGAGATGTTATACGCATCGAAACAATCGTCGATGACTTTATAGTCTCGTCCTGATCAATCACAAAGTTTATGATCAGCCAGTTTGATACTTTTGTATTGCTATTTTCGAAAATTTTGATATCGTAGGCCTGGCCCATTTGTATTCTCAAATCATGATTACGTTTTCTTGCGTATTTATTTCGGTAGGTCATATCAATTTCGATAGCACGAGAGTCAACTTTGAATCTTCATCAACGTCGACTTTAGTTCGTATCGCATACATCCAAGTTCACTACAAACTTTTCCATACACATCAACTCGTTTTTTGATTCGCCGCATCCCGCTATACTTTGATCGTGTAACCGAGTTACCGATTAACCAAACATCGAACCCTCGAGTTATACGATTACGCCCTCTAAGTTTTGCGTATTTCAATCGTACTCAAATGAGTTTTACCGTAACGTAACCAAATATCTCTTAGGTACTATTTACCCGCATCAACCAACTCTTCATAGAAGTCGTATATTGTGTGATCTGATTATAATTCGTATCGCCTAATATTTCTATCGAGATCGCAAGTCGTGCGATTCGATTGCGATTCGGCACGCCAATATTTCTATCAAGATCGCAAGTCGTGCGACTCGTTTATAAGTTCAAGTTTTCTGTCCCGTTGATCCGATTATTTCATCAAGGCATAATCGTTTCGTTAGTCTCAGTCGTTTGACCGACTTACAAAATTTTGTCCATTGTATCCTTCATTAATACGAGCTCCCATCCTATCATTCCAATTGATTATCGAAGAACACTTGCATCAATATACAATCGTATAAATTTCTAATCGAGTCTCCGTACTCTCCCGTCCATTGCGGACAAACCTTTCGCAAATTACGCAATGTGTCAATGGAATCCATCGTACAAGTGGTATAGCATATACCACTAAGAATCGAGTCATTTATCGATGTGGTATGGCATATACCAATCGAAAATCAAGCTATTTCCCTCGCATCATACTCGGTATGAACGAAAATCTTATTCCGACTCACGATTTTTGCAGTGGTCATGCCGATCACAACCGTAACTTTTGATTAATTAAAATCCGACGCAATTTGGCCAATGTATTCATTTGCCAACACAAGTTTAATGGGTAACCGAACGATTCTTTGCTATCTATTATGGTTTCTCTTTCATGCGTTGCACCTTGTGTAACGATTTATTTCTGCATCAGTTGCACATCGTGCAACAATTTATTTTCAACATTTATTTCTGATTTGTTACACTTTGTGCAATGATTTATTTCAGACGTCCAAAGCCAAAGCTCGAATTCGTTCGACGCATTCGATATCGACTTTCACGTTCATTGCAACGCATCATTCACAACTCATTGTATTCAATACCGCCACATTTCACGACTTCCATTATATCGGTGCAACCAATATTTCCCATATCGAATGTTGTATTTAAAAAACAAACATTTTGATTCATATTTCTCAACGTGTTGTACTTGCATCAACATACATCTCAATTCACATCTCGCGATTTATTGCGCTTGCAGCAATAATATTTTACGATTTCCTTTGCAAACATCATGTAATTTCCAAAACACATGTGACAAAATTACATGATTTGTATCAGACTTATTGTATGAAACATCTAGTGTGGCATCGAGTAGAGTCAAGAGTCATTTCATGGTGGTGGGCAACATTTTAGAATTGAAACGAAGCAAGCGTCCTGAAGAAATTGAGCCTAAAGCTATGATACCAATTTGTCACGCCCCGACCCAAAAAATCGCTCGTCCTCGCATCGATTTATCTGAATCATCGTCCTCGCTGGGGCGTGATACCGTACGAGTCTGGAGTTGCACTCGTATAAGACAAGATGACAAGTTCTCAAATGGTTATCTTTGATTTGATATTAGCAACTGAAGAAAATAGAGTATACGAACAATTCTCTTTATTTATGAATTAACTGATATTACAAAGGCTTTTAATAGCCCAACTAAAATTTCCAGATTGGCTACAACACTCAAGTTCTCTCTTGCCCATAAAGTATTTTACCGTTCCATACTCATGCCTTCTATATCTCGACCGTATCAATCATGTTGCAAGTCCGAACGTCAATGCGATCGCACGCCTCAATACGTTATGGCATTCCATGCCTCAGCATGATCAAGCAAAGCTCTGCTATGAGCATACCATTCCCTGAACCTGCTAGCAAACTAGTGGGGATTAGTACTTTCGTCCTCGCTGTACTGATCAAAGATCCACTTAAATAAACTGACATTTGTTATGTATTGATTCATACAGCATACAGTTTAGTTATCTTTCTATGTTCTCCTTAGGATCTGTTTCATGGCATATTGGAAAGTAATAAAGCATGATATCATGGCAAGTATGTTATTTTTATTCGTATAAGAAAATAGGCAACCAATAGCAATCTCGTTTTATTTCGTGACTTCTTACCAAACACTGACGCACTCGCCCTTACACCGATGCAAGGTGAATGTGCCTCATTCATTTCCTGTCATGTTATAAGTGTTCTATGCAGGATCTCTGTGTTCCTGCACTTTCAATCCGTCATTCCTTAACTATATGAAGGTTACTGACTTTAATACCATAATGAACATCAAGTACAAACGGTGACTACTTCAGCCTAGGGTGCTAATTCCACGTAATACCCCACATAATACACATCTCTATTTTAATGGTAGGTCGCAACCCTAACAGATTGAAATACCCCACATAATACTCATCTCAAATTCTGTTTCTAGATCGAACGGGTTCCGACAACCATCTACCACGTTCGAGGGATAACAAAACTTGTACATAATTTGTCCGTGACCATGCAATGCGTCAAAATATACAACCAAGCAATTCACCTATCTCAATTTTTATTGGCATAACGCTCCAACTCAATGTTCATCAACGAATGCCCCAAGGGCCATAAACATTTCGAAGGCACCAGGTCACATTCGATAGTTCTGCCACATTCGTGCCACAACCGTTCTCTTCTTCACAACGAAGCCATCTTTCATAAGTCTTGTACACGTACGTACGCTTTGATATAGTTATTCGATATTCAATGGTGTTATGCATTTGATGCACATCTCGATTTAGTATTTCCGTGTTCTACGTCTTAGTGTTCAATGTGTTAGACTTATGCTCCTTCCCTCCGACTTGTGCTATTGAGGCACGCCTCGATAAGATATTCAATATTCTATAGCTCGTGCACTGAGGCACTCGTGCCGATATAGTCTTTCAATGTTCTAGCATACTAACTCGTGCACGGCGGCACGAATGACTTGTGCGCTGAGGCACTCGTCGATACAGTTATCCTATGTTCTTATGGCTTGTGCACCAAGGCGCTCGTATTTGCGATATTCAATGTTCAATAACGACTCGTATATTTGATGTATGTTTCATTTTAATTGTTCTATCCAGGGTTCGACACGCACTATGTTCATCTCTCGATCGAGCAACGTCCGTGGACTCGATAGGTTAACTTAGCATACAATGGGTACATTTTAGTTAAGCATGACAGACTAGAAAAGAAGAGTCAAGTCCCCCCACCTTTAGCCGATATGCCTTGTCGTTTCGTCGAGCCGATGCAGCTCGATTTATATCTTTGTTGCACGAACAACTCTTCTCACTTAGCTATTTGAGCACTTCGTGCTACGTTGAATTATATGAGCGATTTGGCCTACCTTCAGTCCGTAGCAAGGCTACGATTTGGTTTTGCGGACACCATTTCAAATAAGACAAAATATCGACCTCTTATATTTCAGCGTAGATATATAGCCTGCACATGAAACCAACTAAAATCAATACTTGTCCGAATCGGACTAATGCCTTGCGTCGATTAGATTTCTCAGAATCTTCGAGCCGACTCAATGCTTTCTCTTGGGCCAACTTAACACTTGTATCGATCTTACTCGATGCATTCCTCGGGATAACGTAACTCTCTGCATCGATTTGACACGATGTGTTTCTTGGGACAATGTAACTCCTGTATTGATTCGCATCGATACTTGATCGGGTCAACGCGACTCTTCGAGTCAAAGAGTCAGCATAATGTACCGTACGAAGCGGGGCATTACACAACCCTGCCCCGACCCACCCTCCTCTGCTGCTACTCCCCCTACCCGCCACCCCTCCGGCAGCTACCCCCATCCCCTTCTTCCGGCACCGACCACCCCCCTACCCGCCACCGGCCCTGACGACCCCCCTACCCACCCCGAGCCCGAGCCCGCTCTCCTGCTCCCGCTCGCGTGCACCCCACACGTTGCCTCCTGCGCCACCGTGCCTCATCCTACGCCTCCGTGAGCTACCTTGCATCCCGTCGCCCCTCTATGCTGCTTAGCGCGTCCCTGCGCCCGCCGTCCGATCGCAAGTGCCCATCGCTTGCTGGCCACCCGAGCCGGAGAGAGAGGGGGGAGGGGGTTGGAGGGAGAAGAGAAGGGACAATTTGGTCCAATTTTTTTTAGGGTATCAAGTTGGTGTTTGCCATTAAAATTTTGTTATTACAAATTTCAATACAAATAGAACAGTGTTACAATGTAGGACTTAGATGTAGTCCTGGGAGTACACTTTTGTTTATCTGGGTCCTTTGTGCCGATGGAGCGAGTGGTAATGCGTTGACTCCATTGACGATCTGACGACAGTCTTAGGTTCTCTGAAGGTCTGGGTTGCTTTGGGTGCTGGAGCTTGTGGAGAGAAAGAAGACATTGAGTGCCTCTGTCTCTCTGCCTGTATGATTGCTCCCCCCTGTCTGTGTTTTTCTGTCCTTCTGGTGAAGGAATGATCCTTCTATTTATAGCTTGCAGGTTGGCTGCTCATGCGCGCATATGTCGGATGCGCCTGGACGTGGGGAATCCACGTGGCTGATGCTCGCGGAAGGAGGGCACATGGATCATGCGCTATGATTTATGGATTTGAATCCTTCATTCTGCATTCGTGGGCTACGGAAGAGTCGACACGTGGCAGTGGAGAGGATTCTTCGATTGCTGAGATCTTGGGTAGTTAGCACCCCTTCATTGACTGAACTGAGTCAAAAGACACGTGTCGTAGGTCCATGGCTCGAAGATCTTGAATTTGGTGGAGGATAATCTGACAGGATGTGCTTGAGATTGGGCGCATGAGAAGACCTGGGCTTGTAAGCTTTATGAGTCACGAACCAGTCTGGGCGTATGGCCTGTTCGAGGCGCATGCGGGGCTTCAATGGTGACTTAGCTTCTGTCTTTAGGGATCAGAGGAAAGTCAGAGGTACATGGCTGCGGAGGCGCATGCAGGTGGTTCGCTAGCTACGTGGTTCGTAGCCGTCCTAGGAAAGTAATGATGATGCTGATGTCAGAGACGCTTCGTATTCTGAAAAAGCTGTCAGCTGTTCAGTCTTCGGGGAGTAGTTACTGTCATTATCAGACTTCAGAATTTAATATTTCTTGATGGGTGATAGGATATTGAGTGGGCGCATTGATCTGCGTCCCACTAGGCGTATAGGGACGCATGGGTGCTCCCCTAGGCGCATGGGATGCATGGGTGCTCCACTAGGCGCATGGGAACGCATGGGAGCATCCTCGTGAGGCGCTTGATGCTGAGGGGCACGTCTGTATGATGCACCGTCTGTCCGACGTATCCGCTTGCATGGAGCATCTTTATTGGTCTGACTGCTGCAGTCTTCAAGTGCTTTAAATAGTCATTTTTGACTTAGCCGAATTCGAAGCATCAGGTTCATCACCATCAATGCAAATTCATTGCATGGGATTCAGAGAGCCAGCCACTTGGCGTATGGGTGTGACTTGCCCGGCCTATAAATAGCAATATGGAGAGAGTTTGCTTCTCGTTCTTCCACGTCTTCCCGAATGAACTTTGCTCGAGCACTTTCTGTTGACGAGATGCCCACGAAGGTGAAAATGCGACAAACTGCTTTCTCTGATGCACTTGAAGGTGACTGTTACATCCAAAAGTCGGAGTCGAGGGCTTCTGAGGCAGGCGGAAGGTACCTGTTGCATCCAAAGATGAGGATGCCCGAGCCTCGTCCCAGTTATGTTGGAAGAGCCGCAGATCGGAATTGTGGTATTCCGATCATCCTCCTTGGGCTTTGGAGAGCTCTTCCTCCTGCAAGAGTGGCTGTTGCCTATTCTGGTTGTGTTGAAAGCCTCCGTTTACCGCAGGTTAATTGCGGTGCTCTCCCTTGGGCTTTGGAGAGCTCCTCCTCCAGCCAGGTGAGGTTGATCGCTCACCCTACATTCTGTTCAGCGTGTTGAAGTCATATGCTAAGACTTCATGATGCGCCTGGTTGAAAGGGCGGCACATAACTGAGCTGCTGAAGGGATGCGCCTGACTGAGATGCTGAAGGATGCGCCTGACTGAGATATTGAAGGATGCGCCTGACTGAGACGCTGAAGGATGCGCCTGACTGAGACGTTGAAGGATGCGCCTGACTGAGACGCTGAAGGCTGCGCCTGGAGGATGGGGGAACATGGCGGCTGCTGCGCCTAGCTGTAGACTTAGGATCTTTCTTTGTAGAAATTCTCCTTTGTAAAGCCTATTTTCTAGATATGTAATAGACTTTTATATGTGAATAAAAATCTTTTGTTTGATACTTCATATCTCACTGTGCCAAGTACTTTGTCCGAGCTCCCCTGGAGCACATAAGGTTTAAGCGCATGGAATTACTGGTCCTAAATTTCCATGCTTCTACAAGACTCCCTTCAAAGTTTTCAAAACTTTTTGTCAAGTTTTTGGAATACTTTGAATAAGAAGCATGGTGTTGACTTCGATTGGGGTGCGTGACTGTTTAGGACGCATGCATACTCCGTGCATCAGTGATGGGGCGCATGGTCCTCTCAGTTAATGCAAATGATAACGCTTCGATAACCAAGAAGATTAATGATGATCTTTTTGGATTTATTTGTAGTTATCTCCTCGCAGTACCCGAGGCGGCGGCTGAGGTCGTACTTCATCGGTTCATGCGTGCTACTGAGCCTATAAATAGGTGTAAAACCCCTAAATTTCTACTGTATTTTTAAAAAAATTAGTAATGATTTAAAATTTTGTATCGTACGTCGCGTAATCGTATTTTACGTCGCGCGCGAGATTCATTTTCGTAACTGCTCGACGAGTGCGAATATGTGCTAGCGTACATACGTTGTTAAAAACGTTTTTCCATTCTATAGTTTCAAAATAATATATAGTAATTATTTTTAATTAATTAAGATTGTGAAAAGCACCGCCGCGAGTTTCAAAAAAAATATTATTTGATTTTATTATTATAAAAAAATAGGCGAATTTATTTTATTGGCGATTTAGAAAACTATGTCCTCATGCAAATACGTAAGATGTAATTTATGTGTCAACAAATTTTTCGAATTTATTTTATGAATTATTTTAACTTACTAAAAAGATATTTCAAATAGTTTAGTCATTATTATCGTTTTTGAAATTTATTTATATTGATATTTTATTATTTAAAAAGGATATTTAAAAATATTTATTATTTACGAAATTAATATTATAAGTATTTTAGAAAATATATTTTGTAAATAAATATGGCAATTTAAACTCTTGATTTGAAATATTTGAAATATTTTAAAATAAGGATGAAGATTTATCCATTAGATTTATTTGGATTTAAATTTGATTTTGATTGGATTGATTGGTTTAAATTAAATGAGTAAATTATCTAAGGGGATTTAAAATCCCCACAATCCTATCCAATTGGAAATTCCTACATCCTACTCCTCCAATTTCTATCATTCATTATTTCTCCAAATTCCACAACCAAAGTGTGCATCGTGTCCGTGTCTCTCTTCCATCCATTATTTTACAGATACAATATTTTTTCCACCCGACAAACCGGACCTCGACGCCATCCGCGTCACATAAACAGACCACCCAATCCTAACCCTACCACCCGCCACCATCCTTGCTGCCGTCACCATCACGTCGTCGTCACCAACATCCCCTTCGGCTCCTTCCTGGAAAAACCCAACACCACCGTCACCATCCACCTCTATCCATCGTCCTTCACCGCACAGCCCCAAAAACCCACCACGTGGCCGTCAATACCGCCAGATCCAGCTATGGGCTCGCCGCGGCGCCTCCGTCTTTCTGAGTCCGCCTCCCGCTCTGCGATCGCGAGCACCAGCGCCGGACCGCCCTGGCCCTGGTCGCACAAACATCGAACTCCGCCTAGCCCCCAGCTGAACGAACCCAGCTCCTCCGCGACTCGCCGTACTTGGACTCCGTCGCCACCACGAGATCTGGCCTCCGCCGCCGGAAAACCCCGCGTGCCGTCGCGTTCTCTAGAGCGGGCCAGCCGACCGCCCCTGACCTCACTCGTCCGCCACCTCATCAGCCCTAGGTCGGGACCGGAGCAGCCACCCCTTTGCGCCGTCGAGCACCGCCACATCCGACGACTTCCGTCTCCAACGCCCTCCCCCGCGAATTTCGAGGCGCCCCGCCTCCACCAAGGCCACCTGTGGCCAGCGCCTCCGCGCGTGGACCACACCGCCGGAGCGCCGCCCGCTCCAACCTTTCGCGCCACCTGGCCCCCTCCACGACACTTCCTCCTCCGTCGCCCCTCCGCGCCGACGCCTCCCGACGCCGACCGTCGATGTGGGTAACCCTCTTTTTCCCTCACTCTCTCTCTCTCTCTCTTTTAACGAATTGGGGATAAGGGTTTTTTTAAAAGAAAATTTTTGTTAATATTTAATTATTATCATTATTATTAATATAATACTCATCATTAGTTTTAATATTTGCCATTACTGTATACTATTATCATTAATATTATTATTAGTATTATCATTATTAATATTAATATTATTATTATTATTGTTATCAATTGATTAGTTTCTTATTATTATTATTAATAATAATATTATTACTATTCTATTAAAATTATTAATAATTATTTGTGTAGTAATAATAATATATTTTTCAAGATAGTATATATATGTGTAATAGTTTAGTATGGTTATTAATAAAATAAAGTATTTGAAAATTTTGTATATTATTTCAAAATTATTAGGGTACCAAAATATGGAATATGACTTAGCCTAAATTATGTTTTTATGTTTATTACTATTATATACAAATTAAACTATAGTCATGACCTAAATTGATTTTTAGTAGAATTTTCAAAAATGGTTATTCGGGATATTTACCTACAAATATTTTGATAAAGAAAATATTTTCTAAAATTTGTATATGTAACTATCTCCATAAATTCTCCTCACATATCCCTTCGATCACGACTAATCGTGCATTTATTTTTTCTCGTGAATTGCGGACCTTGTACATCAATCTTGGCTAATGGACTACTCAGGACTTGTTAAATCATTGCACCCCAGGCGACCCACCAGGCAAGATACCTTGCCACTACTGTTTAAATTTCCTGCTCAATAACATGCATGTTGTGTTTATTTTTAAGTTGTTTTCTTTTAAATTATATGTAGATACAAATTACTATATTTTGTGCAATTGACTTAGAGTTAAGGGACCACCGTATGTTTAAGTGCATCACATAAACTGTCACGATGTGCCACGGGTTGTGTGTGAGCTGCGAGTCGCATATAGCTTCGGACTTGCGTATCGACCGTACATCGGTGCGTAAAGGCCGTACGTTTGGATGTAACTGCTAATAGATTTTTGGTAGAAGACTTGGCAGTTATTAAGGATTAAACAGTGTCGTGGAGGCGACGCATGTGTAGTATCATGGGAAGGGGGAAGACAGTTATTAGCGTAGGGGCTACGTATTCAGTACACACATAGATTTGGGTCGACAGTGTCTCGGATGAGCGCTACTTACTGCCCCAGGGCCGATAGTTCTCATATGAGAACTACTTTCTGCCCATAGTTGATAGTGCCTCTTATGAGCGCTACCTACTACTACTCTATCTCCATCTATGCTGAACATCTAAGCTCCTACGTAGAACATTGTCTTCTCAAAGTATATATTACATAGAATGGTTAGGAACCTTTACGCATGTATGTTTTCTATTGAGCTCTTACTATTCAGTTTATGGCATGATATTATGTGTCTTGTTACGTCCCTCTGAGGACCTGGTTATCTCTCCAGGTGTGTCTTATAATTTTCTGCAGGTGCTCTAGCTAAGGCCATGTCTTGCGCTCTATTCTTCGAGATGTTGCTTTTGGATCGCCATCTCCTTCGCGTGGCCAAATCATTTTCTTGTATAATTCTTTCTTATTTAAATTAGTTTGTAGTAGATTTGTCTCCGTCCAACTATTATGTACATGACAAACTCAAAGTTGCTTTATATCATTATTTATCTTTGTGGATGAGATTTAGTTGTCTTGGATTACTACATTTACAGCTTATGTATATATATACGAGTCGTATATTTACTCGTATGTATACAGCTGGCATGATACGTTTCTAGTCCTACTATTTTGGGACTGGGGCGTTACATGTTTTTGTGGTGGCCCATGCAGGTCAAGTTTATCACTTCGGTTACTTTACCATACCGATGTGAGCCTGCAATTAGAGTCTAGAATCTCATCCGCCTACTTGACATCCTTTCTTGACTTCAAATTTTGAACTCTTGTTCGACCTCCTTGAATTGCATCTTGCTTGACTCCTTCTACCGTAAATTTCTTAGTTTCGTGTTTAGTAAGATGACTATACTAGTATATGCCCATTGGTTAAACACATGGCTAGATGGATTGCATTGACAATTAATATCCATTGAGGTTATATTTGAGTATAAAGACATTTATTTTTCCTAGAGATATGATCATAGGGATTAGTTAATTCCAAGTTGGGTAGTAGCATATTACCGCCATCAAAGGATAGTTAAAATTTTACTTTAAATTTACAAGGTGGTATACACGAGAGGATAGCTAGATCGAGAAAGCAGATTTTTTATGAATTTTGAAATTGTGAAATAGTTATATTGTGACACTTGATTTACGGTTAACTTAAGTTTGGATTGTAATATGATAGAGTTTATCTCAAGATTTTTTTAAAGAGTTTAAATTATGATTTTCTAGACGACTAGAGAGATGAAAGTTTAGAAGGGAGAGAACTTGAGATTTTAAATTGTGCGTATGATTTATAAAGTTTATTAAATTTTAAAGAGATGATGGAAAAAAAATATGTTTAAATTTTTTGGAAGATATCGACTTTGAAGGAAAAATTCAAATTTCAAATTTTGTCCTATTATCTATGATTTATAGGGTTATTTAAATTTCAAGTTTAAAGCCTTGATTATGGACATTTAAATTTTGGTGAAAAAAGAAAGAAAGAGGGTAGTATGTTCAATTTGCAATATACATGGACTATTTCGAGATTGATTAGGATTTTAAATTTGACTAGACTTGGTAGCTTAAGATAATTATAAATTTTGGTGGGATATCTTGAAATTTTTATTGAGAACTTCGAGGAACTTGAAATTTAGATTAGATCATATTGGTAGAGGACCAAGAAGCAAGGAAGGTCACCCTAGTGAGATAGAAGTATTGTACATTAGATTGTCATACCACCTATGATTATGATATTGCATATACACAAGTATAGTTAGTCATCGACCCAACCGATGAACATATCTTTTTGACTTACTCGACCTTCCCTCAATTCTAGATCTTTTGTCATGACCATCTAATCATTTGAAACTTGAGAAATGATTAGATTGTTCCTTGATCGTACTCCATCTAAGTGGCTATCATATCTATAGAAACTGTACTCCTAATTTATTTTACCTTGATTTGATTCTAAGTTATCTTTATTTCATGCTTTAGCTCGGTCATTTATTTGGTTCGTTAATCATTATCTCATTAACTCCTACTTTCTACTTTAAGTTCTTTGGTGACCCTATCGTGACTTTGATATTTGGAGCACAACACTAGACTTTTCCTTTCCACAACTCTCATATGTAAGACCTAGACGAGCCCACCTTCATGTAGGTATATCACGTGCCGCTAAAACACGTCTCCTTGTACTCTAATTTCATATTACAACTTTCGGGTCAAAATGACTGGACTCTAAACCCTACCGTGAAACCAATATACTTTAAACTATAGATGAGACTCGACCTCGACTCTATTCTTTCGACCCGATATACGATTTTGTCTTGATTGCTGGACCTATCACACCATTAGTTTAATTCTTGTAAGTTGAGTAGAATATCTCATAACCTAACCAACATTTTGTAGACCACATTGATAGGTTCACTTAGACCATAGAATTCAGTAGACCCTAACTTATCTAGTCAACCAAGCCGACTGCATAGGCCCAAATTTCGGGCGGAACTTAGATTTTATAAGATCTTGGACTAATTGATTTCTTTCATCATTACCCTTTACTTATTATTTAAATTACCTATGATGCTAAAATAGCTTAGTTTTGCAAGCGTATTCTTTATCAAGCTTGATCATGACATATGTTTTATTGGGTCGCTCCCACTAACATACTGTCAAATCAGAACCGGTGCATGATGGTCTGATCAACCTATTGCACTTTGGTTCGCTTTTTTTTTCATATATCAATCCACGTGGATGGATGTAGTTGAACTTTCTCCTTAGAATTTCATCCACGACTGCCTTAAATTTTTTTTTTTGAAATTATTCGGTCGTCTTTGAACCACGCTTTCGTATTCGATAATATCGTCTTTTGAACTCTCTATTGTTTTCGCCTTTACCCATTTTTTAGAATAACGAAGGCGTTATACTGGAACTTCCTCTAGCCTCCCTACCGAATAGGACCTTTACCACTCAAAGTTGCTATACCTTTATCCTAAACTACTCGTCCTTCTTCTCGGCCCTACTATGACCCTCATTCACTACCCACGATCATACTTGTATTATTTTTCTATGATCTAAATCGTAACTTCTTGCGACATAATTTTGTTAAGCCTTATAATTGATTGTTCCCCACCGATACCCCCTTATGTCTTCTCACCCCCCCTGCAAATTCTTAATTTCGAGGACGAAATTCTTTTAAGTTGGGTAGGATGTAAAACCCCTAAATTTCTTTTTAAAAAAATTAGTACTTATTTAAAATTTTGTATTGTACGTCGCGTAATCGTATTTTACGTCGCGCGGAAGATTCATTTTCGTAACTGCTCGACGAGTGCGAATATGTGCTAGCGTACATACGTTGTTAAAAACATTTTTCCATTCTATAGTTTCAAAATAATATATAGTAATTATTTTTAATTAATTAAGATTGTGAAAAGCACCGCCGCGAGTTTCAAAAAAAAATATTATTTGATTTTATTATTATAAAAAAATAGGCGAATTTATTTTATTGGCGATTTAGAAAACTATGTCCTCATGCAAGTACGTAAGATGTAATTTATGTTTCAACAAATTTTTCGAATTTATTTTATGAATTATTTTAACTTACTAAAAAGATATTTCAAATAGTTTAGTCATTATTATCGTTTTTGAAATTTATTTATATTGATATTTTATTATTTAAAAAGGATATTTAAAAATATTTATTATTTTTGAAATTAATATTATAAGTATTTTAGAAAATATATTTTGTAAATAAATATGGCAATTTAAACTCTTGATTTGAAATATTTTAAATAGTTTAAAATAAGGATGAAGATTTATCCATTAGATTTATTTGGATTTAAATTTGATTTTGATTGGATTGATTGGTTTAAATTTAATGAGTAAATTATCTAAGGGGATTTAAAATCCCCACAATCCTATCCAATTGGGAATTCCCACATCCTATAAATAGGCAGGTACTCCTCCAATTTCTATCATTCATTATTTCTCCAAATTCCACAACCAAAGTGTGCATCGTGTCCGTGTCTCTCTTCCATCCATTATTTTACAGATATAATATTTTTCCCACCCGACAAACCGAACCTCGACGCCATCCGCGTCACATAAACAGACCACCCAATCCTAACCCTACCACCCGCCACCATCCTTGCTGCCGTCACCATCACGTCGTCGTCACCAACATACCCTTCGGCTCCTCCCTGGACAAACCCAACACCACCGTCACCATCCACCTCTATCCACCGTCCTTCACCGCACAGCCCCAAAAACCCACCACGTGGCCGTCAACACCGCCAGATCCAGCTATGGGCTCGCCGCGGCGCCTCCGTCTTTCCGAGTCCGCCTCCCGCTCTGCGATCGCGAGCACCAGCACCGGACCGCCCTGGCCCTGGTCGCACAAACATCAAGCTCTGCCTAGCCCTCAGCCGAACGAACCCAGCTCCTTCGCGAGTCGCCGTCCTTGGACTCCGTCGCCACCACGAGATCTGGCCTCCGCCGCCGAAAAACCCTGCGCACGGCCGCGTTCTCTAGAGCGGGCCAGCCGACCGCCCCTGACCTCACTCGTCCGTCGCCTCATCAGCCGTAGGTCGGGACCAGAGCAACCACCCCTTCGTGCCGCCGAGCACCGCCACATCCGGCGTCTTCCGTCTCTAACGTCCTCCCCCGCGAATTTCGAGGCCCCCCGCCTCCACCAAGGCCACCTGTAGCCAGCGTCTCCGCGCGTGGACAACACCGCCAGAGCGCCGCCCGCTCCAACCCTTCGTGTCACGACCCGCTCCCGAATAATCGAACACGAGTCGGACACGCCCAGCCTTTGTCGTTAGACACAACAAAGTAAGCTGTGCCAATCTAGGGAAAACTAACAGATAAACATGAAAGCATACAATCACAGCATCTAAAATGTATCCCAGAATGATCACCATAATCCACAATTTTATGTATGTAAATGTACGAGTCATCAAGAATGAAATGTACATGAATTCTAAAGACAATATCTAAGAGTAAAGCTACCAGTCTAAACCTAAAACATCAAGCTAAGACATGAACCATCCTGCTCAGCTAAGGTCCCGGGCTCTGGCCCATATGGTAGAATGGTATCCTGCAAGCATATCTGCAACTTATCCAGTCAGGAGCGGAGCAAAGTACAGTTCTAGGTAATGAAACATGAACATGATATGAAATGTGTACAGGGGTACATGAAAAAATATACAGGAAAGTACAGGAAAGTAATACAGGAATGAGTACAGGATTTATAGTATAAGAATGTAAAGTACAGGAACATATAAAGTACAGGAATGAAACTATAATCCTGAAGTACCAGACATGACAAGTGCACAATATCGAAATACATCTAGTCCATGTGACCGGCTGGGGTGAGTACATGTACAGGAGTACATGAATATGGTACGACTTAGGACCCGCGTGCACAGTGCGAGGCCTAACCTAGGCACAGGAATATATAGTAACCGGGATTGGTCACATGGCTAGTGTATTTCCCCACCCGACACTAACAAGTACAAGAGCAAGAGTACAGGGATACAGGAGTACATGATATCGTGCTATGACGTGTCACAAGAAAGGGTACAAGAATGTAAATGCACAAAACCGTAGAAAAGTACTTGCCTTGCTCCGGAAAGTACTGGTAATCAGGAACTGGATGTCTTCCTGAATTTATAATTTGTACAAGTGGGTTAAAAATTAATCAAGATCTAATTGGTGTTTTATAATTCTAACATGCCAAACTACACTATGATATTGGGTTTAAGCCCTTTACCCATCATTAGACTTCTACCACTATACTTCAATACCACTAGTCAATTTAATACTATAAAATTATCAACATTTGGTTTGAAAAATAAATCGAAGGAATAACTACACATCATTTCCAGTCCCTTCATTTAGCCAAGACAATGAACATAAAACTTGAGTTAATGAGAACTCAATTTCCAACTATATGAATATCAAATTACGATTATATCAAAAATGATTACAACTCAGTTATACTGCATTGCCTTGGACCTCATTCAGATTCTGAACTCCTATCTCAGATTAAAATCTGAGATTCTAAACCTCAGGTTTAACTGAGATCTTAAACCTCAGGTTTAACTGAGATTTTAATTCTCAGGTTGCACACTCCATTTCTCAGGTTGCACACTCGATAAAGCATTAGGCAATGATATGGACTTTTAACTAGACAAAAAAGGTTCCTTCTAGTTCAGGTTATACTTGCCTACCTCAAATTTGGTTTGAGCCTAAACCTAGCTATACATCATCTCAACTACTCAGGTAAACAACATACTGTTAGTACAACAGGACATGATCTGCTGTTGCCTTCCAGTTTAGTTAAAACAGTCCAGATATCATCCTTTACTAACTTCCCAATTAAGAACATTCTATCAATCACAGATTTCTCCTCAACATGCTAACCAAACGAGCCTCTCATTGCACTGCCATTAAACTCAGAATTTAAAAAGGCAAGTTAGAACAACCAACTAGTGGAACTACAACCATATTTAAAATGCATCTCAGTGTGCCATAGGTAAACCAATCTGTCCACAGATACCACAACTAACAAGGAGAGGAAGAATTGAAACAAGGGTTGGCTTAATAATAAGCTGGCCATGGGACTGTTCAACATGGCAGATACATGATTTATAGAAATCATGATTCAGTCCAATTTGGAACTGAACTCAGACAATCTGAACTGAACCTTCCTATGAAGCCTTCAACAAATTTGCAATTGTAGATTACAAGGAAAAATTCCATATCCACCCTCAAAAGCCAAAACATACCAAGGTAATGCTCAGGTTCACCAACTCACCCACTGAACCAACATGGTATATATATTCAGATTCATCACTAAACAAATATTGCATAAGACCACCTCAATAATAAGATGAACTAATATTGACATATGAATCTCTGGTTCAGGTAACACAATAATATGATGTGTGTCTCAGAAATCAGTCTCAGGTTCAAAGGAAAAACACTGATGTGTGTCTCAACTATTGGTACCAAACCACCTGTTAAAAACAAACCTTTTCCCAACTTCCCTGTAATCATTCCACTAAGAACAGATTCTTCACAATTATGTAACTATCCATACTCAACCACTACGCTAAACTATACCAAAATCGAGAGCAACCAGTTTAAGGAAAACAAGGTAAACCAATAACTGAACCCAACCATAAGAATTATTTAGAAACCAAAAATTGAACTCAATCATAAGAATTATTTAGAAACCAAGGATTGAATCCAACCATAAAATTGTTAACAAAAATCCTAGGCTTTAGCAGCACCTAGGTCCGAACAGCACAACTTACACTCTTGCCTACGGACAATAACAAATTTGAATTTAACGGCTATGGCAGCAAGTCTTCACTATCGACTGTGCACACCCCAGAGCCCGTTCTTCCCTGCAACTGATATCACCCCGACACTGCTGCCAAGTCCGAATTGAGGACACGAACACTCTACCCCACGCACCGACACAAGCCAGTTCTAAGCATAATGAAAATTCTTCATTAACAGAGAGAAATAGAGGAAATGACCTGAAATAACCAATTCGAAGTGAAGACACACTTCCTGCAGCTGGACACAAATCCCTCGTGTCCAAAACCCAAATGAATACCTGGCACAGTCATTCCAACAAACAGTTGGCGATCAGGAGAAATATTCAAAATAGTTTGCGTTCCTCTGTTCATTGAAACTAAGAATTGAAGATTGATCCTAAGATCAACATCCTGATCGAAATTGTAAATTATCAAGAAGACCTGGATCAATTACAAGAAGAAAACTCCAACCGAACTATTTCAAACGAAAATTCAAAAGGTCCAACGACAGTAATTAGAAGCAACTCACCTATCCGAGTGCCGATCAATTAATCTACGATCCAGTCGATCAATCCTACCAATCTGCCAATGAACCCAAGATCAACAAGAATGTGGCAAATCAATGATCAAACTAATGCAATTATTTACAAAATCATGAATCGAAATAACAGGGAGTTGAACGAAGAATGGAGTCAAAACTTACCGTCACTATACTGTCCTGAAATAAATATAGGAACGCTTGATCGATTCGAACAATCTGGATCCCGATCTAACAATTCAATACAGTCGGAAAAAGGAAATGTTCAGTATGAGTCGAAGAATGACTCCTCCCGATCGAGAGGGAGTTCGATAAGATGATCGAAACTTACTTCAGTCTGGCCGATTGGTGGAGAGGGCGAACAGTATCGTCGGAAGAGGAGGACGTCTCCGTCGTCGCCGAGTCTCCGCCGTGGCCATCGTCGAATCGACGATCGCCGCTGCGCCGAGCTCGAGAAATGGAAACGAGAGAAAGGAAAAAGAAAGGAAATGAAAAAAATATAACCGAGTAATCTCTCTCTTCCCAGCTCAGTAAATAAAATGTTTGGCAATTTGCAGAAACACCCCTCCGCCCAACTCAATCTTTCCTAAGTCCCTCCGCCCAGGGAATCTTACAGAAAAAACCCTTGCCCTTTTTATTATTACAGAAATTTGTTTAAAAAAAAAGTTAAAATTTTACATGGTGGGCCCAAAGTTGTTATAACAACTTAAAAGTTGTCCAGAAATAATCCCCTTCGAAATATTTCCAAATTATAATTTAAAATTTAATAACAAGTATATTTTATAGAAAATGAATTTATTTATTTAGGAAAACTGGGAAGTGGAGTTACAAATCTCCCCCCCTTAAAAAATTTCGTCCTCGAAATTCAAAGGACCAAAACCAAAACTCAGCAATTCACAAAAGATCTAAACACCAGTTATTTATTGATTTAAAAATCCACAAAACAGTAATACAATCAATCAAACAAACAAAGTGGGATAGCGCTCCTGCATCTCGTCTTCGCGCTCCCATGTGGACTCTCCCGGAGAGTGGTGTCTCCACATGACGCGAACGAGAGGAAAAGTCTGGTTGCGCAGGCGCTTCTCCCTCCGATCGAGGATCTCTACTGGCTACTCCTCATAAGTCAAGCTCGGACCCACCTCTAGCTCTGAATAGTCCACCACATGGCTCGGGTGTGGAATGTAATGTCGAAGCTGAGATACATGGAAGACGTCGTGTACTCCATCCAAGCTAGCTGGAAACGCTAAACGATAAGCCACCTCGCCAATCCGTGCCGTCACGTCGAAGAGTCCGATGAATCTCGGACTGAGCTTCCCGCCTCTGCCGAATCTGATGACGCCCCTAGTCGGTTAGATCTTCAGGAACACTCTGTCTCCCACTGCAAACTCAAGTGGCCGTCTGCTGCTGTCCGCCCAATGCTTCTGTCGATCCTGAGCAACTCTGAGACGCCCTGAGCTTTTGAGATCAAATACAATAATTACGCACAAGAAAATAATACGATCTAACAATGATCAAGGATTAAATAGACACAAATGGAATGAAGTTCAATTGCATTTTAGAGGAGCAAAATCATGAAGACACAATTATTAAGTACGATAAAAATGGACTAGGTCAAAATAGAAAATCATGGTCAGATGGACATGACTTAAGATCGAAGTTTAGATAAATCACAAACGAAGTACGGAATCACAATCTGGTAATATACAATTTTGAGGAATTCAATGATCTAACGATAAAATGTTAGAAGGAAAAAATTAGCAAGGGTTGATTTAGGAACGTACGAAATACTCAGGGGTACAGTATCAAATCAGGATAACGTGCAAGGATTTGTGATTCCCGAAAACCAATAATCATAGGGAAAGGAACATAGTTTCTATGGTATCCGGAAACATATAGATATTTGAAATCACTTAACTCAGAATCCCTGCCTCGCCAGGGTATACCTGGCTGCAGTGAACTTCGGCTCCGTGACTCAAATAACGATATGTTACCGAATATTCTATGCACTATATCTATTTCCCAACAATCATCAACAAAGCAACCCAAGAGATCACGACATAAAAAAATTTTAGGACAAGTCTCAATAATACCCGAAACCTATAAATGTCTGAAATCACTTCAACTTAGAGTTCCTGCCCCGCCAGTGCGCTGCTGGCTGCAGTGAACTTTCAGTCTCCGCAATCTAGATAACGGCTACAGCGCGCAACTGTCACGCCCTAGTAGGTCATCGAATAGTCTTTCAACTTTATCCACAGAAAATTCAAGAAATCAAGATGAGTTTCAATAGTCCAAGTTGCAAAAATGGTGAGGTTACCTGTCTGTTAGAATACAAGGACTTATTAGGTACTACGAGACGACAAGGAATCCAATCAGTGAGTACAAAAGGACAACCAGGGAGATTTAAAATTTCAGACATGGCGAAGTTTCAAATTATAACAAAATTTCAACTGATATCTGGAATGGTTACAAGATTCTATATGTAGGACGTTATCCCGAAAGGATAACAAAGTTTCGAAGGATAAACTGAGGCAAGATATCAGATAGAAGACAAGTTCAAAATAAGAAATAAAATTCTGTACTGGAAACAAGTTTCAATAAAATCTCGAATAAAAATGAAATCTCGAGCAAAGCTTGAATTGAAACGAATTCCCCAATAAGGTATACAGTGAAAAATCAAGTATCAACAAGGTCGCGAAAAAGGAACAAATTCTCGAATAGAGAATCTCAATGAGGAGATAAGATTTGGAAAGGGTGGCCTGCTTCCTCTGGTTGTCAAGGGACTCTTCAGACGTCTCCTTCAACTACGTACTACCCATGGGGATAGTAGAGTGATAGAAGGTAGTGGAAGCTCAGAAACGTCAAGTGCAGGTGAATTGACAGTTCTGGTGTCGCATGCTTTTTGAACTATCTACAAAATAGAAAACTGTTAAAATAACCTAGACCTACATACAACAAGTGTTTATAGAATATTAAAATACCTGATACACCTGATATACCTGATATACCCTTACTTCCCGATTTTCCTATGCTGTGATCTAGTTTCCCTAGTGTAATCAAGTCCCCCAATAGTACGCTAAGACCTAGGTACCATTAGGATAGACCTGCATGGGCCACCACTAAAAACATGTCACGACCCGCTCCCGAATAATCGGACACGAGTCGGACACGCCCAGCCTTTGTCGTTAGACACAACAAAGTAAGCTGTGCCAATCTAGGTAAAACTAACAGATAAACATGAAAGCATACAATCACAGCATCTAAAACGTATCCCATAATGATCACCATAATCCACAATTTTATGTATGTAAATGTACGAGTCATCAAGAATGAAATGTACATGAATTCTAAAGACAATATCTAAGAGTAAAGCTACCAGTCTAAACCTGAAACATTAAGCTAAGACATGAACCATCCTGCTCAGCTAAGGTCCCGGGCTCTGGCCCATATGGTAGAATGGTATCCTGCAAGCATATCTGTAACTTATCCAGTCAGGAGCGGAGCAAAGTACAGTTCTAGGTAATGAAACATGAACATGATATGAAATGTGTACATCGGTACATGAAAAGATATACAGGAAAGTACAGGAAAGTAATACAGGAATGAGTACAGGATCTATAGTACAAGAATGTAAAGTACAGGAACATATAAAGTACAGGAATGAAACTATAATCCTGAAGTACCAGACATGACAAGTGCACAATATCGAAATACATCTAGTCCATGTGACCGGCTGGGGTGAGTACATGTACAGGAGTACATGAATATGGTACGACTTAGGACCCGCGTGCACAGTGCGAGGCCTAACCTAGGCACAGGAATATATAGTAACCGGGATTGGTCACATGGCTAGTGTATTTCCCCACCCGACACTAACAAGTACAAGAGCAAGAGTACAGGGATACATGAGTACATGATATCGTGCTATGACGTGTCACAAGAAAGGGTATAAGAATGTAAATGCACAAAACCGTAGAAAAGTACTTGCCTTGCTCCGGAAAGTACTGGTAATCAGGAACTGGATGTCTTCCTGAATTTATAATTTGTACAAGTGGGTTAAAAACTAATCAAGATCTAATTGGTGTTTTATAATTCTAACATGCCAAACTACACTATGATATTGGGTTTAAGCCCTTTACCCATCATTAGACTTCTACCACTATACTTCAATACCACTAGTCAATTTAATACTATAAAATTATCAACATTTGGTTTGAAAAATAAATCGAAGGAATAACTACACATCATTTCCAGTCCCTTCATTTAGTCAAGACAATGAACATAAAACTTGAGTTAATGAGAACTCAATTTCCAACTATATGAATATCAAATTACCATTATATCAAAAATCATTACAACTCAGTTATACTGCATTGCCTTGGACCTCATTCAGATTCTGAACTCCTATCTCAGATTAAAATCTGAGATTCCAAACCTCAGGTTTAACTGAGATCTTAAACCTCAGGTTTAACTGAGATTTTGATTCTCAGGTTGCACACTCCATTTTTCAGGTTGCACACTCGATAAAGCATTAGGCAATGATATGGACTTTTAACTAGACAAAAAAGGTTCCTTCTAGTTCAGGTTATACTTGCCTACCTCAAATTTGGTTTGAGCCTAAATCTAGCTATACATCATCCCAACTACTCAGGTAAACAACCTACTGTTAGTACAACAGGACATGATCTGCTGTTGCCTTCCAGTTCAGTTAAAACAGTCCAGATATCATCCTTTACTAACTTCCCAATTAAGAACATTCTATCAATCATAGATTTCTCCTCAACATGCTAACCAAACGAGCCTCTCATTGCACTGCCATTAAACTCAGAATTTAAAAAGGCAAGTTAGAACAACCAACTAGTGGAACTACAGCCATATTTAAAATGCATCTCAGTATGCCATAGGTAAACCAATCTGTCCACAGATACCACAGCTAACAAGGAGAGGAAGAATTGAAACAAGGGTTGGCTTAATAATAAGCTGGCTATGGGACTGTTCAACAGGGCAGATACATGATTTATAGAAATCATGATTCAGTCCAATTTGGAACTGAACTCAGACAATCTGAACTGAACCTTCCTATGAAGCCTTCAACAAATTTGCAATTGTAGATTACAAGGAAAAATTCTATATCCACCCTCAAAAGCCAAAACATACCAAGGTAATGCTCAGGTTCACCAACTCACCCACTGAACCAACATGGTATATATATTCAGATTCATCACTAAACAAATATTGCATAAGACCACCTCAATAATAAGATGAACTAATATTGACATATGAATCTCTGGTTCAGGTAACACAATAATATGATGTGTGTCTCAGAAATCAGTCTCAGGTTCAAAGGAAAAACACTGATGTGTGTCTCAACTATTGGTACCAAACCACCTGTTAAAACAAACATTTTCCCAACTTCCCTGTAATCATTCCACTAAGAACAGATTCTTTACAATTATGTAACTATCCATACTCAACCACTATGCTAAACTATACCAAAATCGAGAGCAACCAGTTTAAGGAAAACAAGGTAAACCAATAACTGAACCCAACCATAAGAATTATTTAGAAACCAAAAATTGAAATCAATCGTAAGAATTATTTAGAAACCAAGGATTGAATCCAACCATAAAATTGTTAACAAAAATCCTAGGCTTTAGCAGCACCTAGGTCCGAACAGCACAACTTACACTCTTGCCTACGGACAATAACAAATTTGAATTTAACGGCTATGGCAGCAAGTCTTCACTATCGACTGTGCACACCCCAGAGCCCGTTCTTCCCTGCAACTGATATCACCCCGACACTGCTGCCAAGTCCGAATTGAGGACACGAACACTCTACCCCACGCACCCGACACAAGCCAGTTCTAAGCATAATGAAAATTCTTCATTAACAGAGAGAAATAAAGGAAATTACCTGAAATAACCAATTCGAAGTGAAGACACACTTCCTGCAGCTGGACACAAATCCCTCGTGTCCAAAACCCAAATGAATACCTGGCACAGTCATTCCAACAAACAGTTGGCGATCAGGAGAAATATTCAAAATAGTTTGCGTTCCTCTGTTCATTGAAACTAAGAATTGAAGATTGATCCTAAGATCAATATCCTGATCAAAATTGTAAATTATCAAGAAGACCTGGATCAATTACAAGAAGAAAACTCCAACCGAACTACTTCAAACGAAAATTCAAAAGGTCCAACGACAGTAATTAGAAGCAATTCACCTATCCGAGTGTCGATCAATTAATCTACGATCCAGTCAATCAATCCCACCAATCTGCCAATGAACCGAAGATCAACAAGAACGTGGCAAATCAATGATCAAACTAATGCAATTATTTACAAAATCACGAATCAAAATAACAGGGAGTTGAACGAAGAATGGAGTCAAAACTTACCGTCACTATACTGTCCTGAAATAAATATAGGAACGCTTGATCGATTCGAACAATCTGGATCCCGATCTAACAATTCAATACAGTCGAAAAAAGGAAATGTTCAGTATGAGTCGAAGAATGACTCCTCCCGATCGAGAGGGAGTTCGATAAGATGATCGAAACTTACTTCAGTCTGGCCGATTGGTGGAGAGGGCGAACAGTATCGACGGAAGAGGAGGACGTCTCCGTCGTCGCCGAGTCTCCGTCGTGGCCATCGTCGAATCGACGATCGCCGCTGCGCCGAGCTCGAGAAATGGAAACGAGAGAAAGGAAAAAGAAAGGAAATGAAAAAAATATAACCGAGTAATCTCTCTCTTCCCAGCTCAATAAATAAAAAGTTTGGCAATTTGCAGAAACACCCCTCCGCCCAACTCAATCTTTCCTAAGTCCCTCCGCCCAGGGAATCTTACAAAAAAACCCTTGCCCTTTTTATTATTACAGAAATTTGTTTAAAAAAATAGTTAAAATTTTACATGGTGGACCCAAAGTTGTTATAACAACTTAAAAGTTGTCCAGAAATAATCCACTTCGAAATATTTCCAAATTATAATTTAAAATTTAATAACAAGTATATTTTATAGAAAATGAATTTATTTATTTAGGAAAACTGGGAAGTGGAGTTACACTTCGCGCCGCCTGGCCCCCTCCGCGACACTTCCTCCTCCGGCGCCCCTCCGCGCCGACGCCTCCCGATGCCGACCGCCAATGTGGGTAACCCTCTTTTCCCTCACTCTCTCTCTCTCTCTCTCTCTTAACGAATTGGGGATACGGGTTTTTCTAAAAGAAAATTTTTGTTAATATTTAATCATTATCATTATTATTAATATAATACTCATCATTAGTTTTAATATTTGCCATTACTGTATACTATTATCATTAATATTATTATTAGTATTATCATTATTATTATTATTATTATTATTATTATTATTATTATTATTGTTATCAATTGATTATTTTCTTAATTATTATTATTATTATTATTATTATTATTCTATCAAAATTATTAATAATTATTTGTGTAATAATAATAATATATTTTCAAGATAGTATATATATGTGTAATAGTTAAGTATGGTTATTAATAAAATAAAGTATTTAAAAATTTTGTATATTATTTCAAAATTATTAGGGTACCAAAATATGGAATATGACTTAGCCTAAATTATGTTTTTATGTTTATTACTATTATATACAAATTAAACTATAGTCATGACCTAAATTGATTTTTAGTAGAATTTTCAAAAATGGTTATTCGGGATATTTACCTACAAATATTTTGATAAAGAAAATATTTTCTAAAATTTGTATATGTAACTATCTCCATAAATTCTCCTCAAATATCCCTTCGATCACGACTAATCGTGCATTTATTTTTTCTCGTGAATTGCGGACCTTGTACATCAATCTTGGCTAATGGACTACTCATGACTTGTTAAATCATTGCACCCCAGGCGACCCACCAGGCAAGACACCTTGCCACTACTGTTTAAATTTCCTGCTCAATAACATGCATGTTGTATTTATTTTCAAGTTGTTTTCTTTTAAATTATATGTAGATACAAATTACTATATTTTGTGCAATTGACTTAGAGTTAAGGGACCACCGTATGTTTAAGTGCATCTCATGAACTGTCACGATGTGCCATGGGTTGTGTGTGAGCTGGAGTCGCATATAGCTTCGGACTTGCGTATCGACCGTACATCGGTACGTAAAGGCCGTACGTTAGGATGTAACTGCTAATAGATTTTTGGTAGAAGACTTGGCAGTTATTAAGGATTAAACAGTGTCGTGGAGGCGACGCATGTGTAGTATCATTGGAAGGGGGAAGACAGTTATTAGCGTAGGGGCTATGTATTCAGTAAACACATAGATTTGGGCCGATAGTGTCTCGGATAAGCGCTACTTACTGCCCCAGGGCCGATAGTTCTCATATGAGAACTACTTTCTGCCTATAGTTGATAGTGCCTCTTATGAGCGCTACCTACTACTACTCTCTCTCCATCTATGCTGAACATCTAAGCTCCTACGTAGAACGTTGTCTTCTCAAAGTATATATCACATAGAATGGTTAGGAACCCTTACGCATGTATGTTTTCTATTGAGCTCTTACTATTCAGTTTATGGCATGATATTATGTATCTTGTTACGTCCCTCTGAGGACCTGGTTATCTCTCCAGGTGTGTCTTGTGATTTTCTGCAGGTGCTCTAGCTAAGGCCATGTCTTGCGCTCTATTCTTCGAGATGTTGCTTTTGGATCGCCATCTCCTTCGCGTGACCAAATCATTTTCTTGTATAATTCTTTCTTATTTAAATTAGTTGGTAGTGGATTTGTCTCCGCCCAACTATTATGTACATGACAAACTCAAAGTTGCTTTATATCATTATTTATCTTTGTGGATGAGATTTAGTTGTCTTGGATTACTACATTTACAGCTTATGTATATATACGAGTCGTATATTTACTCGTATGTATACAGCTGGCATGATACGTTTCTAGTCCTACTATTTTGGGACTGGGGCGTTACAATAGGCGTGAGATGAAGAAAGAGAGAGTTCTTCCTCTCTTTGCTTTTTTTAGAGTTCTTTTGAAAAACCCTAACTTTTTTCCTTCAAGAAATGGCTCCCAAGACTCCTCGCGGTGGTGCTGGCCGAGGACGAGGCAAAGAAAAAGAGCCTGTAGAGGCTGCTGCGGGTGATGTCCCCCGGCCGCCCGTCGACGTTCGGCCGACGGTGATTGGTGGGTTTCATCATTCTTTACCACATCTTTCTGTGCCATTTTTAGAACTCACATATGCCGACGCGCATGGACCTTGAGTCCTGATGATGTGCTGAGGTTTTTCCGTCGACGTGCATGGGGTTAAACCCTGATGATGCGCCGAAGCTCCACTACGGACGCGCATGGGTCTAGACCCTGATGATGCGCCGAAGCTCCACTGCTGGCGCATATGGGTCTAGACCCTGATGATGCGCCGAAGCTCCATTGCTGACGTGCATGGGTCTGGACCCTTGTGATGCCCCGAAGCTCCACTGATGATGCGCATGGGTCTAGACCCTAATAATGTGCCGAAGCTCCACTGCTGGCGCGCATGGGTCTGGACCCTGATGATGCGCCGAAGCTTCACTGCTGACGTGCATGGGTTTAGACCCTGATGATGCGCCGAAGCTCCTTTTCAGATGCGCCTGAGTCGTGGCTCAGATTCTTTTGTTGTTTCTAATATATCTGAATATTTGCCTTCTTTTGTTGACCACCAGTGTCGATGACTGTCCCGCTCTTGAATGAAGTACTTCTGGACGCTGCCCTCTGTCAGATGGGAGTGGATTATAATGAGGAGGTGATAAACCCTGCCCAAGCTGCTATTACGCTGGATCAACATCCCAAAAGAATGACAACCATATGGGTTTCTCAAACGGATGATGGAGCATGGTGTTTTAAAATCTGCCACTTCTGATAATATGACTTTCTTGAAGCCTGAGTTCCTGTTTGGGGACCGCCTTACTTCTATTGAAGCAAAGGTGTTGAAGGTCAAGGAAGATTGGTTCTTTACAGCAAGGGGGTACATATGACTGTTAAGCAACTTGAACGTCAATGGCCTTTGATGGCTTTCTGTCGTCTTGCTTCCAAGAGGAGGATGTCTTGGGAGTTAACCCCATCTCAGGGGGGAGCGGTGGCAGGCATCATCAAGATCGACTCTACCTCCGATCAAAGGGATACTTTGGCCGTCGTGCGGTCTGGATCTTCTTTCACCTGGCAGACTCTACATCCTGGGAGCATTTATGGTGATGTTCCCATCAATACATTTGCTTTTGGCGCTTCGACTTTTGCAAATCGTATGTTATTGATGGAGCGATCGTACCCGAAAGGTGAATTTTGGGTAGAGGGTTGGTGTCATTATGTTTCCAAATGGGACAAGATGACACTCTAGATTCTGTTACGGTTTCAAATCGAACTCCAAGAGATTGGGCTGACTGCCGCAATCCGTGCTACTCAGGCAGGCGTCGAAATTAACAGACATATGTTCCTCGCACTTCTGGAGATGTTTAACACCCAGACCGGGACTTTCTTTACTCCGGTGGGGGAGCTGGGACTCGCACTTCATGAAATGTATGAGGTGTCAAAGCTCCCTTGGGGATCAGAACCTAATGAGGAATACTTCCCGACCAACGAGGAGTTTCAAGTCCTGGGGGACAAAGCCGAGGAGATGATGGCCATCTCCAAACAAGTAGCGAGTCATCATTATTATATGCAGAAGAAAGATAAGAGCGGGTCACAGCCTCATGTGACCGCTTGGAGAGATTATGTCTTTAAGCAAGACAAGGAGGATCCCTCTCAGTTTACCACTCTGCCAGCGCTTTCCAGTAGCGAGGTGCTTTCCGAAATGAGCAGGTTAGGTGAGAAGAATCCCCGAAAAAATGAGGACCGACAGTCGGACGAACACTCATATAGCTGTTTCTGGCACCTTACTCATCGGATGTCGTCAAAAGCAGTGTTAGCTGCGTATCTGATGATTTGGCTTCAGGATTATGTCTTCTCGGGCGGGTCAGGATCTGTGGAGAGGGTAACCCGGAATCTAATCCTGCCAACTGTGAAGTTGGTTCTTGGCCGGCGCCTGGCTCTACTCTCCGCAATGGTGTGTAACCTGCTGCGGGGTTTACGAGAATTTGCAAAAAATGTGGTTCATAAATGTGGTAGGAATGACAACTTCCCCCGTGCCGAACTGCCATTTTATTATTTGATGGGGTGGTTAATTTTACACCATTCCAATGTGATGAGCCCGGGCTCCGAAGAAGACCACATGGACGGAGATGCATTCTTCCGCCGTTTCCACCAGAGGAGCTGGTTGCACACTGGCGTTCCTGTTTGCAGGAAAGTTTTATCCCACCTTCAGGGGTGGGAGATCACCAAAGTTGGTCCTGTCTTTTCGGGTTTTGAGGCCAACGAAGACTTAATGGATTCGGGTGAAGATGCCATCACTCTGTCTCCATGGGGATTTCGCTGGTTGCAAAGTATCCGGCCATCCCATATGGTGTACTAGAATAGGAACCAATATTACTTGGAACCGTACTTGCCGAGCCATTTTGCACGATAATTTGGCTATGCTCAGTTGATGATGGAGAACCCCAGTATTAATCTGGGGTATACTAGAAGTTTGCTAGATGGTGCACGAGCTTGGCATTACTACAATATCGGATGTACCGGAGCCCATTTTACGCTGCCTGTTCAGAATCTGCGACCTTCGATTCTTTTCTCGGCCGTCAAATTTTGCTGTGCCATGAACACCATGCCCCCTAGATATGGTCGAGAGACCAGTTTTATCGTCGGCACTCAGTTAGGGGCGACTGAGAACATACCGGCGAAGGCTCGATCGTACGGACCGCCAGAGGTGGGTCACCGAGGTACCCCTGCCATATCTATGGGGGGTCAGGCAGAGCCCTCAGTCGATCAACCGAAACAACGTGCTGATACAGAGGCTGGCTCTTCTGCACCAAAGAGGCAGAAGAGGGCATTGTCACAGACAGTATCTTCGGACTCAACACCTGCAGAGGTAAGGATGTCCCATATAGTCTTGTTAGGTTCAACATCTCGTGACCTATGCTTTCTTTTTATAGGAGCCGCTAAAAAGGAGACCCCGTACTCCAAAATCTGGTGGCAGCAGACCAAAGGAGGTGGCGGGTTTGTCTGAAGAGCGCGTTCCTCCGATTATCGCATCTCCCGGGGAGGAGAATATTGACGTTGTCGCTTCCGCGGGGACTTTGGTTTCCCCATATGGTGTTGAGGGGGAAGCCGGAGATACGCCTGTTCTTGGGGTAGCACCAGCTGCAGCAGGGATCTCTGATGTCGAAGTTCCGGCAGAAGTTGTGCCTCCGGAAGAGGAGGTGGAGTGGAGTTCGTCTTCATATGATAACGTTCCTCCAGACGTGGATGAGCCTGCGGTGGAGGCAGTAGGCATGGCTGAAACCGAGGAGAGGGCTGACTCTCCTCGTCATGATGAAGAAAGATTAGTTGTGTCATTGCGGAGCCCTACCCTGGACCCAACTGTGGAAGTTGATGGGGATGTTGTTCGGGAGGTAGCGACAGACTTTGTTCCCGCGGGGAAACTTGATCGGGGAGAAGAGACTCATCTGCCGACTCCGACTCCAAAAGAAGTGCCCATCCAGGAAGCGGATGCGAAGCCCACAGGAATGCCAGGGGCGAAAGGCCCGGTGTTGGCTAAGGATTGTGTCTTGGAAGTGGAGGAGACAACTCTGGACGTTGGCGATCCCTCCGAGGTGGAAAAGGGAAAGGGCTTGGCAATACAAGAACATTCCGTTGCCTCTTCGACTTGGGGAATGCTATGGACACCTCATTCATTTCCTTCCACTCCCGTGGCTTCTCGAGCCGACGACGAGGGAGGAGCCGGTGACATCGAGGTGCCGGCTTCACGGATTGAGGCCGGTGGATCATATTCAGGACCGTCGTCTATTGCAGCGGCTCCTCAAACTCCCGCCATGATGCCTTAAATACTGGTTGATGCGGATGAGTATGTGAAGATTATTTTTGAAGCAGTGTATAATATGTTGCAGCGGGGCATGTCTACCGTAATAAATGCCAATGGGAGTTTTGTGACAACAAAGGCTATGGCACTCCCTCACATAGGTCTGATACGTTCTCACCACGGCCACGATCATATGGCCGAGATTCTGGAGGCATCAGCAGCCGAACTTGACCAGCATCTTTCTGAACTTTAGAGAATCCAGCGGAATGACTTTTCTGCCCTGATAGATTCGGAGAAAGAGAAGCTGATTGCTGAAGCCGAATCATCCTACCAAGCCACGGTGGCCACTTGGGACCATAAAGTGGCTGAAGCTGAGGCTGCAGTGGAGAGGCTGTCTCAGTCCGCGCATGAGAAGGCGGAACTACGGACCTCGTTGGAAGCCAACATAACGGAGGTTGACACCCGAATTCGGCAGCTCGAGGATCAACGAGCCCAACTTTTGTTAGAGGCAGAGCGAGTCCAGGCCGAGCATGTGACAACCAAGAAAGAAGAAGCAATACTTACTCGTCACGTTCTTTCTCTGGCCAACCAGCGGCATGAGTTGGATAAGAAGCATGAGGATGATACTTCTCCGGAGGCTGTGGAGGCAATGCGTCAAGAAGCTGAACGCCGAGTCCTGGCGACCGTGGGGCCTCGGGTTGAGGATTTGAAGCATCGGATCGAAGAACTTTCTGCCAATCCAAGTAATGCTTAGGGATTGTAGTCTTTTCTCTTTTTTTTGTTTTTCTGGCAACTTGCCAGGGATGTAATCCTTTACTTTTGAATGAAAAATAAAGAATTTTCTGGTGTGTTCATCTTTTACTGTAATGAACGGGGGATTTGTGTGGACCTATTATCTTTTATGCACCTTGATTTTTAGGTACAGATAATAAGTTTGATAGAACCGATTTGTTTGCTCAGAGGTAATGTGGACGTGGCAGACATGGGGTTCAAATGATAGAATATCCCTACTCAGAGGTATTATGGACGTGGTAGAAAATGATTCTGGGGGAACACAAAACTTCTCAGAGGTAATGTGGACGTGAAAGTTCTGCGGTTGATGTAAAACAACACGGGGGTTATCTGTACGGGATGTTTAATCAGAGGTAATATGGACGTGGTAAACATGATAGTCAGCGTTGTCTTACAGGGCATAAGATTCTGCTTTTGTGGGGCATAGAGAAGCAACTCAAAGGTAGTGTGGACGTGGTTTTTCTTCTACTGGAGATAGAATACGTCGGAACAGATGGGCTCCGAAAGCATAAGAATTTGTAAAAGGGAAGGGTATGTGAGTTTTGATGCTCAGGTCCCCTGATTCCCTTGCTGGATAAAGATGGAAGTACCAATCTGAAAGATGTCAGGAGTAGTACTTTTTTAGGAAATTGCCATTGATGGGCATCATGAACAGGTCCCCATTTGGTTGGACGAGGCGGTAAGCACCGTTCGAGTACACCGTCTCTATGATGAAAGGTCCCTCCCACTTGGGCTCGAACTTTCCTGACGTCTTGTGAGTCAACACCATCGGCCTCCTGACTGCCAGAACCAGGTTGCCTACTTGGAAAGTCCTCTGCTTGACCTTCTTGTTGAATGCCTTTGATATACGAGTTTGATAAGGTTCGGTGCGTTATTGAGCTAGGAGATATTTTTCGTCAAGTGCCTCTAATTCTTGCAGACGGCGACGTTGATTGTCTTCTTCTATGAGTTGATTTGTGATTGCTACATAGAGCGAGGGTATCTGGATCTCGAGAGGCAGTACCGCTTCGCTCCCGTGGGGTCCTTACCGTCGTACGGTAGGCCCAGAGGCATTCGTCGAGCTTTTCGTCCCAGTCGCGTTTGTTGGATGACACGATCTTCTTGAGTAGCTTGACGATAGTCTTGTTGAACGCCTTGGCCAATCCGTTTGCTGCCGAATTGTAAGCGGTTGATGCCACGTTCTGAATGCGATTCTTGTCACAAAATCTGCTAAAAATGTGGCTGATAAATTATAGACCATTATCGTGGATAATCCTTCGAGGTATCCCAAAATGGTAGATGACATGGTGCTTGATGAAGCTGATTACCCTAGAATTTTTTACCTCTGTCAGTGGAACTGCTTCTGCCCATTTGGAGAAGTAGTCGGTGATGGCTAGGATGAAGCGATATCCCCTAGATGACAGAGGGGTGATAGGTCCTACGATGTCCATGCCCCAAGCTTCGAAGGGCCAGGAGGTGACTGTAGGATGTAATGGTTCTGACGGTGTATGGATGAGGTCGGCATGAAGTTGGCAATTATGGTACTTTTTAGCATAGTCGACAGCGTCGGTTGCCATGATTGGCCAGTAGTAGCCCATGCATCGCAGTCGATCCTGCAACTTAGGTCCTGGTTGATGAGCTCCGCAAGTTCCATCATGAGCTTCCCGAAGGGCTTCGACTGCTTCTTCTTTGGATAGACATCGAAGGAGGAGCCCGTCGTAGGAGCGTCGATACAGCATTTTAGTAGCCGTATCATAATAGAACCGGAGGGAACGCCTTCTGACCGAGACGGCTTCTTTTGGATCTTTTGGAAGAATTCCATAGACTGCGAAGTCGATGAATGGGAACCTCCAGTCCCGGATATTAACACCGGTACTCGACGTCATGGCATAGGCCACTTGTGTGCATAAGTTATTTTTGGGACAAACTAAGTCTCGGCCGACAACCGTGACATAGTGTTGAGTCCCGAGAGGTGCTGCTAACGATACTGCGAGGCCAGCGAGGGCATCGGCCTCCAGGTTTTGTAAGCGAGGTACATGTTCTATGAAGAACTTGGTGAAGGTCGAGATAATACTCAATGCAACTCCATAGTAAGGGATCAAATCCTCATGGTGAACTTCGTACTGCCCTTGGATTTGATTGACGACGAGTTTTGAATCGCCGTAAGCTTCCAGATGATCCACCCCTAGCTGTTGCGCCAGCTAGAGTCCCACTCCTGCGATGATTTTGCCATTGGGGCCTGTTCTCGAAGAGCCGTCAAAGAACACTCGCCAGACCGAGTTTCCTTCGGCGACGTTAGATTCTTGGACCTCGTCCAGGATGCCTTCATAGAGTTTGGAGGACTTCGTGATAGGGTACGCAGCCAGGAAGTCAGCTAAAACTTGGCCTTTGACAGCTTTTTGCAGGACAAACACCATATTATATGGTGTCAACAGGATTATCCATGTAGCTAGTCTGGATTTCAATGATCATGGCTTTGTCATGAGGACCCTGAGTGGATTGACTCGGGAAATGACATAAATTGTTTGGCCCGCCACGTAATGGCGAGTCTTCTGGATAGCGAATACCAGCGCCAAACATTCTTTCTCATCGGGGTTGTACCGGTGTTCGGCCCCGATCATCGTCCTGCTTGCTCGTAGCCGGCATCGTTGTTCTGAGCCAACAAAGTGCTGAGAGAATGATCCATAGCACGGACGTAGAGGAGGGTCTGCCTGCGACGGGTGCCACCAACACTGGCAGGCTTGTCAAATAAGCTTTAATATCATCAAAAGCTTTCTGACATTCTTCTGTCCAGACATAAGAGACTCCCTTCTTCATGAGCTGAGTGAAAGGTTGATTTTTTCCCAGAAAGGTTTGTTATAAACCTTCAGATGTATGCCAGACGTCCCTGTAGGCCTCGAAGTTCTCGGAGATTCTTCGGGGGGTCCATGTCAAGGATAGCTTTGGTCTTCTCAGGATCGACATGAATGCCTTTTGCCGTGATAATGAAACCCAGGAACTTTCCGCTAGAAACCCCAATGAAGGATTTAACGAGATTCATTTTGGGTTGATGTGCTCGCATGAGGTCGAAGACTGTCTTCAGGTCTTGTAGGTGATCCCCTTTGAGACGGCTCTTGACTAAAATGTCATCAACATAGCATTCAACTGTCTTGCGAAGATGTTGACGGAAGATGGTACTCATCGCTCGTTGGTATGTAGCACCAGCGTTCTTCAACCCAAAGGGCATTACTGTGTAGCAGAAAACCCCCTTCGGAGTCCTGAATGACGTGTGTCTTGCGTCATCGGGGAACATCTTAATCTGGTTGTAGCCTGAATATCCGTCCATGAAAGACATGCGTTCGAATCCGTACGTGTTGTCGATCATGATGTCAGTGATTGGCACGTGTAGCCTGAATACTCCCACTGTGCTTCCAGGCGCTGAGCCCAAGGTTCTTCCTCGAAGAATTCTAATGTTTGGTTATTACCGTCATCTATTTGAGATTGTACTGATGCTATATTGACTGATAGCACCTTTCTGAGGACTGAACCGATACTGGTATCAGAGTCCCAAGTTGAAGCTTTGGATGAATGAGAGTGTCCCATTTCTTCCTCTTCCGAGCTCTCTGGAGCTGATGGTGGCGTGACATAGTCTACCCCCCGTCGAGTACGATGATAATAGTCCTATGACTTCCCTTTAGGTGCTGGAAGCCGGAGGGGAAGACGCCGGCCCTTGCCATGGTTCAGGCCTTTGTTGCTCTTCATGTCGTAACCCATCTTTTGGATGAGGTACTTGGCTTTGTCAGTGTACCGATAGGCTTGTATTCTACCGATATCTGGTTCTGGCTTATGTGGCGGGAGGTCCTGACGAGGCTCGACTTTGCCAAAGATGATGGGCTCTTCATCTCTGCTCCATGGTGGGACTATGAAACAGACTCCTTGGGACGGGACTATTCGATATACATGATTGACGGTCGTTATTTGTGTTTACAACGACCGTAGAGCGTTATCTAATGTATACATGGCATTCCAATATGGAAGACTAGAATAATTAAAAGACACTCTATTATTGACGAAATACGAGATCTTGTCCCATGGGATTACATAGTCTAAAGAAGGTGCATCAACATTAGCAGATATGTAATCTCCTAGCTCCTCGTCTGTGAGCACTAGGGCTAGTTCAGGAGAGTTCATCGCAGGTTTGACTTTGGGGTTTGAGAGGGATGTGTGGGCCTTCTCCTGCAGCTTGGGTGGGGTAGACAGTGGAGGTTTGCCTTTGAGACGTACCTTCAAGGGTGCCTCAATTGTTCCCTCATTGACTGGCGCCCACTTTTGAAGCTTTACTACAAGTGGAGCATCCGTTTGAGGAGATTTTCCCTTGAGCCGTATCTTCAAGGGAGCTTCAGTGGATGTTTTGCCTAGAGAAGTTGGTGCCCTCCCAGGTAGCTTGATCGTCATAGGAGGCAGCATCTGAGGCAGTTTTCCCTTGAGTCGAATTCTCAAAAGAGCATCAGAAGTCATTTCTGGCTCCGTGTCCGTCTCCGTTGCTATTTCAGCTTCATCATCAGCATCATTGGCTTTCTCTTCATCGAGCGACTTGTATAGGGTAGCATCGGTGAAGTAGGCCTCGACTCCCTTGAAAGGGTTAATGTCTGCGAACTCTATCCGGATGACGCCGTTTGTGGATATGTACTTTATACATTGGTGGAGTGTAGATGGCACCACCATGTATTTATGCAGCCATGGGTGACCCAGTAGGAGATTGTAGTTGACATCTGCATCTACGACATAGCAGGTCACTTCGATTCGGAGATTACCGATGTGACACTTCAGTCGGATTTTGCCCAGCGGTTCACTTTTCTGGCATTAAAACCGCTGATCGTAGTGTTAGACGGCGCCAAATGGTGCATTGGAATCCCCAGTGTCGAGAACAGTCCTGGGGATGATGCTGAGTGAAGACCCCGGATCAATCTGGATTCGCTTCTACTTGACGGAACCCACATATCCTGTGTAGTATAGTGGCCTATTGTGCCTGTTGTGTTTGAGCAGCATGTCTTGCTGAGTGAAGGTTATGTTGGGGATAACGTCCTCTGCACAATGACAGTGCGCACATGTTGCTGGGGTGTCCTTAGGCTGCTTGACATGGCTGATGAAGGACTAGTGGCTGATGAAGGACTCGGCATCCTTCAAGGCTTCACAGAGAGCTTCCCGGGTGTCTTTGGAAAGACGGAGAAGCTCGAACAGAGATAATCGAGTGGGAGTATCGGCCAGTTGTGCCAGTATATCAAAATTACAAGGTTTGGCTAACCCCGAAGCATTCTCTCTTTGCAAAGGCTTGTCGAAACGGGCCTCCACGTGCTTCTGTTTATTGGCTGCTGAAGGTCTAGATGGACCCTCTTCTTGAGTAGCAGGGACGGTGCAGGGAGGCATCACCTTGACGGTAGCTTCGTCAGGTTGGGTGTTCTGCTGTAAACGTATTTGTACGGGGAGTGCCTCTTCTACGGAGGAAAAAACCATGCGGCAAGACTTGATCTTTCTGCCTTTGGTTTTGGAGGTAGAGCGTACCCCCGGTTGAGTAACCTCGGAGACGAGATCAGGGTAAATCCATAAGACCTCTTCCCGAGATGTGGTGAGTGGGATGAGTCCACTCACGTTGTTACGAGTAGCTGGTAGGTTGACCACCTCCATTGTCGCCTTTGGGATGGGGACGACGCCATCTTGTGTTGTGGTCGGCGGTAAGGTACCAAATTGGAGTGACACCAGGTTGGCCGACACTGTCTTCTCCTCATAGTCGATGGAGATAACGTTTAAATTGATCATACGTTGGATATAGTTTTTGAGGACGTAGCAGTCCTGAGTTGGGTATCCGATAAACTGATGATAATGACAGTATCTTGGAATGTCTGTCCTCCCAACCTCGTCGGGACGCTTTGGCTCAGGTATCTTGATCTTGTCATCCTGCTTCAGCATCTCAAAGAGTTGTAAGGTATCTTCGTCGTTGAACGAGTAGACTTCCTTCGGCCTCGATACAAGTGGAGGCTTCTGAGTAGGTGCTGACGCACCTTTGGAGGCATTGACCGTCAATGCCTATTTCCCCTTCGTCTCTCGTCCAGGGTTGGTGGCTGCAGGCCGTTTTCCCTTGTCCTCGAAGGCTGGAAAACTGACTCCCAGAAGACGAGCATTAGCCGCCTTCTTTTCTGCCGCTTCGGCCTCGATGATCAAAGAACTCCAGTCGAGAGGAGGAGTAGAATTGAGCCAGACCTTGATCGCAGGTAGCATGTTCATGCTGCAGGAGGAGAGGAGTGCGTGTTCTGGCAAACCCGGGAGTAGCCTGAAGCAGGCTTGTCGGAACCGTTCGATGAATGCTCAAACAGTTTCCTTCTCCTTCTGACGTATCTCTATGAGGGACACCATTGTCATGTCCTTCCCTCTATCGTAAAAACGATCGAGGAAGAGACACGTCAAGTCGTCGAAGGAAGATATGGAGTTGTCGGGGAGACTGCAGAACCAGTCGTACGCCACACCCTTCAATGCCCCGACAAATATGCTCGTGAGTAGCGCATCTTCCTTCGGGAGATGTCCCATTTGAGACTGGAAGTACGTCAGATAGTGGCGTGGAGAGTCCTTCCCGTCGTATGGCGTCAATGTTTGAGGTTTATATTTGGGAGGATAAACCACTTTGTTCTATTCAAGGGGATATGGTTATGGGATCCCCATCTTCTGGCGCTCCTCCTGTCTATTCTTCGACTCGAAGCACTCTCGTAAGTCCCTGATCATCTCCATCACGTCTTCCGTGGAGCTGGGAGTCGGGAAAGGCGGTACCGCCTGGAGTTGAGCATTTGATGGTTCCGACGTCCGAGGAGCTTCGCAGTGGTCTGTATCCAAGGATACCCATTGAAGGGGTACACTTGATTCTCCATTGACCCCTAGGTCAGGACCAGTAGAGGGTGCCCTGGCTAAAGCTAATCGTATCTCGAACACCGCTTGAGTCAGTATCTGCATGAAGGCAGAAAGGGTTTTGAGTCCTCCCTCCAGGGTATCCATGCGCTGGACGAGGTCTACTGGCGGCGCATCTGACTCGTTATCACCCCTAGTCATGTATACTGTCATAACACGGCTGGAGTCGGATGGATCAGTTGAGGCTTCACTCTCGGCTTCACTCTCCTGTAGGGGAGTTACCTCTCCTGGAGCTTCGTCTTAGCCACCCCCATCTATATTCTGGGGGACACCTTCATCTTTGGGATAAGCATCCCCAGTTCAGTCTTGAAGGGCTTCTTCGTCTTCGAGACGCAGGGCTACGTCCGGGATTTCGCTTCCAGAATGAAGATCCACCCTAGTTGTGCTCCGGAGGACATCTTCGTCTTCAGAAGGAGGATCAACAAGGGCTTGACTACCCCCAACTTCCTCCAAGATCTTTCTTCTCCCCTGAGTGTCTTCGAACACTCCAGAGGACGGGACAGTTGTCTTAGTTTTCCTCGGCTGGCTCTTGGATGAGGACAAGGAATTGCCAGTCGCCTTTTGGACTGATGAGGAATCAGAAATTACATTACATAAAGCAAACTTTAGTTCTGGTTCCTCTTTTATTGACACCTTCTTCCTGAGGCGACGTCGAAGGGGTATTGACGATTACAGCCGCTGGAATACCGACTGTCTTTGTGGGACTGCTGTCTTGCAATAGCAGTTAATGGTGACTACAGCGCAAGTGTGCCCTGTGAGGGGCGCATTGTGCTTGTCAGTCGACTCTTCTGATCGGCGTTGAGTGATCACGTTACGCAGATCGTTGGAGGAGAGTGCCACCTTTGCACCCCCATCAAGCGCATGGCAAGGCCAAGCTCCGGGGTGATCAGGTGAATGGTGTACCCCCTAACCCGACGCAAATGATGCGCCCAGATCAATAGTGGAAGAACAACATTTAGAGTGACTTGAACCAGCCTCAGACGCACAGCCCAGGTAGGCGCGGGGGTTCAAGACCACTAAATTTGCCACAAGCGGCTTGGTTGGGAGCACAGCAGATACGCCCAAGCGGCATGAGGTCTTTGAAGATCGACCCGTTGGCGGCGCAGAAGCATCCGAGTCGATCTTATACAGCTTACCATTGGTAGCGTGCATGATTGTGAGCACATGCCTCTGGTTCGCTGCTGGCATAGCATGTTTGGGGTGTTGACACAAAGTCACAGTCAACCAAATATTGACTACATTGACTAAATAATATCTGTATAAATTTAATACGACACACGACGTCTGCATTCAGTTCAAGACAAACGGCAGCTCAGTCTCCGGCTCTCAGTGTGTTTTCGAGTCTGTATTTTACAATTTCATTGAATCTAGACTTGTGTACTTTGAGTCATGCTGAGCTCTTGGAACTTAGTCTATAACCTACCCAAAATCCCAAGCTCCACCAAACCAAACACTGCCCAAAAGTCCCCTTTGAACCACTCTGTGCTCTGGAGACAGAGTTCGGGCCGAACTCTGCCTCCACACAGAGTTCGGGCCAAACTCTGTCCCCTAGAAATCAGGAACCCTAATTTTTAGGGTTAGCTGGTTGCTAGTTGTCCAACGGCCAAATATTTGAATTTTTCTACCCGAATTCTGGCCGAATTTTGCCTCTAAAAGCACTATAAATAGGGCATGAATTCTCTCATTTTAAATCACTCAATCTTCTCTTCTCTTCTCTCTTATAGCTGAAATAAGCCATACCCTTCCCATCTACTAGCCACAAGCCTCCTAAGTCTCGAGTGCTCAGCATCTCTCAGTTAGGATTCTTGTGCAAGAGTTGAAGAAGTCGCTTGGACAATTCCAAGCAATCGCCACTGCGATTCTCTGTAAGAAGTTGACGTGCTCTTCTGAAGTAAAGGCACGTGTTGTAAGCTACTATTTCACAAATAGTGGATTTAATCCTGAGCTAGAGTTCTCAGGCCTGGACTAGTCCTCCACGAGGGAAACCAGGTTAAAATCGCTGTGTTTGCGTATGCTCTCTTGCTTTTCATTTACATTTCGTATTTTACTCTGATTATTCATTGTTCGTGATAGAGTTATTTTTAATTGGTCATTTTCTATATAAACTCTATTCACCCCCCCTCTAGAGTTGCCAAACTGTTCTTCAATTGGTATCAGAGCTCTGTTCTCTTTATAAGGACTAACATCCTAAGAGCTGATCCATGGCAACCACACAATCCTTGATTTCCAATCATGGTGAAGGTCAGTCCACTCATAGGCCTCCCCTATTTGATGGAACTAACTATACATATTGGAAAATAAGGATGAGTTTCTATCTTAAGTCTCTAGACTTTGACCTGTGGACCGTCGTCACTGACGGTTACAAAAAGCCCGCCAGGATAGTTGTCGATGGTGACCTCATTGAGAAACCACACGACAAATATTCTGTCGAGGAGAAAAAACAGGCAAGTCTAGATGCTAGGGCTATTAATGCTTTATTATGTGCTATAGACAGGAATGAGTTTAACAGGGTCTCTACATGCACCACTGCTCATGAAGTATGGAGACTTCTAGAAGTGACGCATGAAGAAACCACTCAAGTCAATGAATCTAAAATAAGCCGTCTCACTCAAGAGTACGAAGCCTTCAAGATGAAGCCAAATGAGACGATCACTCAAATGTTTACAAGATTCCTCGACATCATCAACCCTTTATCCTCGCTTGGTAAGCAGTACTCAAACCATGAGAAGATCCGCAAGCTACTCAGAGGGTTACCAAAGATTTGGAACCCTAAGGTGACAGCCATCATAGAAGGAAACGATCTCACAACAATGTCTATGGAAACCTTGATGGGTAAGCTCATGACTCACGAGCTTGACCTCAAGGACTTCGAAGAGCCTGCTCCGAAGACTAGGGAGATCGCACTCAAAGCTCATCGACGAAGGGTTGATCACGATGAGACCGAAGACGACAACTCAGATGATGAAGACCAAGCTCTCATGGTTCGTAACTTCAAGAAATTCCTTCGCTTCAATCAAAGAAAGAAGGAACCACAAGAAAACGACGAAGAAGAGCCAACCTGCTATGGTTGCAAAAAGACTGGACACGTCCGAAAAGACTGTCCATTCTTAAAGAAGAGCAACCGCTATGAGAAGCCCTACAAGAAGAACTCATCAAAAAGGTATGCCAACACAAGCATTTGGCATGAAAGCGAAGCAAGTGACTCCGAGGAAGAAAAGAACTCTCCTCAAGACAAAGCAAATGTGTGCCTAATGGCAACTTCCAACAAGGTATCAAACGAAACTTTAGATGACTTCACTTTTGATGAACTTGGCGATGCTTTCACAGATTTACTCGATGATCACAAAAAGGTCATCGGTAAATACAAACATGCCAAGGACAAAATCAAAAGTCTTGAAGACGAGATACAAAGAATTTCTTCACTTCTTGATAATGTTAGAGACACATCATCCATTGATGCCACAAATGAAGCATCCAAGCTTAAAATAAGCTTACATGATGCTGAAGCACGTATTGAGCAACAAGCTCAAGAAATCACTACTCTCAACACGTTGCTTGCTGAAGAAAAGAGTAGACACAAAATCTCTATGACTAAAATATATGGCTTGAATATTAAGGTTGATGAATTGCAAGCTGTTTCTAAAAGATTAGAAACTAAATTGGGAAAACAGGTTGCTTAACCTCAAACCCAATCACATGGGCACAACACCACTCATGCTAGTCAACCACATCATCCACATACAACACATAACCATGCTTTTATGTACACAAACTTCTACAAACCACGTGCACGTAAGAATATTCCTCATACTCATCATACTGCACAAAGACACAACCAATATCACTCTACACATAGACAAAATCATCATACCATGCCACATCAACATGCCATGCCACGTAGACAAAATCATCTTGTTATGTCACATAAGCAAAATCACCATGTCATGCCACAACATCATGCTATACCATATAGACAATATCAGCATGCCACTCCTCATAGACAATATTACCATGCCATGCCACATAGACACCATCACCATGCCACTCACTCTATGCATAGTCATCATCACCATGCTAACTCCTCATATCATCCTCATCCTGTTGCTTATAGATATCATTCTCATGCTTTCAGTATAAATAAAAATGCTATCTGTAGCTACTGTGGATCACATGGACACATTTCACCACAGTGTAGAGTTAGAAGACTGGTAGACAAGAAGATATATGCATGGTTTTCAAAAACTAACTTTTCAGGACCCTCAAGAACTTGGGTACCAAAGGTCACATCTACTCTTGATGTAGGTGGACCTTCCTTTCTCAACTGAGAGTAAGTGAATTCTCGATAGTGGATGCTCGCGACATATGACGGGAGACGTAAATCTTTTTACATTACTATCGATGAAAAGAGAAGGATACGTATCCTTCGGTAACAATCTCAAAGGGCACATAATAGGTAACGGTATCATTGGTCATCCTCCTTCTCCTGTAATAAAGGATGTCTGCCTAGTGACCGAGTTAAAGCATAACCTGCTCAGTATTAGCCATCTTGCTGATCATGGATATGATATTAACTTTGGACAAAACAATTGCTACATCTATGATAGGTCAACAGGAGATATTACTTTTGAAGGAAAAAGAGAGGACAATATCTATATTTTCTATCTCTCTATAAATACTAACAATGCAGGTAGATGTTTATATGCCCACAAAGACGAACGACTACTTTGGCACCAGCGTCTTGGTCACGCAAATATGGATACTATATCCAGGCTATCAACCAAGAAGCTAGTGAGAGGATTGCCAGACATCACACTCAAAAAGGACACGATATGTGCCGAATGTGAACTAAACAAGGCAACAAAATCCTCATTTCATTCCATAAACTTTGTAAGTACTACTAGACCCCTGCAATTACTTCATATGGATTTATTTGGGCCTAGTAGAATAGCTAGTCTTGGTGGCAAGCTATATGCTTTTGTGATTATTGATGATTTTTTAAGATTTACTTGGGTTTTCTTTCTCGCTAATAAGAGCGATGCTATTTCCGTTTTCAAATTTTTTGTAAAGAAAGTTCAAAACGAAAAAGGCTACATGATTACTCGAATCCGAAGTGATCATGGAGGCGAATTCGTAAATTCTGATTTTGAAAATTTTTGTAATACAAATGGTTTTGATCATGAATTTTCTTGTCCAAGAACTCCTCAACAAAATGGTGTTGTGGAGCGGAAGAATAGGACTCTTGGCGATATGGCTAGAGTTATGTTGAAAAAATTCTCTCTTCCGAAATATTTTTGGGCAGAGGCTGTAAGTACAGCATGCCACATTTTGAATAGGGTGCTTATTCGTCCCATTACGAAGAAAATACCCTATGAGCTTTGGTTTGGGAGAACCCCAAATGTTTTGTATTTTAAAGTTTTTGGCTGCAGATGTTTTATCCTTAACACCAAAGACAACTTAGGCAAATTTGATGCCAAAGCTGACGATGGTATCTTTCTTGGTTATGCCGCCAAGAGTAAGGGATATAGAGTTTTCAATAAACGCTCACTTATTATGGAAAAGTCAACTAATGTGACTTTTGATGAAGATAACAGTACAGTAAGTGCTCTTGATGATGATGTTGAGCCATCAACTTCTACTCCAATGAATACTTCAACCGAAACTAATTCTCTGGAAGGTTTGCCTAAGAAATTTTCTTTCAAACCTTCTTATCCAGAAAATTTAGTCATAGGTAAAGTTTCACGTGGAGTTACTACTAGATCATCATTAAGAGACTCTGTTGCTAGCACTGCCTTTATTTCACAAGTAGAGCCTAAAAATATTTCTGAAGCTTTTAATGATGAATTTTGGATTTCTGCTATGCAAGAAGAACTCAACCAATTTGAGAGGAGCCAAGTATGGGAACTCGTTCCTAGACCGACTAATCACTCAATAATTGGTACTAAATGGGTGTTTAGAAACAAAGTAAATGAAGATGGTTCAGTCACACGTAACAAAGCTCGTCTAGTAGCTCAAGGATACAACCAAGAGGAAGGTATCGACTATGATGAGACGTATGCTCCTGTTGCTAGACTAGAATCCATTCGGATGCTTTGTGCTTTTGCCAATCATCAGAACTTTAAATTATTTCAAATGGATGTAAAAAGTGCTTTCTTGAATGGCTTTATTAAGGAGGAAGTTTATGTCAAACAACCCCCTGGCTTTGAAAATCACAAATTTCTCGACCACGTGTTCAAGCTGAGGAAAGCGCTTTATGGCCTTAAACAAGCCCCCAGAGCTTGGTATGAAAGGCTAAGCAGCTTCTTGCTTGAGAAAGGTTTTTCTAAAGGAAAAATTGACACTACACTGTTTATTAAATCTTTCAAAGACACCATTTTATTAATTCAGATTTATGTTGATGATATTATTTTTGGGTCTACTGATGAAACCCTTTGTCAAGAATTTGCCAAGTGTATGCAGACGGAATTTGAGATGAGCATGATGGGAGAGCTCAACTACTTTCTTGGTCTGCAAGTAAAACAACTGGCTAATGGAACTTTTATCTGTCAATCGAAGTACACCAAGGACATGCTAAAGAAGTTCGATCTTGACAACATCAAACCAATCAGCACTCCAATGGCTACTTCAACCAAACTCGAACCAGATGAAAGCGGCAAACCCGTTGATCAACGTAAGTATCGAGGTATGATAGGCAGCTTACTTTATTTAACTGCTAGTTGCCCCGATATCATGTTTAGTGTTTGCCTGTGTGCTAGATATCAAGCAAATCCTAAGGAATCACACATGACCGCGGTTAAGCGTATCTTTCGATACCTTAAGGGTACGGTTACAGTGGGCCTATGGCATCCCAAGTCAACATCATTTGACCTCATCGGTTACTCTGATGCTGACTTTGCTGGATGCAAGGTCGACCGTAAAAGTACGAGCGGCACGTGTCATTTATTAGGAAAGGCTTTAGTCTCATGGTTTAGCAAAAAACAGAATTCTGTCGCACTATCCATAACAGAAGCTGAATACATAGCAGCTGGGCGTTGTTGTGCACAAATCCTGTGGATGAAGCAAACCCTTGAAGACTACAATCTATCTTTCATGCATATTCCTATTTTCTGTGACAATACTAGTGCCATCAATTTGACTAAGAACCTTGTATGTCACTCACGCACTAAACACATTGAGATTAGACACCACTTTTCGCGTGATCATCAGCAAAATGGCACGATTAACTTAGAATTTATCGACACTGATCATCAGCTAGCAGATTTCTTTATTAAGCCACTATCCGAAGAGCGCTTCAACTTCCTTTGTCGTGAACTTGGTATTTTAGATGAAGCGGTTATAAATTGAGACTCACCTGCATAAATATCGAGTATATTATGATTCTTTTACGAAGAATTTGGTATGGGTACAAGCCGAAAGGGTCCTTCTGACAACAAGGCGTAAAAGCCTAAGCGACACGGTGCACTAGTCCTCAGGACTACCGCTAGCTGGGATCCGGCCCCTGCAGCTAACCCATAGCAAATTTGAACTACTGAATTACAATATATGTCCTTATTTATTATATGGCTCGTTTCGATTTATTATTGCCTAATTGATATTTTCTAAGTTCATTCTGACTTTTGTGTACCTCTCTCTGTACTTCATTGATTTCCACAAACTTTTATCTGCAATCTCTTTTATTTAACACCTCATCAATTTTTCTATCTTTTCAGCCTGGTTTATTTCTGGACCACTAATCCAGAACTCGGGCCGAACTCTGCCTCCAACAGAGTTCGGGCCGAGTTCGGTCCCTAGGTTCCAGCGTCGGGATCTGCCTCTGCCGTTGGATCACTTTAGATCCTACGGTCAGAATTCAATCCGACCAAAGACAACCCCCTATTATATTTCGGGATTCCTTCTCTCTCCTCTCCTATTTCCTTCTTCTCCACCTCCTCAACCTTCTTCCTTCAAAACCCTAACCCTAGTTTTTGTTCTAGAGAGCTCCATTACTCCTCAAAATCAAGGGAAAGGGGTTTCTCATCATTCTCTTCCTCTGTTTGGTATTATTTTCAGGTATAACTCTCTCCTTCTATCATTTTCAAGTTCTCTTATTTCCTTGCAATTGGCATCTCGCTTGTCCAAACGAGGGAGAAGGACTCGACATGAGGGAGCTTCCTCTTCGATTCCTCCTCCTCCGATTGAACAAGTTGTTGAACAACACCCCATTCATCCGTTGTTCAATCCGCCGCGTCCCACCGACCCTAATACATACGACGACCGTCTATTTGTGTCGCTAGACGCCTCTAATGAATGGTTTAGCGATTTTCGGACTCGTCCAGTGTTCGGGGGACATTCCATCAATTTCACAATATTTTCTCAATATGAATCATTATTTCGTGATCTATGTTTGGATGAATTAGTTGCCTCCAATTCTGTCATTTACCATAGTGCCATCCAAATGTTTTACTGTAATTTGACTCACGATGCAACCCACATCTATTCCCGGGTTGCTGGAATTAACATTGCCTTCAATGATTCTGAGTTGGAAGACTTTCTTGCTCTTCCGGATCTTGATGTGTGGGATAAACTTGTAGAAGCACGTCAACTTCAATTTGTTGGCGATACTTCTCTTGAAGGATTCAAGGAGGATTTATGTGCCCCTAACGTAAGTCCTCGCAAGCTTAAGGCCAAGCATCTCACTCCATACTTTTATGAACTTCATCGCATCATTTTCAATACTATCTTGCCCAAGGCTGGATCCACAGATGAAGTGACTTACCTTGAGATCTCTGCATTATATCACCTTCACTATCGTATTCCCTTCAATTTTCCAAGGACTATGATGGATTGGATGATCAACTGTTGGAAGAAACCAAGAACCTTGGTTTATCCCCTATATCTTCCTTTGGTTTTTCGTGCTTTCATCATTCCTATTCATGATTGTCCGTTCTTGCCTGCTCCTGCCTTTCTGTCCAAGGCACGACGCCTTCAGCCCGTCGTCGCCTCTCCTGAGTCGTCTGAGCAGTCTGCTGATGAGGAGCCTGACGCCCCTCCACTCGGTCAGGATGCACCTCCTCCTCCTGCCACTCTTGAGTCTCTTCAGAGTATGCTCCGGGATCGCTTTGCCATTGAGGACGATCGCTGGATTCAGTAGGATTACCGTACCACTCTGCAGATCAGTGCCCTTGGGAACTCACTGCATGATATTCGGTATTCTCTGGCTCGACATCCTACTCTGCATGTTCCTATTGAGCGGGATCCAGATCGCTCGGGTCATCATATCGACGATCCATGGGTCATGAGGTACATGGATCCGGATGATGCATTTCTGGACCCCCGTCGCTCCTTCCATGGTCCTTCAGATGCTCCAGGACCTTCTCGTGCTCCGTGATGGAGATTGGCTCGATCTGCTGCTGCTACTGATGATGATCTTAGTTGCTTTTTGATTTCAGTTATTATGGTTTTATGTACTTGGAGTTATGTACTTAAACTCTGGTTGTGTGCTTGACATTTAGTTTTATGGATGACCTTTTATGCTCATTATCGTAGTTTTCCTTTATGCTAGTGACTTATTTTGCTTAGTCATACACTGTTTCTTCTCTGCTTGGTGTGATTGCATCACTATTCATTGGTTATACTGCAGTTTTATGATCTTTCATTTGCAATTTATATTGCTAACTGCCAAAAGGGGAGAACTATGTATATTTTATGTATACTTTCGTATATGTGCTTGTTTTTTGCTTTTGGGAGAAATTATCTATCAGGCCACAGGTTCTATGCATTATTTACGGGGGAGAGCTATTGCTTCTAGCTCGGCACCGTTCACTGATTACGGGGGAGCTATCTTCGTCTAGCTCGGCATCGTTTATGGGGGAGCTGTGTTATAATCAACTGTGTCCAGGTATGAATATTGAAATATACATATATTGTTTTGTCAATTATCAATATGGGGGAGATTGTTGACACAAAGTCACAGTCAACCAAATATTGACTACATTGACTAAATAATATCTGTATAAATTCAATACGACACACGACGTCTGCATTCAGTTCAAGACAAACGGCAGCTCAGTCTCCGGCTCTCAGTGTGTTTTCGAGTCTGTATTTTACAATTTCATTGAGTCTAGACTTGTGTACTCTGAGTCATGCTGAGCTCTTGGAACTTAGTCTATAACCTACCCAAAATCCCAAGCTCCACCAAACCAAACACTGCCCAAAAGTCCCCTTTGAACCACTCTGTGCTCTGGAGACAGAGTTCGGGCCGAACTCTGCCTCCACACAGAGTTCAGGCCGAACTCTGTCCCCTAGAAATCAGGAACCCTAATTTTTAGGGTTAGCTGGTTGCTAGTTGTCCAACGGCCAAATATTTGAATTTTCCTACCCAAATTTTGGCCGAATTCTGCCTCTAAAAGCACTATAAATAGGGCATGAATTCTCTCATTTTAAATCACTCAATCTTCTCTTCTCTTCTCTCTTATAGCTGAAATAAGCCATACCCTTCCCATCTACTAGCCACAAGCCTCCTAAGTCTCGAGTGCTCAGCATCTCTCAGTTAGGATTCTTGTACAAGAGTTGAAGAAGTCGCTTGGACAATTCCAAGCAATCGCCACTGCGATTCTCTGTAAGAAGTTGACATGCTCTTCTGAAGTAAAGGCACGGGTTGTAAGCTACTATTTCACAAATAGTGGATTTAATCCTGAGCTAGAGTTCTCAGGCCTGGACTAGTCCTCCACGAGGGAAACCAGGTTAAAATCGCTGTGTTTGCGTATGCTCTCTTGCTTTTCATTTACATTCCGCATTTTACTCTGATTATTCATTGTTCGTGATAGAGTTATTTTTAATTGGTCATTTTCTATATAAACTCTATTCACCCCCTCTAGAGTTGCCAAACTGTTCTTCAATGGGGCGCATGGCCCGTGCTGCCTTGGACTTCTTCATACCGGCCCGCTGGGGTGTATAGTATTTAGAGTCCAAAATCTCCTTGCCACTACAGCGAGTGAGTCTGTCAAAGACAGAGACCTTGTGTGGCACATCAGAGATGATGTGCAGGGAATTAGCTGCGCCCTTACTCCGTCGTCGCATCTTCCTCTCCTGAGAGGGAGATGGCTGGGGAACGTGGTCAGCCGCACATTTCTCCGAGAGATGCGCTGTACTGGTGGGCGCATCTTGGTTGCTGAGGACGTCAGCAGGAAGGGAAGGCTGCATTGGCGCATCCCCTTCGGTTGTGGTGTAAGAGGCGTCGACCTTGTGCACCCAGACTTGGCGAGCTTTCTTCGGCTTTGGCAGCCGCTTCGAAGGACTCGCGCTGCCTTCATAGATGAACTCCTCGTACGCCTGTTGATTGAGGCGCACGACCAGCGTCTTGTGGGAGGATCCCACCTTCACGTTGTCGGACTGCGACACCGCTTTCTCAGTGGAGAAGAAAGAAGTCCCCAGCAGAGTCGCCAGCTTGTTTGCCATTAAAATCTTGTTATTACAAATTTTAATACAAACAGAACCGTGTTACAATGTAGGACTTAGATGTAGTCCTAGGAGTACACTTTTGTTTATCTGGATCCTTTGTGCCGATGGAGCGAGTGGTAATGCGTTGACTCCGTTGACGATCTGACGACGGTCTTAGGTTCTCTGAAGGTCTGGGTTGCTTTGGGTGTTGGAGCTTGTGGAGAGAAAGAAGACATTGAGTGTCTCTGTCTCTCTGCCTGTATGATTGCTCCCATCTGTCTGTATTTTTTGTCCTCCTGATGAAGGAATGATCCTTCTATTTATAGCTTACAGGCTGGCTGCTCATGCACGCATATGTCGAATGCGCCTGGACGTGGGGACGCCACGTGGCTGATGCTGGCGGAAGGAGGGCGCATGGATGATGCACCATGATTTGTGGATTTAAATCCTTCATGCTGCATTCGTGGGCTACGGAAGAGTCGACACGTGGCAGTGGAGAGGATTCTTCGGTTGCTGAGATCTTGGGTGGTTAGCACCCCTTCATTGACTGAACTGAGTCAAAGGACACGTGTCGTAGGTCCATGGCTCGAAGATCTCAGATTTGGTGGAGGATAATCTGGCAGGATGAGCCTGAGATTGGGCGCATGAGAAGACCTGGGCTTATAACCTTTAGAAGTCACGAACCAGTCTGGGCGCATGGCCTGTTCGAGGCGCATGTGGGGCTTCAATGGTGACTTAGCTTCTGTCTTTAGGGATCAGAGGAAAGTCAGAGGCGCATGGCTTTTGAGGCGCATGCAGAGAATTGGGCACATGGCTGCGGAGGCGCATACAGGTAGTTGGCTGGCCACGTGGTTCGTAGCCGTCAAAGGAAAGTTATGATGATGCTGATGTCAGAGACGCTTGTATTCTGAAAAAACTGTCAGCTTTTCAGTCTTCGAAGAGTGGTTACTGTCATTGTCAGATTTCAGCATTTAATATTTGTTGACGGGTGATGGGATATTGAGTGGGCATATTGATCTGCGTCCTACTAGGCGTATAGGGACGTATGGGTGCTCCCCTAGGCGCATGGGGATGCATGGGTGCTCCACTAGGTGCATGGGGACGCATGGGCGCATCCTCGTGAGGCGCTTGGTGCTGAGGGGCATGTCTGTATGATGCACGGTCTGTCCGGCACATCCGCTTGCATGGAGCATCTTTATTGGTCCGACTGTTGCGGTCTTCAAGTGCTATAAATAGCCGTTTTTGACTTAGCCAAATTTGAAGCGTCAGGTTCATCACCATCAATGCAAATTCATTGCATGGGATTCGGAGAGCCAGCCACTTGGCTCATGGGTGTGATTTACCCGGCCCATAAATAGCAGCATGGAGAGAGTTTGCTTCTCGTTCTCCCACGTCTTCCCGAATGAAATTTGCTCGGGCACTTTCAGTTGACGAGATGCCCCCGAAGGTGAAAATGCGACGAACTGCTTTCTCTGATGCACTTGAAGGTGACTGTTACATCCAAAAGTCAGAGTCGAGGGCTTCTGAGGCAGGCGGAAGGTGCATGTTGCGTCCCCGTTATGCTGGAAGAGCCGTAGATCGGAATTGTGGTGTTTCGATCATCCTTCTTGGGCTTTAGAGAGCTCTTCCTCCTGCAAGAGTGGGTGTTGCCCATTCTGGTTGTGTTGAAAGCCTCCTTTTGTCGCAGGTTGATTGCGGTGCTCTCCTCTTCCTTGGGCTTTGCAGAGCTCCTCTTCCAGCCAGGGTGAGGTTGATCGCTCACCCTACATTCTGTTCAGCGTGTTGAAGTCATATGCTAAGACTTCATGATGCGCTTGGCTGAAAGGGCAGCACATAACCGAGCTGCTGAAGGGATGCGCTTAACTGAGATGCTGAAGGATGCGCCTGACTGAGATATTGAAGGATGCGCCTGACTGAGACGCTGAAGGATGCGCCTGACTGAGACGCTGAAGGCTGCGCCTGGAGGATGGGGGCACATGGCGGCTGCTGCGCCTAGCTGTAGACTTAGGATCTTTCTTTGTAGAAATTTTCCTTTGTAAAGCCTATTTTCTAGATATGTAATAGACTTTTATATGTGAATAAAAATCTTCAGTTTGATACTTCATATCTCACTGTGCCAAGTACTTCGTCCGAGCTCCCCTGGCGCATATAAGGTTTAGGCGCATGGAATCCCTGGTCATAAAATTCCATGCTTCTACAGTTGGTATCTATAGAAGTTGAGGGTATTAAGTTAAAAAACTGTAATAGTTGAGGGTATCAAGTTATAATTTAGCCTATTTTTTAATATAATTTAAATACGAACCTAACTTTGGTCCGACCTATTAATTCAAACCGAATAAGCCGAATTTATTATTCGGTTCAATTTCGGTTTTGTATTTTTAGAATTTCGGTTTTGACTAATTCGATTCGGTTGAAACCGAATAAACTGAACGCCACCCCTTGTATAACCAACTGCTACATTATTCTAACTAATTGATAACAAAATGGGGCCACTGGCTGAAGGAGCTTCTATACATTGGTAATGCCCTTGTCTTGTGGTGAGCTCAATATGGTAATCCTTTGGATGAAAAACAATAATATGTGAAGGCCTAGTTTCATCTTGAAGAATACTACTCAATATCCTTTTTAGTCGTTCACTGAGTGTAGCATTACTCGTACTAAGATTACTATCACTTGTCTTTACTTCTTTACTTTAGCATCTTTATACCTTTCTTTACCCTTGTTTTCCTTCTCGATACTCATGGAACCAAGGTTTATTGTCTTCTTTTCCATGAAATTATTAAAGAACATAGGTTGAAAACCTTCTAACACTCTTTTGTTACTAAAATGGAACACAATAAGATTTTGCCAAAAAAGGCTTGCTCAAAGAACCATAGAAGGTTTGGAGGCCAATTTGTTGTCCATCCTTGACTTTCCTGTTGAAACTCTCTCTATTTATGTTAATTTAATTCCTTTCCATGAATATTGAGGGTTAAAACTCGACTCTATCTAAAATTCACAGTAGGACTCACGGAAAAAAAATTGGGTTTTGGAAACCCATTGATCGATGATAAGGGTTTTGTTCTCGATTTTGATGTGGAACTTGAAGAGGGTTTGGAAATGACTGTGGTTATTGCCCATATGCAGTCATGGCTGGAGATATTTCAAGAACATTAGGTATGCACTGGGAATGGATTTGGTAAGGTCCTAATAATGTTTGATCAAACTGGAACATAGGTGATACATACTGAGGATAAAATTGGGGTTGTGTTGTTGTAGGTTGTGGTGGTGTTTGTCCAATAGGGTATTGAAAGACCATTCTCATGGAATTGAAACCAAATGGTTATAGATTTGGTTGTGACATAGGTAGTTGGTGTAATGTCACGCTCCTAGCAGAGACATTATGTATGGATATTGATATCGGGTTGCTGACTCTAGTAAGAGGATGTCTTCAGTGAGAGCTCCCTTGTTGGCACATGAAGACGATTAATCAATCATAGTGAGTGGATAAGACTTCACTTTCTGATTATTTCACGATTAAAGAATGCATACTTGTTGCTAAGACTAAGTTCGTAATCACTAAGAATGATACTACATGACTATGTATGCTTTAACAAGAGAATTTACCTTCTTGTGTGATGAAATGTTATACTTATTCAAGATAAATGATCTCATGCTAAAAGTTAGACTATTGCACGATTGAGGGAAATGTTCTTATGCTTGTATAGTAAGAATTATATCATGTTCTCTTTTATCGCATGCTGCAAAGATAGAACTGTGTAGAATAAATTGTATTGTTGAACTGAAATGAAGGAAAGGAGCACTACAAAATTACAGCTAATTAGTGACAAAAAAATTCGTCGCTAAACCTATCTTTCCCGTCGCTATTTAGAAATACCGATGGATATGAGGCATCGTTAGATTAATTGTCGCTAAGAAATATCTATCGGTGATCCGCTGCTGTAGCGACAACTTACCGACGGATTTGGCAACAACAACTCACCGATGAATTAGCAACTTATTACCTTCGTCGATAAGATCTGTGACAGATTTGCGATGGATTAACAACAGAATTTTGTGAGACCACATTTACAATTTTTTAGAAGGTTACCGATGAAAATTTTCGTCGGTAAGACGTGTGATACGATTTTAGGTATCATACAACACGTTACCGACAAAAATTTTCGTCGGTAGTCGGTGGCCTGCAGTAATCAGTCGACAATCAATCGCTAGTCCGTCGCTGAGCTTATCATTATTGCCAAAACATTAATTGGTTCATGCAATGCTAAAACCTGTATATATATATATATATATATATATATATATATATATATATATATATATATATATATATATATATATATATATATATTAATAGAAATATATTACTTATTCAATAAATTCAAACAGAAATATATATAACATTGAAGGAAATAGACTCAAACATAAATATTTATACAATCAATAATTTTCTCGAACTACGGACTAAACGATAGTACATTTATACAAATCCCTCAAATAATGCATAAACTTCATAAGTCATACAAATTGATCTAGTACAACAACAAAAATACAAGTAAAGAGAAAAGATGTAAATGTTTACTTGTTGCATAATTGTTGTATCATAGAGTGTATGTGTAGGAAATAATAATGTCTTGATCTCATTGCTAGGGTTTGTTACAATATATATATTGTCTACATTTGGGCTTATGGGCCACATTTAGATTACAAATATAATCTAATCAATCTAATCTAATCTAATCTAATCTAATCTAATCTAATCATATCTAATCAATCTAATCTAATCTAATCAATCTAACACCCCCCCTCAAGTTAGAGCATGCAGGTCACAAATGCCCAACTTGGGAAGAAAAGAATCAAATAATTTCTTTCCAAGGGGCTTGGTGAAGATGTCATCCAGTTGAGAAGAAGTAGGAACATGCGAGGCTATTATGGTGCTTTAATAGCATCGCGAACAAAATGCAAATCCACCTTAATATGCTTACTGCGCTCATGAAATACCGGGTTCTGAGCCAGGTGCAGGGCTGAATGACTGTCACAATACACCGACATAGCATACTCCTGGCGAACGCCCAAACACACCAATAACTCCTTCAACCATTTCAACTCACAAACAAGCGCAGCAAGAGACCGGTATTCAGCTTCAGCGGAAGATCGGGAAACAGTTGATTGCTTCTTAGTCTTCCAAGAAATAGGAGACCCCCCCAGAAACACCAACCAGCCTGTAACAGAGAGGCGAGTCAAAGGACAACTTACCCAGTCGGAATCACACCAACCAGAAAGACGGAGATCACAATCAGCTTTCAAAAGAATACCCTGTCCTGGTGCATTTTTGAGATATCTGACAACTCTCAAAGCAGCATGCCAATGATCTTGTCGAGACTCCTATAAGAATTGAGACAAGATATGCACAGCATAGGCCAAGTCAGGGCGAGTAAATGAGAGATAAATCAACCTCCCAACCAGTCTCCGATAAGCCTCTGCATCCGCCATCCTTGGCCTAGTCGATTCTGCCAGCTTGTGATTGGGCTCCATGGGAAAACCAGCCGGGCGAGACCCCATCAAACCACATTCTGAAATAATGTCCAAAGCATACTTCCTTTGACACAAGGAAATTCCTTCCGTACTTCGAGCCACCTCTATGCCAAGTAAGTACTTCAACACACCAAGGTCCTTCATGTGAAAGCAAGAACTAAGGTACTTTTTGAAAGCATCTAAAGCACCTGTATCATTACCAGACACAATCATATCATCCACATAGATCAAAACATGCAATTCTACCTTTCCCTTAAAAAAAGAGAAAAGGGAATAATTGGAATATGATTGAATAAATCCATAGGATATCAGAGAAGCAGTAAGCTTAGCGAACCAACAACGTGGTGCCTATTTCAATCCATATAGAGACTTATACAGGCGACACACTTTGTTGGATTCACTATGCAAAAAACCTGGCGGCAACTGCATATATACTTCTCTCCATGAAGAAAAGCATTGTGCACATCCATCTGGTGCAAAGTCCAGCCTTTCACAGCTGCAACATCCAAGAACGCCCGAACTGTAGGCATCTTAGCCACCGGGGCAAATGTTTCTGAATAGTCGATCCCCTTAACCTGATGATTACCGAACACAACCAGTCGTGCCTTTAAGCGCTCAACACTGCCGTCAGATTTGTACTTTATTTTGTACACCCATTTACTTCCCAATGCTTTCTTTCCAAGAGGTAAATCGACAAGACTCCATCTCCTATTATCTTCCAGAGCCTGTATTTTAGTTTGCATGCTGTGCGCCAGCCTAAATCTTGCAAGGCCTGGCGATATGAAGAAGGCTCAACACCGGCAGTAATAGCTGCGAGAAAATCTCTGTGTCCAGCAGTAAATATGTCATAACTTAGAAATTGTGTTAGAGGATACGAAGTACCTGAGGAAGTGACGGGAACAGATGAACTGTGGTGAAGGGGGGGACTTTTACTTCGAACAGCATTAGTCACAAAATCCTTTAATCGCACTGGCTGTGATTTCTTTCTCATTCCTCTCCCAATACTACCTCATCTGGCACCTCTGGCAACACTGTATCTCCTGTATCATTAGCAGTATCCGCATCACCCCCAACGGACTCTCCTGTCAATACTTCTGCATCTACCTGTACATCCTTGCCACTCGGTGCCGAGCCACCAGCAACCACTCCGGTTTCAGCAACCATGGCTGATACCATCCCAAAAGCCTCTATATCATCTCCCGACACCTCAACAGATGTATGACATGTCGCAGAAGATATCTCGCTAGCAGAGCCATACCTAGGGAATTCTTTTTCATAAAAAGTAACATCACGGAACACAAAAAATTTACCAGTCTCCAAATCATACAGTTTTCATCCCTTTTTATCAAGTGGATACCCAACAAAGATACATTTTCTGCTCCTGCTAGCAAATTTATCATGTCGGGATTTCAAATCATACGCATAGCACAGACAACCAAAAATACGTAGATGATCATACGAAGGAGCCGAACCATATAAAACTTCATACGGAGACTTAAAATGCAAGATACTAGAAGGGGTTCTATTTATCAAATAACATGCACCCAGAACACATTCCCCCCAAAAATCCACGGAAAGAGAACCCTGAAATCGCAAGGCCCTGGCGACATTTAAAATATGTCGATGTTTTCTTTGCACCCTTCCATTCTGTTGAGGTGTCCCAACACAGGATCTTTGGAACAATATACCTTGAGATGAAAAATAATCGCGTAAACAATTAAATTCAGTGCCATTTTCACTCCGCACTCGACGTATATCAGCCCCAAACTGTCGGTTCACCATAATAATAAATTTAAGAAACACAGAATAAACAACACACTTATCTGTCAATAAAATGACCCAAACAGCTCTAGAAAAATCATCCACCAAAGTCAAAAAATACCGTGCCCCATTAGATGATGGAACACGATATGGTCCCCACGGATCACAGTGTATGAGTTCAAAGCATCTCAAAGCACGACTACTACTATCAGGAAAGGCATCACGAGTCTGTTTAGCTTGATGACAGATATCACAAGCCATATGAGAAAACACACTACTACTAGAGAGATAAGCTAAAGTCTGCATTACTTTGTCTGAAGGATGCCCCAGTCTACTATGCCAAACCGCGGAATTACTCTCTTTGCATGCCAGGATCACCGAAGCCAAAGAAGCTGGAACCTCCCCCAAGAAGTAAAGTCCACCCCTTTGTTCACCTGCTCCAATCACCATCCTCGTACTTCGGTCCTGAACAAAATACAAATCAGGAGTAAATAACATATCACAATTTCTGGCACCAATCAATTGTGAGATAGAGATCAAATTGCAAGTCAATGTCGGAACATAAAGAACATCCGTCAACACCAATGAAGCAGTCAAAAATACTTTGCCTCTCAGAACAGCCTCAATAGTGCATCCATTAGGCAAAATCATAGGACAGACAGGGCCCTCAAAGCAATCAACTAAACAGTCACGAGAGCCTGTCGCATGAAGAGTAGCCCCAGTATCGAATATCCAAGGGACAGAAGAATTCTTACCCATCCGACGATCAGAGTTTGATGAACCAGGTTTGAAAGGATTGTCGTTACCTAGCAAGCTCATCAGTTTCTGTCATTGTTCACCGGAGAGTGGCGAAGGATACCCTCCATGCATCATGTCTGTCGAACTCCCAGCAAGACCAGCAGGGACACCATGGCCAGCAGCGACGACATGATGAACAACCCCTGCGCTACCAGTACCGCGTCCTCCACCACGTCGCTGCTGTGGTACCGTGCCTCTACCACCGCCAATACCACGTTCGCCCTCGCGCCGAGGACGAGTCTCCCACCACTCTGGATAGCCAATCTTGGCAAAGCAAGTGGCAACTTCATGACCTGTTTTCTTGCAATGAGTACAGATCATACCTGATTTGTCCCTGGAATCTGAGGTTCTACTATTAGAAGTAGTAAAAAGATAAGGTGAAGTCTTGATAGTCAGTGCCAACACCTCCTCAGCAGCGAATTGGACCTTAGATTTTCGCATATCCTCCTCCTCACAGACTGCCTGGTATGCCCGATCTAAACTTGGCTGAGGATCCTGAGCCAGAAGATTAGATCGGTATGACCATACAACTCAGCATTCAACCCATACATAAAGTCCTGAAAGTGGTCTTCATCCCTCATAGCCTGTAGCTTTGCAGAAAGTTCGCCACAGTTACAAGTAGGCAATGGGAAATAAGCAGCTTGTTCATCCCATAAAGACTACAAATTGCCAAAGTAGGTTTCCACAGACATCGAAGCCGTTTGTTTGCACTCAGCCAAAGCCACCTTAATTTGTTGCTTTCGAGTGCAATTACTAACAACAAATCTTTTCTCCAATAAGTTCTACAATAGATAAACCTTCTCAAAGTAAGGCAAAGATTTCTTCAGAGACGGATCAATGGTATTAAGAACCTATTGAACCAATAGCGCTTGCATGCATCTCCAATCAAGCAATTTACTAGCATCATTAACAGGTTTGACTTCAGTACCTTCCAGAAAACTGATCTTTTGCCTAGAGATCAGGGAGAAACGTATTGACCGAGACCACTCAGCATAGTTCGGTCCACGAAAAACAATAGGAGTAATAATATTTCCTGGTTGATCAGCAGAACTCAGAAAATATGGATCCTTCGGATTAGGATAATTTGGGTTGTGTGTACCGCCACCGCCAGTCACGATGGAGTAGCTGGACGCAGCATCATCTGCCATTGCGGATATCGGGTGTACAAAAATTTTATACAACTTCGACAAATCGGCTGCTGATGGACGGGGTCGGCGACGAATCGACCACGATCAAGGGTGCCGGAACTGGCACGTAGGAGCGAGCGGATGTCGGGTGTACAAAATTTTGTACAACTTCGACGAATCGGTCGCGTTCAGGCGCTGGACGGGGCAAAGTCGACACGGACGGGGGTCAGGCATGAATGCTGGTGGGATGGGATCATCATTGAAAGAGTTTTAGAAGGAAAAAAATCGTGTATACTTCCCAGGAGAACAATTACTCTCCACGTTCACCCTTAGCGACTTGAGACCCTCACAGGTATGGTTGGTTGCTGAGCCAGAGATCATTAACAAATGGAATCCTATAAATAAATCCCATAAATAGAATCCCATAAACAAATGGATGGGGCTAGATCATTAACAAATAGAATCCCATAAAGGATCGGCCAGAGATGGCTAGATCATTGTTTGCCCAGCAATAGAAATATACCTGTCCGAGCTTCGGTCTCCAACCAAGAGGTGGAGGATTATGGGAAGCTCGCGGAGTCGGGGCGTAGGGGATCGGCGGCGCGTAGGGAATGGTGAATATGACGCTAGGGTTTTTCTGTTGGCTCTGATACCATGTAGGAAATAATAATGCTTTGATCTCATTGCTAGAGTTTGTTACAATATATATAGTGTCTACATTTGGGCTTATAGGCCATATTTAGGTTACAAATCTAATCTAATCTAATCTAATCATATCTAATCAATCTATTCTAATCTAATGAATCTAACAGTATGATATGGAAATTGCATTCATGCATTTGTTCGAACAACTTATGCACAAGGTATAGTCTCTCGACCGTGGCTTGTACATTCTCGCAAAAAATGGAGGGGTGTCACGTCCGTGAGCCACAGCTGCTATTATGTGCGTATATAAGTGAAGAGCTGAACTATGAGTCACAACTGCTAGTATGATCGTATACTAGTGAAGAGTTGAACAGTGAGTGAGAGCTGCTAGTATGTGCATATGTTAGTGTAGAGTTGAACCGTACGTCACAGCTGCTAATCATGAGAAATTGTCCATGGACTATCATGTAGATAGGTCACATGCATATTAAAATATTATTGCAAGCCTAACAGTGTAGGCCTCAAAAATGACAGTCACGCTGAGTTGATCAGGACAAGTTCTAAAAGTCACGCTGAGTTGATCAAGACAATGTTTAAAAATCACGCTGGGTTCTACCAGACTATTTCCTTAAATATACGCAGGAACAGCTCATCATGTGTCAGAGTGTCATTATGACTGACGGCACGACAGTCAAAGGAATGTCTCCTCGTATGCCACGTATGCACGGAACTCGAGAGATCACAGTCGTCTACTGCGTGACTTTCGAAATCTTCTTCAACAAGACTCAGCCTTCACCAAGTTGGCGTACCAAATGAACCTTATCATCAATTAATGCAACTGACAAAGGCAATCAATGTCAGAGATTTTGTGTCAAACGAGGCATGTCGAATCAAGACAGCTGGCAGTCTGCGTGTATTTTGAACTTCTATGTTCCTTCCTCAAGCTTGCGTTCTGAGCTTTCTGCTTCCAGTTAGCATGTATTCTGAAGCTTTCTACCCCAAGTCTGTGTGGATTTCATCCTTACTAAGTCTGCGTGGATTTCATCCTCAACAAGGCTGTGTGGATTTCATCTTCAACAAGTCTGCATGGATTTCATCAAATTGGAGTACGTGGCAGCTATGCCACCGATCTCTCACATGCGTGCCCTGTAACTTGCACACGACTCATGCACGAATGCCATGTGTCCAACAGTTATAGGCCACGTCCAGTAACTGCCCATTAACCTTGCGTGTATTTGAGTCCTGAGTGACTTTTCAAATATACACAGGTTATGAAGTAGTTATCTTTTCAGTTATTTTTGACTCTATAAATAGGATTCTTTTCTCATTCATTGTACAGATAGATAGCTATCTTAATTGTTGTCGAATTTTTGAGAGCTTTTCTTCTTCGTATCGTCTAAGGGATAAAGCGATCGTCTTTTAGATCGGATTCCTACAGTTGTAATTTTCCCAGATACACAATAAATAAAGTGAATTTATTTATGGAAAATAAATTGGCGACTCTGCTGGGGAAAACCATCTCCTCTTCTGAGATGGCAACAACTCAATGCGACACTTCGTCAGTCGGCTCGACGAAGAAGGTGATATCGATCCAATTCGATCAACTCGCCTACGAAGAAATGCAGTGGGCTAAGGGTGGCAAGCCCACTTTAGCCTCCATCACCACTGCCAAGTCGAAGGGACGATCTGTCTATGTCCCTAAGAATCTGTTGGCAACCAATGGTGAAGTTTCTGCCATAGTGTCTACTCCTAACACTGGCACGAACTCTACTGCAAGCACGCACGCTCTTGTGTGCTCAAAGACGACAGCAGTCAAAAGTCACGCTGACAGCACTGGCTCCTTAGCCAAGCCTGTTCCAGCGTACAATCTCAAATTCAAAAGTCACGCTGATAGCACTGGCTCCTTAGCCAAATCTGTTCCAGTGTGCAATCTTAAAGTCAAAAGTCACGCTGACAGCACTGGCTCCTTAGCCAAATCTGTTTTAGCGTGCAATCTCAATCTCAAAAATCACGCTGACAAACCTGTTCCAGCGTGTATTTCCAAAGTCAAAAGTCACGCTAACAGCACTGGTTCTTTAACCAAGCCTATTTCAGCGTGTATTCCGCATATATCATCCAATAAGTCAATTCTCTCTGACTCAGTGTGCGTGCCAAAATCTGGCTCTTTAGCCAAAACTTTATACGCTGATAATACTGGCTCCTTAGCCAAATTATCACCAGCACACTCTAAGAAGAATATCTCTTTAGTTATCTCTTCTTCCTTGTCAAATTCTACTAGAACTGGGGGTGGTCTTGCTAAAACTCCTCCACAAATGGCTCACAAAGTCCCTTCGAAAAGAAACAACTCTTTAGTTGTTTCTTCTGCTCCTGTAGTTTTTACTTCAGGAACAGCTTTGACTGACAGTTTTGTTAGTCAAAGAAAAAGAGATGGTCTTTTGACTACTCTTCCTTCTGGACATTCTATGTCTCAAAACTTGAATAAGTCTTAGAAGAAACATTTCTTATTGTCTTCTTCTACGACTTCTTCAAATTGGGCACAGAATCTGTCTATAAAAGAGGGTCTGTTACCAACTCCTAATCAAGGGGGTGGCTTAACTCTGCCTTCTCTGCAGATATCTAGGTCAATGGAAGGAAAACTCCAAGTTTTAAAAACTAATGTTTTACCTCCAACTGATCTAAGAACAAAACTTAATCAAACCCGTTTGGGAAGCACTTCTGGTGTCAAGAAACCATACCAATCGGGAACAAAAATAAGAGATCCAGATGCAGAGTATGCCAGAAATTATGTGGCTCAGATTAATCACTCTCTATATAATCAAGAGTCATCAAGACCCAAGAACAGGAAATACATTCCTAAAAATGCATAAAGAATATTCTCTGATGTACCTCAATCTTCACAGACAGATTTACGAGAACATCTTCAACAGAAAAGAAGGAATAATTCTGTGTCAATGGATCATGACCATGATGAATGTGACTTCCAGCCGAGAGTCATAATTCAATGTAGATGTCAGTCAATGGATCATGACCATGCTGATCATGAATGTGACTTTCAGCCAAGAGTCATAATGCAATGCAGATGTCAAACTAAACGACAATCTGTCTTCAATCGGATTCAGTGTGAACCTATGCCTGATGAAGATGAGCTTCTGTTCGCTTCTGTCAACATGACCTCTCGTGATACTGGGGGTAGAACTGATAGTCCAGATGGAGTATACAGAGGCACCAGATCAAGAGTCATGGCTTCTAATCAAAGGACTTTAATTTCTGAAGTTGATTCTGAATTTCTTGGAGAATCTAACTTCCCACCTCTTTTTACTGGGGGTAGTTCTCCTATAATTGACTTTGATGTACAAAGTAGTGATTCAGAACAAACAACATCCACCAGTTCATCAATAATCCCTCGTACAGTCACAGCTTATATGGTGGATGGAAATACTGATGAACCTTCTTCTTCCATGACTCCTCAAGAACAAAGAATTGCTTCTTTGGAACAGCAAATAAAATCTATGGCTGACACTATGAAGTCGATGTATGAACTTATGGCAGCCCAGATGCAGAATCAACAAACTGTACCTGAAGCTATACCAATTGATACTGGTGTAAGTCTAGTACATGTTCCTCCAGCAGTTCAATCTAATATCCCTGCGCAAGCTCAACCAGTTCCTAGCCACTCGGGAGCTAGGGATAGTGCTTATAATGCTGTTCCTCCTCCTAACTATTCTCTACAAGCTACAACTCCACAATCTTCCAGAGTTGTCACTGAAGAATTGAGGAATCTCAGAACTCAATTCGAGGCATTCAAACAGAAAGATGGTTTGCAAAGGTTGGGTATCAAGCAACCTTACCCGATAGAATGGAAGCAAGTATCTTATCCTCCTAAATACAAGCCTCCTACTATCTCATTCTTTGATGGAACCACTTCTCCAAGTCAGTTTCTCAATCACTTTGAAATGATGACTGACCAACTGCAACCAAGCGACGCCCTCCTTACTCGGGTGTTTGTTGGATGTCTCAAAGGTACGGCTTATGACTGGTATAGGAGTCTCCCTGATGGGTGTATTACCTCATTTGCTGGCTTCAAACAAATGTTCCTTGAACGATTCTATGAAGGGCTAAATGACATGACTATGTCGGCTCTCATCAGAATCAAGCAGAAGAATAATGAAACCATTGAGAGTTTTATTGAACGGTTTCGAAGAGAGGCTCTGAAGATGCCTCTTGGAACTCCTGATGCTGTCACCATCGACACATGCAAATCAAACCTATTACCAATTATTAGCATGTGGACAGGATCCACTCAATTTCAAGATTGGCCTACTTTCATAGTGAGTGCAAAAGCTGCAGAAATCAGTGCCGAAACCTTCAAAGGTTTAGGGGTGCAGATGAATCCTAAAGAAACAGGCCAAAATGCTAGCAATAGTGCTAAAAACAATGCTCGCAAGGGAAAAGAAGCCCTTGAAGTTAATCTTCAGAATCAAGATACATCAGCTGTTCAAACTACTCCTGCCTCTACAAATCAACAACCAAGAGCACCTCGTCCCAGAGAAGAATATTCTTTTGATGACGATGATGTCCTTGGTATCTTCGAATGTCTGCTTAAAGGTAATAAAATACAATTACCTGAAATGAAGAAACCTGATAAAGCTGGTAAGACAGATCATCCGAAATATTGTCCATACCACAGAATGCTGGGTCATACAATTCGTACATGTTATGTACTGAAGGAAAGATCCAAGAAATGATCAAGTCTGGAGCCATCACTCTCACTCCGAAGGAGAAGACCGTCACCTCTAATGTCGTATCTATGCAATTCGGAAATTTCCCTCCCCAACTCCTTGAAAGCGGGATTGTTCCTATCCCCAAAGCAACTCTGGAAATCGTAAATATTCCTCCTCCACAGTCTGAAGGTTTGGTACCAATCACTATGAAAACAGGAGAAATCATATGGATCCATCCTGATCTTGTAGCAGATTTTGAATCTCCTCATATTCAAAAGGTTTCTTCCTGAAAGTCCAAGAAGGCTGGAAAGACTAAGTCATGTCATATGACTTCTCTCGGGTCTACTTCCGACACAGAGCCAAAAGACAAAGCAGAAGCACTTGCTGGTGCTACTAGAACAGGGAAACCTTATCTAAAGGATTATTCTAAGAGTCCTGAAGATACTCCTGAGGTCTCTCCTACTAACAAAAATACTTCTGATGTTCCTCCTGAGGAAGAATCATCCACTGTACCTATTCCTTCAACTACACCGGGGGTACCTACTCCTTCCAAGCCTACAGCTCTTGAGAAAGGTAAGCAACAGGCTCGTTTTGACAAGCCAATCAAGAAGTCCCCTCCTCTTGGACTTCAGAAGCCTTACAAATTCGATATTCTAGCTCAACTCGCTAATACTCCAGCTAGAATGTCTTCTTTTGAACTTCTACGTCTTTCTAAAGAGACTCGGGAGACATTAAGTGAAGCACTTCTTCAGACTGACGCTTGTCTTGCACAACTAAAGAAACCAGATGAAGAACCTGCTACTTGCTTACATTGCAATAGTGTATTGGAGATTATCCCAAATATCACCTTTACACAAGATGACATGCTTTTGGAAGATAATCGACATGATCGGCCTCTCTACTACACCGGTTATATCGATACGATGAAGATAGATCATATCCTCATCGATCCAGGGTCTGCTATAAGCATAATGCCAAGGAGTCTACTGGATGAATTAAAAATCCCTATTCACAAGCTTTCCAAGACGGTTACTACTATCTTGGGATTCAATCAAAGCCGAAGCGAGCCTTTGGGAAAGATTCATCTGAAGCTTCAGATAGGAGATTTTCGATCCAAAGTCACCTTCTATGTGATTGAGATTGTGGGATCTTACAATCTTCTTCTGGGAAAACCCTTCCTTCATGAAAATAATGTGGTGCCTTCCACTCTTCATCAGTGTTTTAAATACATTGATAGCAACGGACAAGTACGGAAGGAAGTTGCTGATATAAATCCTTTCCGCGGGGTTGAAGCTTATTTCAATGACTCCCGGATGTACAAAGAAGAGTACACAAAGGTGATACAAGCTATGGAACAAGAAGATTCACAAAGTGAGACTTTGATAATTCCTATCGAAGGTCGAACTACTCCACAACAGTCTCCTACATCCTCTGGAGAAGGTTCTTTCATTGCTCCAGTGAGCGGACGTATCTCTCCATTGCCTCAGTCATCTACTTAAGACACACTGATCATTCCTGTCAGCGGGCGAACTACAGTTCCTGTGTCTTCTTCTATGAAACAGGATACTCTGGTAATCCCTGTCAGAGGGCGGACTACTCTTCCATCTCAAAGGGAGCTTACCTCTTCTGAGCCATTTGTTATCGATCTTAATCGAAATAAAGCTTCTTCTTATTCTTCTTCTCCTCCCTTAGTCATTGACTTGGCTAAAATTTCTAAGGCTCAGTCCTCTTCCAATATAAATATTGTTTGCTTTTGAATTTAATGAAATGTCTCCATCTTTGCAGTATATTGATGTGTGTAATCATGTTCATAATTATTTGCATTTGTTAGATGACTTAAGAACAATAACTATAGGAGTTGTACAGACTTTTCATACGGGAGTATCCCTAGAGTCGGTACAAACTTTATACTTTCTGGTTCCTAGCAGAAAGCCAGAAGACATTCCAATATTCTTTTACAAAGGGCCCCAGAATCCTTCTGATCTGGAAGATGATGACAAACATGATGATACCGAAAGGTTACAACTACGTCGTTATAGTCAGCAATCTAAAGATATTATCAAAAATATGGGCTATGACTTCAGAATTGGCCTCAATGAAGGTAAAGGAAGAAGAATGCCTGTCCGGATTTCTTCTCTGAAATATGGAAGGACAAAATATGGATTGGGTTATATTGCTCCTACTCCCTTCATTAATACTATTCATGAAGATCCCGAATCTGACAAAGATACGAGATCTGATTCTTCTAGTACCACCTCTTGGGACTCTGATACAAGTATCGGTGATTTCCATCACAATATTCTATCTTCTAACATGGTATCTATTGACGGTTCTGAAGAAGATGATGAAAATGAAGACGAGTTTGAAATCTCACCTGAATCAGAACAATGGGCCCAAAGATTAGATAATCGATGGGAATTCAGATTTGAGCAAAAAGAGCCTCCGACTGAAGACAAACTTGTTCAAATAGATGTTGGCAAAGAGGGATCCCCCAAACCAATATTCATCAGTAAAAGTCTTTCAGAAACCGATAAGCAAGACATGATCAAGCTTATTCGCGAATATATTGATGGCTTTGCTTGGAGTTATGAAGATATGCCAGGACTTGATCCACAGATCGCAACTCACAAACTCAATATCTTACCGAATGCTAAACCGATCAAACAACAACAGCGATGATTTCGTCCAGATATTATGGATGCAATTGAAGCCGAAGTCAATAAACTCATGGCTTCTGGGTTTATCAGAGAGGAACAACATCCCGATTGGGTAGCTAACATAGTTTCTGTTCTTAAAAAGACTGGTAAGATCAGAGTCTGTATAGATTACCGCGATCTCAATGCGGCATGTCCTAAAGACGAATTCCTTCTACCAATCACCGATGTCATGATCGATAATACCTGTGGGTTTGAACGGATGTCATTCATGGACGGGTATTCCGGGTATAATCAGATTAAAATGTTTTCAGATGACGAGAAACACACTTCTTTCAGAACGTCGATCGGTACATACTGTTATACAGTTATGTCATTCGCTCTCAAAAATGCAGGAGCAACTTATCAACGAGCTATGAGCACTATATTCCGTGAACATTTGCGAAAAACAGTCGAATGCTACGTTGATGATATTACAGTCAAAAGTCGACAAAAGGAGGATCACATCCAAGATTTGAAGACTATATTTGATCTAATGCGCGAGCATCAATTAAAGATGAACCCTACTAAGTCCTTCTTAGGCGTCTCTAGTGGCAAATTTCTCGGCTTCGTCATTACCTCTAAAGGTATATACGTGGATCCCGAGAAGATCAAAGCCATTCAAGAGATGCGTCCTCCACGCACCTTAAAAGAGCTACAAGGATTTCAAGGAAGGATCGCTTACATCAGGAGATTCATTTCTAATTTATCAGGACGCTGCAGACCATTCAACAAACTTATGAAGAAAGGTGTTTCTTTCGTCTGGAATGATGAATGTCGGAAAGCATTCAATGATATAAAACAATATCTGATGAGCCCACCAGTATTGGTACCTCCCGTCTCAGGAATTCCATTCCTTCTATACACCCGAGCAATGAGTCATTCATTGGGTGCATTACTCGCTCAGAAGAATAAAAATGGTCATGAACAAGCTATTTACTATCTCAGTCGCACTATGACCGGAGCTGAACCTCGATATTCACCGGTCGAAAAAGAATGTCTAGCCCTGATGTTCGTTGTTCAAAAGACACGACATTATATCGTTGGCCAGAATATTCATGTCATCTCCAGGATCAACCCCATACGAGTCATGATGAAGAAACCAAGTGTTCTAAATTCTCGATTGGCTAACTGGGGAATCTTACTTGCTCAGTATGACATGCACTATATTCCCCAGAAGTCGGTCAAAGGACAAGCTTTAGCTGATTTTCTAGCTGCTCATTCAATTCCAGAGAATTCAAAACTTTACGATGAGATCCCAGATGAAGTCTTAGATTCAAATCAAATTGCTGAAAATGATCCTACCTGGCGTCTATTCTTTGACGGAGCTTCAAGAATAGGTCCTAATGGCGATATCGTTGCCGGGGTTGGAATTGTTCTTGTATCACCAGAAGGTCTTGCTATCCAAAGAGCTTATTCTCTCGATCAACCATATTCAAACAACTTTGCTGAGTACAATGCATTACTCATTGGTCTTCAGCTCGCTAAACACCTGGATATTCAATATTTAGAAGCATATGGAGATTCTAAACTCATTGTCAATCAGATAAGGGGCACTTATGAAGTTCGCCATCAAGATCTGGTTCCTTATCGTAGATCGGCCACATCTATGGCTTCTTCATTTGAAGAATTCTTCATCGAGCATGTTAGACGAGCATGTAACACAGAAGCTGATGCTCTTGCCAATCTCGCGGCGGTGTTAGCTATTCCAATTAGACGGCAACAAATGATTGTTGTTTGCAATCGAGAATTATTTCATCTCGAAAACAATTTGACTCTAGGTCTTTCAATTGACATTGAAGAATCAGCATCTCATAATGTAAATACAACAAGAGGATTCGGATTTGGTCGTAAATCCTTATCATCTTCATCTGATTCTAGTATGGAATTTATCTTCAGTAATTCAGCTGAGAATCAGAATACGGATAAAGATTGGAGACTTCCTTTCTTAGATTTCGTATTGTATGATATTCTTCTAGATAATCCGAGTGAGGCAGCATCTATCAGACGATGATCACTCAGATTCTATTACAATCATACTACAAAAATCTTATATCGTCGATCTTATGACGGTCTACTTCTTCGATGTATTGCCGGTGACGAAGCCCAACAAGTTATCCGCGAAGCACATGATGGAATTTATGGAGCACATCAGCCTGGACTAAAACTTTAAGATCGTATTCGACGTATGGGTTATTATTGGCCTACTATGGTATCAGATGCCATCGAATATGAAAGGAAGTGTAAAGCTTGTCAGATCCATACGGATTTTATTCATCAACCTTCAGAATTTCTACATCCGACGGCAGCATCATGGCCCTTCGAAGCTTGGGGCATGGATATTATTGGCCCGATCAATCCGCCGTCATCCAAAGGTCATCGGTTTATTCTCGCAATAACCGATTATTTCTCCAAATGGGCCGAAGCCATTCCTTTATCTGAAGTCAAAACTTCCAATGTCATCAGCTTTATCAAACACCATGTCATCTACAGATTTGGTGTTCCCAGACGCATTATTTATGATAATGGACCACAGTTCGTCAGCCAGAAATTTACTCGATTCTACGACGATCATCGGATCAACAATATGGCTTCTACCGCATATAATCCGACAGCTAACGGATTAGCAGAAGCTTTCAACAAGACCATCATCAAACTCTTAAAGAAGTTTGTTTCTACCAACAAACGTAATTGGAGTAAGAAACTTGGTGAATGCTTGTGGGCTTACCGCACTACAGTTCGTAATGCTACTAAATGTACTCCTTTCTCTCTGGTGTACGGATGCAAATCTGTTCTCCCATTAGAGATTCAAATTCCTTCTTTAAGGATAGCAATTGCTAATGAACTTACCACCAAAAATAATGATCGTCTTCGACTTCAGGAGTTGGAAGCTCTGGATGAAAAGCGGTTATCTGCTTAACAGAATATTGAATTCTATCAAGCTAAAATATCAAGAGCTTTTAACAAGAAAGTCAGAGTTCGAGCATTTCAAAAAGGAGAACTTGTTCTTACTGTCAGACGTTTGATGACTATGTCACACATGAGCAAAGGCAAGTTCGATGCAAAATGGGAAGGTCCATTCATCATGAATAAAGTCTTTTCTAATAGGGCTTATCAGCTTACCACCATGGATGGTAAAGTCACTATAATGCCCATTAATGGCAAATTCTTGAAGAAATATTATGTCAAATATTTTTATCTGTCAAGATTGTTCTCCTATCATTCTCCAGCTAAAAACCAAAATCATTGTTCTTTATAAGAATCGTTTCGATATCTGTTATCCCCAGTGGAAATAGATATTCTATTTTGTATCATTTTCTTAACAAATTTGATATTTAGAAAATCACGTCCATATTACCTCTGAATTTTCTATCTCAGTATCATATTTATGAAAATGATATCTTGTCTTTTGATTCTCGAGTCTAAAGATCATGAAAAGTTGAGTTCAAATATATTTTTATGTCTGAATTCTACTTTTTCTAATCAGTATTAAACTAAGATCATCTCTGGTTTAATATCATCTGATAGAATTACAAAATTTATTTGTATATTCTATTCTATTGAAATGTGTTATGTATTATTTACCTCTGAACACATTTTCTATGAATACACCATTATCACAATAAAGTCAAGAATTAGATCAAAAATTCTCATTTGTTTTCATCCAGAATCAAAACATTGAATACAAGTGAAAATGAAAAAGATCTATTTATTAGGAGTTATTAACTCCCTGATACGGTCAAGTACAACACTCATTTTCTCTTCATGAGCTTTTCGAACTTTTTCTGCTGCTTCAACAGCGACAATTTGTTCATCAAAAGCGATGATAGCAGATTGGCGACGACTAACTTCTTCAATTTGCTCTGTCTGTATCTGCTCTCGCTCTTTTTGAAGAGTCTCACAGCGTTCAGCTTCAGAAATATAAGCAGTAACGACCTCAGCTTGTTCTTTCTCCACGAAGGCAATTCGCTCTTGAAGACGAGCCAACTCCTTCTTCAACTTCTTCAGCTCTTCAGCTTTGGATGCTTTGTTTTTCTCCAGAAGCTCTACTCTCTGATGAGTAGCTAATATTTCTTCACTCTTTTCTACTAATTTCTCAGTAGAAGAGGCAAGAAATGCTTCTAAGGCAAGCTTGCTGGGACTGGGCTTCATGCTCTAGTTGACTGATCTCAGCTACAGTTAAAGATTGAATATCTTCTTTCTTAGTCTTCCATTATTTTCGGATGGTTATCTCCAACTCATCCAGGAGATGTTCGAAGAAAATACACTGAGATTCGTAGCTAGCATGTCGCAATGCCATGAGCGGGTAACTGACCATAGTTCGGAGCTCAGAGAATGGCATAGATTCATCCTTCAAGAAACGTCTGGAGTATGTATCTAGATATGAGTATATGATCTCTGAATACATCCCCAGAGTCCTTGCCAGTCCCGTCTCGAACCCGGGAGTCGCTGTCATCATTGAAGAAGAAGCTTGTACGGTCTCTATCCTGGGAATGGAGGTATGTGCCGCTGGAGAAGTTGGCAAGTGCGAGCTCCCTTCATCAGCATCAGCCTGGATAAGTGGAGCTTGAGTCAAACTCATTGTTGCAGCAGTTCCTACAAGTCAAAGAAAAACTAATTAGTATTTAAAGAAAAAGAAGCAGTAAAAACAGAATCTGAAATAAAATTATACCAGGCTGAGGTTCATATTCCATGTGGTGAGGGAGTCTCGCATCTTCTCGCAGCCGGTCCATGATGGTGTCCGACACTTGCTTCATGTGACTGCTTCCAGCTCCAGAATTACTGGGTGCTGGAGTGTTGTCCGAAAATTGAGCAGGTTCGGAGCTGAGTTCCATTCTGTTCCCCCTGACTTTATCTTCATTATAAGGAGTAGAAGTACCAGCATGCCAATCCTCTCCTTCTTCAGCTTCTTCTTCTTCAGACTCTTTATCATCCCCAGCTTCAGGATGAGTCTCTGATCCAGAGTCCATGATGTTCACATCTTCATCTGTTCCTTGAGATAGATGAATCTCAGGAACAGTAATGGTAGAAAGCTCAGTATTGGCTTCAGTCTCTTCTGGAATATCAGTTCGAAGAATGATGTCTTTACAAACATTCTTCAACAAGTCATCAGGAGCTGATAGCTCGGACGTTGGCACGTCTTCATCGCCTCTGGCCAAAAAAATATTTTCTTCAACCTGAGTTTCTGGAACTTCCGGTTGTTCCACAACTTCTGCCGGAGCTGGTTCTTCTTCAGAATAGTCAATCTGGTCATCCAATGCTTGGATGACGCCCTTTGTCCCATGCTTAAAAGGGATCATCCTCATCTCTGAGGGTTCAGTAGCTACTCCACTTATTGTCGGAGCAGTCGTTTCCTGAGCTCGAGTGGACTCTACCTCAGTTTGTTCAGCTGAAGTCGTTGGAAGATGAACATAATCAGCTGTTTTCTCAGAGGAGGCCGCTTCATTAATCTCTGGCAAAATCCCTCCACTCATAATCATTTCCAGGAGTTCATTGCCTTTCATCTTGCCGACGGTCTTCTTGACATACCTGCCTCTCGATCTCCTTGTTATCAGAGGAGCATCGTCTTCATCTTCGTCTTTATCGGCGGCGTCATCTTCGTCAACTGAGATGCCACCTAAAGATGAAGTGGCAGTTACCGAGACCCCTTTCTTCTTCTTCTTAGATGTCTGAGACTTAGTACTCTTTTTGGAGACTGTCTCAGATTCATCACTTCTCTTCCTCTTAGAAATGGATACAAATATGGTAGGAAGAACTTCATCAGCAAAATTTCGCTCTTGAAATAATTCATACAGGGGCTAAACTTCCGCTGTCTCATCTTCAGGTTCTGGAGAAAATCGTTGAATAGCAATCTTCTTCTTCGACCTCTTTGATGGGGCTTGGTCATCTTCTGCCACAAAAGTCTTCAAATTAAAACTCGACATGAAGGTGCTCGATGAAACATAGAAGCGAGCATATATAAAAAGCATCTTCGTCCCCGTGCTAGATAAAGGATTAGGCATAGAGAATACAGCTTTTGTATCTCTAGCCGCGAAGTATCTCCAGGCTCGAGCTCCATCAATCAGCCCTCCACGAGCAGAAAGGCAGGTGGTGGCATTCCCAACATGAAGTTGGTCATATCCGAATTACCTGGCAAATCGGCTCGGTAGATACGGCTCTAGATACGTCATTTCTTCATGACGGTACACCAGATGAGAGGGCCGTATTCTCTGCAACCACTGAAAGGCTACATCATCTAGCCTGTTCCCTTGATCTCCATCTATCATATTCAAGGGCATGCTCTCATAACCCAGTGGTGGAGGGACACATTGAAGGGACCAATGTGACGCTCGATTCAGAATATTTCTGCATTCTGGAAGAGTGTGAACCTTCCAGAAAGTCTCTCCAGAGTACCTCTCCAAAAAGAGGCTGCCACTCCCTCCTGCTCCTGGAGGTATCAGACCGTCGTGGTGGAGGAGAAGCCAACCATACAGATATGTGAAGGGCATCTCTATTCTGGGAAATTCATCGGTCATCCTCCTCTGACTAGATAGCATGTTGGTTACAAAATTCCGAAGACCTGCATTCAGCCTACAGGTCATCGCTGATAATAAGTCTATCTTGTAACCATACATAAGGCGCACTGCTGCAAATACGACGCCTCTATGTATTCTGTCCAGCGAGCTGGAGCCAAGAATAACGAATCTTCTTAGCCAGAGAGATAAGAATCCGGCTAAATGACCGTTCCTCGATAAAGGATTTCCGCTCTGTCTCACATACGATTTGAAGGTGGTTCCGGCCTTAAACTCATACCAGTCTTCATTGATCGTGAAATCCTTGCAGTCATACTTCTCGAGTAAATAAGTGATTTCACTCTCAGAGAGAGGCTTGAAGGAGTTAATCTGGTACCATCTCTTCTCGTTTATCTTTTTCTCATCCTTTTCACGGTTCATGAAAAGGTAAGATATCCACTTCTGGATGTGGTTGCCGGTTTCTTCCTTAGTACTCTTGTAATACAGAGTACATGTGCCGAAATGGCACATCATCTCTTCAAACAGGTGCACCATCTCCGGATTCTTCTCCGACAGAAAGTTCAGCTCTTCTGACGTAGGCACATACGCTTCATACGGCAGTGTGCCTGAAGGCAGATGCGAGATGTATTCCATCTCATGAAGGGCATAGTCCATCTCCCCTTTGGGAGTCATGAATGTTCCCATCCTGTAGTTGTACCTCTCAACCAAGGCCAGAAAGAGAAAGGGGTTGGGTCTGAAGCCGTAGGAGGAATTGACGATTGCGTCATAAAGGTTTATCTTCTTCAGCTCACTCTTAAAATTCTCCAGAGCCCAGCGGACCAAAGTCCTCGACCTCGTGTTTTCCTGATTTATTAAGTTGTTCATCCTCGGCGTCGAATCAGTGGGGTAGAATGCATTCTCGTTTGCCATGAATTCATTTATGAAAACAGGCGTCCTGAACGGCATCAATATTGATGAGTCTTCGGGTGGTACGCACCTCGGCTTCAATCCTCGAAATACGGATACATGATTCTCTGGGGAACTGAAGAATCCCTCCTTCCTGTAAATGATCTGGCTCGCCTTTGCCTGCTGATATTCTGTTAAATGCCAGGACATCTTTCTGGGATAGCTGGCATGCATGAATCTCATGATAGACAAACCCCTAGATACCTTCGGCCAGTACATGGGTTGTCTTACATCACCTTCAAAGTAGAAGCAGACCTTCTCTCTGATGCCCTTTGGTTGTGATTTCTGTGCTATAGCATCCCCGAACAGAAATGCTGATTTTTTGTGGAACACCAAGTCAAGACTCTGAAAGGGTTCGCCATTCATCAGACAAAGTAGAGTTGTGTGGTCCTGATTTGTCAATAAAGACAGTCTAGCTTCTGGGAGGTCAAACTGAGGGAATTGCACATGAGATAAATCATGTTTAAATGAAAAACTCAAATGCCCTTCATAATCTGCCTCTTCACTTCTGATGTTTACTACAGAAAAGAAAAGAAGACAAAGTCAGATGTGTTTTGCTACACAAACTTCAGAAAAATCTATGTCTACAAGATCTATACGTGTATAGCAGTATTTGAAGAAAAGTTTATAAATCACGCAGACTTCAGACAGATATACTATCAAAAATCACGCATGAGATTAATTCACGCAGATGACTAATTCACACAAAGTCCAGATAGATTAAAATAAAAAGTCACACATCATTGCCAAAATCACATTGAAGTAAGAATAACAAAAATACGCTGACAGATCAAAGACTAATCTATCCAGAAGATGACTCTCAGAAGTCTGCGTGAATAATTCAACATTGACATCTCTGTCAACATATGAAAAATCACGCAGAGTCATGAAAGCTGCGTGATTAATTCAACATTGACATTTCTGCCATCATATGAAAAATCACGCAGAGTCATGATAGCTGCGTGAATAATTCAAACATTGGCATCTCTGCCAATACATGAAAAATCATGTAGAGTCATGAGAGCCATGCTCATTTGCGTGAAACACAGAACTTCGTAAACACGAAGATGTGAAGTATGGCCGACCCTAAAGAGGGGGCATACTTTGTTAATATCCTTTGCCCTAAGAAGGGGGGATATATTTCTGAGTTCATTATTGATTATTTTTTAAGAATCCTAATTCTATGTGGAGTTCATCTTCATCAAAGTCATCCTCATCAAGTCTTCTTCAACAGTTCGTATTCCCGTCTATCACTTACGCTGCATAGGAGGTTGCGTGGCTTCGCGTCGAGGGAGTCTGTCGGTGGTGGCACGCGAGGAAGTCGCAGGAGCTTTCCCCTTGGCCTGAGCGTCGGTCTTCTTGGGCGCCATTGCTGTGAAGGAGAAGAAGAAGTCAGGGGATGATGAAGTTCGTCGGAGATGAAGTTTCTCTTCTGTGGATTATCTCTCTCTAAAGCAGGTAAAGAAGGAAATAAGTGGCTTATGGCTTATTTATAGGCTCAGGAAGAATTCCAAACGACGGCAAAGTCATTATGTGCCTCGATTTAGGAGCTTTGTACGGAATCCTAACCGCACAGAATCCCAACAGTCCAATCATTTCAGAGTAAATCTCTCTTTAAAGTCATCTCAGCGTGACTAAATTCATTTTATCATCTCGATTTCAAAGTATTTCAAAATAATTTATTATTTTTTGAAAACTTTGAAGGGGGTTTTGTAGGCCTCAAAAATGAAAGTCACGCTGAGTTGATCAGGACAAGGTCTAAAAGTCACGCTGAGTTGATCAAGACAATGTTTAAAAATCACGCTGGGTTCTACCAGACTATTTCCTTAAACATACGCAGGAACAGCTCATCATGTGTCAGAGTGTCATTATGACTGACGGTATGACAGTCAAAGGAATGTCTCCTCGTATGCCACGTATGCACGGAACTCGAGAGATCACAGCCATCTACTGCATGACTTTCGAAATCTTCTTCAACAAGACTCAGCCTTCACCAAGTTGGCGTACCAAATGAACCTTATCATCAATTAATACAACTGACAAAGGCAATCAATGTCAGAGATTTTGTGTCAGACGAGGCATGTCGAATCAAGACAGCTGACAGTCTGCGTGTATTTTGAACTTCTATGTTCCTTCCTCAAGCTTGCGTGAATTCTGAGCTTTCTGCTTCCAGTTAGCGTGTATTCTGAAGCTTTCTACCCCGAGTCTGCGTGGATTTCATCCTTAACAAGTCTGCGTGGATTTCATCCTCAACAAGGCTGTGTGGATTTTGTCTTCAACAAGTCTGCGTGGATTTTATCAAATTGGAGTACGTGGCAGCCATGCCACCGATCTCTCATATGTGTGCCATGTAACTTGCACACGACTCATGCACGAATGCCATGTGTCCAACAGTTACAGGCCACGTCCAGTAACTGCCTATTAACCTTGCGTGTATTTGAGTCCTGCGTGACTTTTCAAATATATACAGGTTATGAAGTAGTTATCTTTTCAGTTATTTTTGACTCTATAAATAGGGTTCTTTTCTCATTCATTGTACAGATAGATAGCCATCTTAATTGATGTCGAATTTTTGAGAGCTTTTCTTCTTCGCATCGTCTAAGGGATAAAGCGATCGTCTTCTAGATCGGATTCCTACAGTTGTAATTTTTCCAGATACACAATAAATAAAGTGAATTTATTTATGGAAAACAAACAGTTGATGCAGAGACAGAAAGAGTTTATACATATATGCAAATTGTGGTAATTATCCATGTTTGTTGCAGGGACAGACGGTCTGTCATGGGTGAGAATCACTGTACAGGTGACATTCATATTGCTTATGTTTCTTATCACAAACTGTTCAAAGATCAAACCAGATTCGATGAAATGTTGTTAATATATCCATAAGAATGAATATGGCTTAAGAAATATGCTATGAATGTTATGTTTGAAAGAAATGGTCATCGTGTAGGAATTGTCCCTACTGCTTGAATGAATAAAAGAAAAAATAGGGTCTCCGTTTATGTCTTCAAAATGAATCAGATCTCTTGAGTTGTATATGGCATGAAATGAACATAGATAAAAGTAGAAAGACACATGTTAAATGCTATGTTTTCTCACTAAACTAATTAGCGATTACTTTTAGTAAATGTTGCTTTTGTTCTCTCATCGGTGCTTTCTCCACTGTGCTAACCCCCCCAACCCATCACCACCACCACCACCACCAGACTGTCCACATATGTTTGATGTTCTATTGGATGTTTTGAGACGATAGAAGATCGTCATCCTCGAGAGCTGGAGATCAGAAGACGTACGCATGGATGCTTATGTATAAAGATGTAATGTATGGAACAAAGTCATTGCAATTGTAAGCTGAATTGGCATTTGATTTGGACAGTGAGAGCCTCTCATTGTAATTGTTGCAACTATCAATAAAAGTAGGCATTTGTTCTTATCACATTGTGTTCATTTGATTTTTCATTATAGTTTTGTTGCGCTGTTGTTGATTCATTCTATTTTGTTATTGTACAAGTCCATGCCTTGTACAAGCGCAACTTAATTAGGCTTGTACAACATCATACCAGTAACGACTTTACAGTCCTCCAGAATCAGAGCGTGACAGTTGGGCTCCCGTGGAGGGAATATATGGTGAAGGAGGAACAACCATGGCCGGGACGTATTAGGACAAATCAAATTCGCTTCTTGGTCTAGCCATTTCACCTAATAACCTATCAAATTTATTACTAAAAGAAAGGATTTTAACTTCCAATGTCAAGAACCGTTTCCTTAACAGGAATTGGATGTTCTTGAGGAGAACCCTGCGTCGAGCTATGGCCGCCATGGCTACTTGAGCTTTGTGCTCTCCACCGGCTTCAAGAAATCGATCAGCTCTAATACCAAATTGATAATACCTTTTTCCATTGGCTCGAGATTGGGGGGAATCTAGCATAATTTGCCATTGAAAACACAAATATAAGGAAGAACTAGGATTTTTTTCATGGATTCACGAAAAGAATTATAAAGAAAAATGAAAGAGTAAAACGAAAATCTACAAGGTAGAAAAACAAGATTACATTTACATATCCTCATTGACCTGCTTATTTATAGTTGAGGCCTAACTTCCTATAACCAACTGTTACATTATTCTGTAACTAATTGATAACAGAATGGGGCCACTTGCTGAAGGAGATCCTATACACCAGTAATGCCCTTGTCTTCTGGTGAGACGACGCTAAACTAGTCCATCAATGGTATGACAACAAGCCGTCACTACATTGTGCGTCGCCAAGCGATCGCAAGTCGTCAAAGGTTCGACTGGTTTGCGACAGAAGCGTGTTAGTGATAGGTCAATTACCGACGTCCATATCGCCACTAATGTCTTTTAGCGACAACTCTGTCGCTAAAATCCTATATTTTTGTGGTGGGAGTCCAGCAGTATTCTGAACTTAAGTGTTGGCTTCGAAAAATCAAAAAAATATAAACATCAAGATTCTGTCTACTCCCACTACCAGAATAGGTCATATTAGCAACGCCAAAAAATGTCACTAAAATGGTGAAAAACGTCGCTAAAACTATTACCGATGAATTTAGCGACGTTTTCCTGTGGTCGCGAAAAGCCATGTCGCTAACAGACAAAACGTCGGTAATCGTCGCTCTTACTGAAGCTTACCGACGTATATAAACATCGGTACTATTTCAGGATTTACCGACATTTGTCTAGTATTTACCGATGTTCACTGACTTGGAAGATGGAAAATCCTGGGATGTTCGACACGATTTACGTCAGTAAGAGTCGATAAACCTAGTGACTTACCGACACTTACCGACATTGTGCTACGTCAGTAAACGTCAGTAAACGCCAGTAAACGTCGCTAATTTTTTTAAAAAAATTTAAAAAATTACAGAATGTCCACATTTTCTACCTGCAGTTCAATAAATAACAAAAAAGCCATGAGCACATTTCCTCAATGGGCTTGCCGAACCCTTCAGTAGAACACTAAACACCGGTACATCACAATAGTGTAACAATCAACGCAACGCAAACAATAGTATAACAATTAACGCAAACCACATTAAAAGTCTACATCCAAAGTCTACACAAACAACACTAAAAGCTGGTAAAAAGTACTAATAGTCCAACACAAAATATATCCATAAAACTACACTAACGACGACCACGCAGCTCATGCATACGCTCAATGATACCATCACGCAAAAACTTCAAAAAAGTAGGATCGATGTTGGTGTTTTTGCCTTTGGACTAGAAAAGATAGTCCCACATCGGCTACACCAAATGGTGAGTATCTCAATATAATGCATTGCTTGCGTTGAGGTGTGCACATGAGGTGTAGTGGGGCACAAGTTTATGCCATGTGGGAGTATTTTCCTAGAAGGAAAAAGGATTAAATCCAACAAGGATGCAAGTTAATTTTTGTTGTGCGGACTCGGACTCGGACACGGACTCCACGATGTCTCGTGCATGAACGGGAGTGTTCGGGGGGTAGGCGTGGACTGGCACACTTCTATGCTGATTGTGGGATGATCTAAAATATCAAACTCTATTTTTGAGTATTGGTATTTTAGTCCCACATCGGATAGGAGAAGAGGTGAAGTCTCAACTCCACTCTATAAATAGAGCCCCTTGGCCTCCTTTGAAAGATGCACCAAGAAGAGAGTAAAGGGAGTTTGTAAAGTCCATGAAGCCCGTTCAAGTCTAAAATATTGACTTACGAGTGTTCCAGAAGTTCTTCGTGAACTTGCTAGTTCCTGGAAGCTGTTCGTGCTCGTATGGGGCGAATAAAGCTTTGAGAAACGATGATCATTCACCCCAGCAGGAATTTTTTTACGTCTTTCGCCTGTCACCTTCTTTGTGGGTTTTTATCAGGATTATATTAACGCACCTTCGGTGAAGTGTTTGCGTTGGTATTATCAGAATTCTATTTGTGCACCTTCTGTGAAGTATAGCACTTGTGGAATATCTCCTACGTACCTTCTGTGAAGTGTTACGTTCTGTGCACCTTCTGTGAAGTGTAGCACTTGTGAAATTTCTCTTATGTACCTTCTGTAAAGTGTTACGTAATAACGATTGTTTGTATAATTGTTATGAAATTTCAGTTTTCCATCGAAAAATTGTGCCCCGGCACTAACAATCTCAAAGCTTTATTGAGAAGATGGATAACTCTCGTGCTTCGCTCATCGATACCGTCTTTAACAAGTTAGAGAAATTCAATGGCGAACACTTTCAGATATGGAAACGAAAGGTCACTTTAAATCTTCAACTCGTGAATGTTGATCACGTGCTGTCAGAAGAAGAACCGATCGTTCCAAACACTGGATCTGCTGCGGCTGTAGCCGCTGCTACGACCAAGCAAGTGAAGTGGAAGAGAGAAAACAGTATATGTAAACTACTGATACTCAATTCCATGGAAGACTCTCTGGCAGAGTCCTACTCCAAGAATACATCTGCCAAAGAGATATGGGACTCCTTGGAAAAGCTCTATGAAGATGACGAGAACCGGTCCAAGATCTTCATGGTAGAAAAATACCACAAGTGGACCTTCGAAGACGAGAAGGCGATGCTGCCCCAAGTGAAGGAATTTCTGAAGTTGCGTCAGAAACTAGAAGACGAGAACATGCCCCTCGTCGACAAGTTTGTCGTTGGAGGGATCGTCGCAAAACTTCCGGCAGGATGGAGTAACTTCTATGCAATGATGCATCGAAAGAAGATGGAAATTAGATTGGAAGATTTCTTGCAAGAGATCCATGTTGAGGACGAGATGCGCTCTCAACAGAAGATGGATACTCTGTCCCAGCAACTGGCGAAGACAAATCTGGTCCAAACCAGATAGTACCAGGGGAAGCAGGCTGCTTCTCATCGCAAAAAGAAGGACTTCACGAATCTGAAAATGAAGGGTCCTACTTTCAAGAAGCAGAAGTCCAAGTCCCATGTGACTTGCTTCAATTATGGCAAGAAGGGCCACTACAAATCCGAATGCAAGTCCAAGCCCAAAGAATAAGGTGAGCCTAGTAAGGTTTCCATGATTACTAATCTAGTTGCCATGATAGCACAGGTTGCAACTGTGGGAGCTGACTTGGACTGGTGGATAGACACTGGTGCGACCGACCATGTATGTTCAGACAATGACTGGTTCGTCTCTTATGAGCCAACTTCAGAGAAGGTTATAATGGCAAACCAGGCACAAGCTGAAGTACTGGGGATCGGGACGGTGGAGCTGAAACTCACATCGGAGAACACTCTGACGTATCAAGGTGTGAAGCATGTTCCAGTAATTGCTAAGAACCTGATCTCTGGAAGTCTGCTCTGCAACGCAGGCTTGAGGATGGACATCAATGTTGGCCAGTTAGTGATGTCCAAGAAGGGTACATTCTTCGGGAAAGCTTTCCAAACTGAAGGAATGTACAAGATTCAGCTTGTTGTAATCCAGCATGATAATATAAATGCAATCACTTTTTCGGATTATTCTCTTGAGTTGTGGCATAATAGGCTAGGACATGTTCATTATAAAAGGATTAACAGAATGTCTAGTCTAGGACTTATCTCCAAGTGTGGGGGTAAGGTAGAGAAATGCGAAGTATGTGCTCAGACGAAGATCACAAGTAAACCCTTTCACAGGGTCCATCGAAGCACAGATCTTTTGGAGTTGGTTCACTCAGATATCTGTGACATCAAACAATTCTTTACAAAGGCCGGGATGAAGTATTTCATTACTTTTATCGATGACTTCTCAAAGTATGATTTCGTCTACTTGCTCAAGTCTAAAGACGAAGCATTCGAGAAGTTCAAGGAGTTCAGGGCCGAGGCTGAGCAGAAAACTGGAAAACAACTCAAAAGGTTAAGGAGTGATCGAGGCAGGGTGTATCGGTCTCATGAGTTCTTATCATTCTGCAAAGAACATAGAATCGTCAATGAGACAACGGCTCCGTACTCTTCCCAATCCAACGGAGTAGCAGAAAGGAAGAACAGAACGTTGACATAGATGATGAACTCTATGTTGTTGACTGCGGGTCTTCCAAAGTGCTACTGGGGAGAAGCTGCACTAACGGCAACGTTCATTCTGAACAGAGTGCCATATGCAACTTCTGACATAACTCCTCATGAACTCTGGTTCAAAGTCAGACCTAACTTGAATGTCATTCGAGTGTGGGGGTGTCTGGCTTATGTGAAGCTCCTGGATCTGAAGATTCAGAAGCTGGAGACAAGGACTACGAAGGCGATCTTCTTAGGGTATGCCGAGAAGAGTGATGCTCGGAGATTCCTTGATATCGAGTCAAACCATATCATCGAATCTCGCGATGCTGAATACTTTGAAGACAAGTTTGCAAAACACAAGAATATTGTTCTCGCAGATCTTCCGGAGAATAATGAGGGTACAAAGCTGACAGAAGTCTTTAATGAACCAGTAGTCCAAGATGAAGTTGTCGTCAAGGAGACACCAGCTGAACCAGAACTCGCTGAGCCGTCAACTAAGCAAACGAGGAGGCCAAAAGACTTCGAAGATGACTTTATCACCTATCATATGGAAGCAGATCCGCTTACCTATGATGAGGCGATGAAGACCAGAGATGTTGTATTCTGGAAGGAGGCGATAGACAACGAGATTGACTCAATTACCTCCAACAACACATGGGTATTGGTTGACCTGCCAGAAGGAGCAAGACCCATCGGATGCAAATGGATCTTCAAGAAGAAGATGAAAGCAGATGGAACCATTGACATGTTCAAGGCCAGGCTAGCGGCCAAGGGGTTTGCTCAGAAGCAGGGGATCGACTACTTTGACACTTATGCTCCAGTAGCTCGGATGACAACCATCAGATTGTTAATTGCTCTAGCAGCAATACACAAGCTGGTGATACATCAGATGGATGTGAAAATGGCATTCCTTAATGGCGAGCTGACCGAAGAGATCTACATGCAACAACCAGAAGGTTTTGTCGTCAGAGGTCTGGAAGACAAAGTCTGCAAGTTGATGAAGTCTCTGTATAGTTTGAAACAAGCTTCCAAAATGTGGCATAAGAAGTTTGACAAGGTGATAAGGTCAAATGGCTACAGGGTCAGTAAAACAGACAAGTGTGTCTATATGAAGTTTGCTGATGGAAGAGGAGTAATCGTTTGTCTTTACGTGGACGACATGCTACTCCTAGGTACGGATTTAAGCTGCGTCACAGAGACAAAGAAATTCCTCTCGACCAAGTTCAGTATGAAGGACTTGGGGGATGTCGACGTAATCTTGGGGCTCAAGATCATCCGGACAGGCACTGGAATAGCGTTGTCACAATCTCATTATATTGAGAAGATGCTCACTCGCTACGGGTATCAAGATCTTCCTATAATTGATACACCGTACCGGAGTGATCAGAAGCTGGAGCCAAATTTGAAGGAAAGCGTCAGGCAGTTGGAGTACGCTAGCGTTATCGGAAGCTTGATGTACGCTACTACTGCCACAAGGCCTGACATAGCTTTTTCCGTGGGAATGCTGAGTCGGTTCACGAGCAATCTAGGCGTTGAGCACTGGAAAGCTGTGAAGCGTGTTATGAGATATCTCAAGAAAACTCAGACATATGCACTTTTCTACAGCGGAGATCCGTCAGTAGTAGAAGGCTTCAGTGATGCTAGCTGGTATTCAGATATGGAGAGCGAGTATTCCACAGGTGGATTCGTATTCGCCATGGGCGGAGCTGCTATATCGTGGAAGTCGAAGAAGCAGACTATGTTATCTCGCTCCTCCATGGAATCTGAATTCTTTGCATTGGATACTGCTGCAGATGAAGCAGAGTGGCTTCGGGAGCTCATGTATGATCTTCCGGTGGTTGGGGCTCAGATACCGGCAATACCGATATACTGTGACAACCAGGCGGCAGCAGCAGTGGCATCAAATGATCTCTTCAACGGGAAAAAGAGAACTGTGCGGTTGAAGCACAGGGCAGTGAACGATCTCATCAAGAGAGGTGTCATTGCAGTGATTGATATTCGGAGTCAGGAGAACCTGGCGGATCCGTTCACCAAGGGCCTCAAGCGCCAGCTGGTCGATGACACAGCTTGTAAAATGGGCTTGAAGGCATTCTGATATTATGTTATTACATTCCTACCATAAAGTTTTATGCTATTAGTTCAAAGAAAAATCTACTAGGCATCTAGCTTTTGGTTCAAGGGAGGACTATTAACCAGAACAATATCAGGAACGGTGGGTACTTGTCCTATGTGACATGGAGAGGTTACGGACCTACAACCACTGTTGTCTACTATTGTTTTCTGTAGAAAACGGATCCTGTGGGAAGGTTGGCTTAAATGCCTTAATGAGTTCTCAGGCAGAGTGAATGCCTGGAGTGCTTTACAGGAAGCACGGTAGCGCAGCACTACAAGGAGTATAACTCTATGCCACAGTGGGGTGACTCCACCATGAGGTTCCCAGGTAGGGGTAATGCCTCGGCTTTACAAGCCAAGTCACAGCAGAATAGCACCGCAAATAGGCAGGTAGCCTAATGTTGTATGATAATCGTAATAAAGAGAGGTAGACAGCATTACAAAGAGGACGATGTCCTCATGTTACAGTGGCATGACACCACGAAGAGGTACCAGGTAGGGTAAAGCCTCGGCTTTGCGAGCCATGTCATAGCGGCGTAACACCGCACGGAAGCGCAAGGCTTCATGCTGGGTAGTTTGGCACTACAAAGAGGCCTATGACCTCATGCTATAGTAGTATGACACTACGATGAGGTACCCAGGTGGGGTAAAGCCTCGGCTTTAAGCCATGTCATAGCGGCGTAGCACCGCAAAGAAGCACAATGCTTCATGCCATGACTCTTTATAAAGAACTCACCTATAGTATATGGACAGAGATATCAGGCCGTATCTTGAGGGTAAACTTGTAGACGCCCAAAAAATTATACACTGAAACCAGGCTGGCACAAGGCCTTTAATATGCAGCCAGAAGCACAGTTGATGTCATTATGTGAGTAGGAAGAATTGCAGTTATGGTACAGAATTCAAGGCTTAGTCCATTCTTGTATCATGCTGTTATTTAACCTATGCGGGAAGATTCAAGTCGTAGCGACATCTCTCCTAATGCATGATGGACAGTCACTGTGGGGAACGCTCAACCCATATATTGAGATATGTGGGGGATTGTTGGTGTTTTTACCTTTGGACTAGAAAAGATAGTCCTACATCGGCTACACCAAATGGTGAGTATCTCAATATAATGCATTGCTTGTATTGAGGTGTGCACATGAGGTATAGTGGGGCACAAGTTTGTGCTATGTGGGAGTATTTTTTAGAAGGAAAAAGGATTAAATCCAACAAGGATGCAAATTAATTTTTGTTGTGCGGACTCGGACTCGGACTCGAACACGGACTCCAAGATGTCTCGTGCATGCACGGGAGTGTTCGGGGGGTAGGCGTGGACTGGCACACTTCTATACTGATTGTGGGATGATCTAAAATATCAAACTCTATTTTTGAGTATTGGTATTTTAGTCCCACATCGGATAGGAGAAGAGGTGAAGTCTCAACTCCACTCTATAAATAGAGACTCTTGGCCTCCTTTGAAAGATGCACCAAGAAGAGAGTAAAGGGAGTCTTTAAAGTCCAGTAAGCCCGTTCAAGTCTAAAATATTGACTAACGAGCGTTCCAGAAGTTCTTCGTGAACTTGTTGGTTCCTGGAAGCTGTTCGTGCTCGTGTGAGGCGAATAAAGCTTTGAGCAACGGTGGTCATTCACCCCAACAGGAGTTTTTTACATCTTTCGCCTGTCACCTTCTTTGTGGGTTTTTATCAGGATTATATTAACGCACCTTCGGTAAAGTGTTTACGTTGGTATTATCAGAATTCTATTTGTGCACCTTCTGTGAAGTGTAGCACTTGTGGAATATCTCCTACGTACCTTCTGTGAAGTGTTACGTTCTAACACCTTTTGTGAAGTGTAGCACTTGTGAAATTTCTCTTACGTACCTTTTGTGAAGTGTTACGTAATAACGATTGTTTGTATAATTATTACGAAATTTCAGTTTTCCATCGAAAAATTGTGCCCCGGCACTAACAATCGACGGGGGAAAGTGCCATTCCACTGCAGGTGCTGGATGAATGGATCTTCCGGTGCCACTTCCTCCTTAATAGTAGGAGGAGCCACCTCAGCAATTTGTGTTTCCCTCGTACGACGTGCCGCTGCTCGGGTCATGGGTGCCATCTGGTAATATCGATATTGTAATATAAGCAAGCTAACTAAAGGAACCACTTCCTCCTTGCATTCATTTATACACATATTGTAAACATGTTAAGTCTAATGGCGGTGTGTGTGTGTGTGTGTGTGTGTGTGTGTGTGTGTGTGTGTGTGTGTGTGTGTAGTTGTGTGTATGTAACAGTCAAGAGGGTTAACATCTTAGTTTGGTCCATTACTAGTCTCAGTTAGCTAATTAATTTAGATGGAGTTGAGTAATTACTGAAGTTCTATGCTTCATCTTTTATATATGCAAACCGATAGTTCAAGTTACTTGGGATTCAAATATAGATATCATACAAACAACTTGGTTATATGAATTTAATTAGTAGAGTTACAATTATTGTTCTGGTCAAGAATCAAAAGATTAGTACATTCTATACGTCAAAGTAATGCATTCGCAAGTAATTAAAAGCATCATATTCCTTTCCTATGGTCACGAACCTAAAGAAAGTCCCTACTATATATCAAATTATTTGTAACTATCCTTGTGTGTGTCAAAATGTCAAAGTGTTGTGTGTGTGTGTGTGTCAAAGTGTCAAAGTGTTGTGTGTGTGTGTCAAAGTGTCAACGAGATAAAATCTAACAAGAATCCAAACTTTGAGCACATAGGTGTCATAGTGTGTGTGTGTGTGTCAGTGTTGTGTCCTGTGTCAAAGTGTGTGTGTGTGTGTCAAAGTGTTGTGTCATGTGTCAAAGTATCGTATCCAATAGACCGATACTAATCCGATATGGTCTATACTAAGTACATACGGTCTAGGAGGTGGATCTGCTGGTACATCCATGTACGATCAACGAAGTAACTGCCGTAAGACAAACTAAACAGAATTAGTTTGATACCGATACCGATTCTGATACTCATCCCAATTTCTAGATTCTAGATTTAGAATGTAGGAGCTCATTTTGTAGAATAGTAAGACCCATAGATTTTAAATTATAAAATGTAGAAGAATGTAGGAGATTCATAACTCTCCACATATGTTCAAGATAGAACATCCATTTCCATAGAAACTTTCATAGATAATATAATATATCACAATTGTCAAAGCTTCTGTAAAGTCAGTCAAAATCACAAACATGAAGCATCCATCACAACTACACAACATATCCAAAACACAAAAAAATTGACTTTGATGAATACTAGAGCATAATCTCTAAATGAAAACATGAACTAATTAACACATAATTCATAAATTTTTAAATTACCGATACACAATAGAAGTTCTACAAAATTAAGAAAAACTACACCACCACCACAAATACATTTAAGTTGCTTTCGTCTTTCGAGAATTTCAACATCTATCATAATATTATTATTTTCCTTTGACAGCAGCTCAAAAATGCACTTGTCTCCTGCTTGTAATTCATTACTAAGGGCAAATTTCCCCAACCTATAAAAATAGTGTCTATCGAGGTATAATTGTACTTGTAGGAGTACATGACACCAACTATCCAATAACCCTTTGGGTCTATAAGAGTTACTTCACTCAGTTTGTCAAGACAAGTAAAACTTTTTAAATGTTGACGGTATATACCGTCAACGTTTGATTTATAACTTGGCTTATAACTTGGCCTTTGGCCTGTGCTTGAGCAGTATCCTAACTCAAACTATCTATCCTAACTAATAAATTAATATCCAACTTTAACATCTACTAACTCTCATATTCCTTCTAACATAAACTAATATCCAAATCTAAACTAATCCTTTAACTGAAACTAATATCTAAACAATGCTAATCATGAACTAACACCCTAGCCTGGAAGTCCACACTGCTCAAGCGATCACGACCCGCACCCAGTGTAAGGGCACGAGACGTGGTTACGTCCAGCCTACGCCACAGTGTCGACGGTAGAACGTTGTCCTAGGTCACATACATCTAACAGTTTATAAGGTACCTGTACAGTTTATACACTCCGAATGGAGATGACATAAGTACAACTCAATCACAGCTAAAGAAGAAAGTACGAAACGATAGAATAGATAAAACTCAGAATCCAGAGATAATAATACAAGGAAGAGAGATAACTGAAATCTAAGATAAAGTCTCCACAAATCCCGAGTACAACCTCCAATATATACAAGTGTATCATAACATGAAAATAATAGAATTAGCCTAGCTAACTAGAGTAGTCTACGGGGGTAGTGTCATCAGGAAGTGATAGGTCCTCCTGAGGGTCCAGCTCAAGAGTTTCGTCTATGCCTGCTCCGTAATAAGTAGGACAGAACTCCTCAGTGTCGTCTGTAAGATTTCAACAGGTCCAGTTAGGACTGGAGCGAGCACAGTACATCTCACGCAGTTCATATCATGACAGGAATAAAATACAGGCAATAGAGTAAAATACATGAAACGTTGAAGAGTATACATGAGTAAAAAAGAAGACTGTAATAAAATATCTACTATAAGTAAAGAACTACAGTGAACTAGTGATTTAGAGTACAAGCTAGACATGTGAACGAATTAATAATAAACATGAGAGGTTGTACATGGCTACACTACTTTAGAAATTGTCCACATGACTATTTATACTCCTCCGTACGCCAATCAATACACAAGGATCCATTCAAGTTATGTTATTGTACATGATTTCACATGGGGGCCCATAAATGGGTGCACATGAATATAAACATGGGGGCTCCGTGATCATGAGAGTACATGAATCACGAGAGTGCACATGAATGATAAAAGCACAATAATACATGATAAAAGTGAAACACACATGACATGAAAAGATCCATATAGTACTAATTTGTGTTTCCATCGTGTCATCATCAAGTAAAATAATCTAGAGCAATAAAATACTCCTAGCAAGTATGAAACGGTCAGAGAATGTACTCGCCTGATATCCTGAATGTCTAGAAGAAAAATACTGCCTTAGGAGTGGTGTCTGGCTCCTAATCAGAACAGTACAAGTCACAACATGTCCAGCTAATAAAGTAAGATACTATGATGCAGTCTACATGATATTAGGTCAATTCTAAACCAAAGTCAACTCTGGTCAACTTCAGTCAACTATAAGTCAAAGTTAGGTCAACTAGGTTAACCTAGACTCAATGAAGTCTCACTAGGCCTAACCAGTCTACCCTAGCTAGTATACACCATACACAAGTCTATATGACTCTACACATGTGTATATTCCATATATACAATATCACACAAGACTACCATAGACTATGTACCTAGGTTATAGGCCATAGGCCCTATCACATATAGGCCAATACACATACATCCCACATATATAAATATATATATCTATATACACATATATGTATATATCACTAGGAATCTCTATTTACACATTCACATATTAGCTATATGTATTACATATATATAGAGAGGGGAATAGAGAGAAAAGGACATGTGAATGTGTAATAGACTGAGTACATAGTAATATGTGTCTAACATAGGCATGTGGGTGTGGGTGTATAGGTGAAAGGCAGTTAGTGTGTACAAAAATTTAAGTTTTCCAGTGAGGGAAAACAGTGTGATCTCAATCCAAGTTTTCAGTGTGTGTGTGTGTGAGTGTTCTGTATACAACATAGAGCAATAGTATGTGCGTGGGTAAATCTGTATAATCAGGAATGTATATATGTGTGTCTCTAACAGTGTACAAGTGAAGTCCCAGTTAATTTCAGTGTGTGTACATATGCAAGAGTGTGACAGCGTCTTAGCTATATGCTTTTGTGCGTGTGTATGTATAGCTAAATACTAATCAATGTGTGTATATTGATTCTCAGATTCTTGTGTGTGGGGGGTTCAAGTGACAGAAAATGTGTCTCAGTTGTGTGGTAACAGTCTACAAGTACAGTCCAGGTTTCAGTTCAAACATTTCATGAAATTGAAAACCAAAAACAATTAAAACCAACACTCGAGCCGAGTATACCATGTCATTGTTGCCATGAAATATAAAAGAGTAGAACAGTTTTATGGGAGGACTGAACTTTTACTTCACGTTACAAACTCGCTTATACAAAGAAAGCCTAGGAACAAAAACCTAGGTACAGCAATCTAAGTACAATTGTTTATTTCTGATTCTGGGGGTGACGATAGAGGCTCGGAAAAGCGACGGCAGCTCTGCCTTACTCCTTGGACGATCGGACGTAGCTTTGGCTCCGATGAAGAGATGCTTGGCATTGATGAAGAAATATCCTTCTCGCTCTTCTGATACTTGCTCATCTGGCTTCTCTCTCTCTGGATTGATCTCTGTGTATTCTCTCTCTGATTATTGGGGGGAGCGTCCTTGTGCAAGGGAATGGCACCTTGCTATTTATAAGAGTGGGGGGCATCATTAGGGTTCACAATGACTGCCCATTCTCAAAGTGGCGGCGGCCTGGTGATTGATCAATCTGGGCCATTAGTCTTGAGTGTGAAGGATCTGGGCCATTAATGTGGATTATGCCAAATCCCATCAGTAATAAATGCTGATTGCAATAAATCTCCATCATGATGATTTGCTGATGTCTGCAAATCTGAATGAATAATTTTAATTTATTATCATGCCACGTGTCCCAGGTTATTAGGATTTGGCCCGAGATTTAATTAGCTTTATGACACGTGTCCTATCATCATTGTTAAGCCGCATGAGGAGTGTCCATATTTAGGCTGCATGAAGGTTGTCATGACCGAGCCGCATGAAGGAGTTCATGATCGAGCCGCATGAAGAGTCTCTATACTCGAACCGCATGAAGGTTGTCATGACCGAGCCGCATGAATATATTCATAACCGAGCCGTATGGGGGTCTTCGTGGCCGAGCCGTATGAGAGTCTTCATGACCGAGCCGCATGAGTTTCTTCATGGCCGAGCCGCATGGGGGCTTTCATGGTCGAGCCGCATGGGTTTCTCTGTTCTGGCCGCATAGACTTTGTCTAGTCGGGCCGCATAGACTTGCCTCGAAGTTTGGTGGACAGCGCCACATTTGTGAAGATTTTCCTCATTTCCTAGGAAGATAATACTTTTTGTGTCAGTCATTATGACAACTTTATGTCAGGGCTGTCACTTGTCAGATCTGTCAGCCGTCAAAGCATTAAATGCGTCCAAACGTTGGGCAAAGCTGTTTTGAACGCCACATGGACACTCTCTGGGCCGCATGGAGTTTACTCGAGCTACATATGTGTTTGAGCCGCATGGGACTCCTGAGCCGCATGGGCCTTCCGAGCCGCATGCGGCTCCTTGGCCGTATGGATCATTCTTCTCTCTTCTTTTTCATGCTTCTACAAGACCCCCTTCAAAGTTTTCAATTTGCAAAATTGAAATACTTTGAATAAGAAGCATGACTATGTGAGAGCCGCATGGATGTATTCTGTCCCAGCCGCATGGACTTGTCTAGCCGCATGATTACCTCAATCGCATAACTCTCTGAGCCGCATGGGCTATTTGGCCGTATGAGCTTCTTGCCACTTCTTCCTGCCACGTGTGCAAATCCTTTGTAAATCTTCTGCATTTAATGCTCTTGATTTACTGTCAGATTTTAAGAGCCGCTTTTTGGGCCAGGATCCCAAGAGTCAGGCTATTATTCAGCCATTTTGCCTCGATGACCGAAGAGTCGGTCACCATGTTGTACGCGAATCGAGGCGTTCCTTCTTTGTCTATAAATAGGAACACTTTCATTTTGGGTAGACTTCTTTGCTCTCTCTCATCTTCGATCTTTTGCTGTTCTAACTCCTTTCTCTTCCAAGCATCCATGGCTCCCAAGAAGGTTGTTGCGTCGAAGGCAGCGAAGGGCAAGGCGGTCGCTTCTGCGGCGACTGCGGCGACGAACGTGGCCGCTCCTCTGCCGGTCGTTGTGCCCTCTGTTCACCCCGACGTTCACTGCCTGAGAACCCTAACTACCATGGCTCTGTTGCATACTTTATGCACAAGCCGCATGTTCGAGATTCGTCGATGTGACCGCATAAGCACTTCGCCCATGGGGCCGTATGAGCTTGTCATACTCGATCTGAACCGTATGTACTTTTTCGATTTGGGCCGCATAAGCGTAGTTCGCTTTTGAACCGCATAAGCTCACCTGTTTGTAGCCGCATAAGCTCATATAAATCTGGACTGCGTAAGCGTACTTAAACTTGAACCGCATAAGTCTGGCTGTTCAGGGCCGTATGAGTCTACGTGAACTTTGAACCGCATAGGCTCACCTAAATCTGAACCGCATAAGCGTATTAGTTCGTCTGTGAGTTCATGTGAACCTTGAACCACATAAGCTCCTCTGAACCCAAACCGCAAAAGCTCATAAGCTCGTATAAACTTTGATTATTATGGACTCATCTGACTCTGAGCCGCATGAGGCTATGATGAACTGAGCCGCATGGACTCATCTGGTTCTGAGCCGTATGAGGCTATGACGAACCGAGCCGCATGGACTCATCTTGTTCTAAGCCGCATGAGGCTATGCCGAACTGAACCGCATGGACTTATCTGGTTCTGAGCCGCATAAAACTATGTTGAACCGAGCCGCATAAACTCAAATGATCTTCAAATGCTTCTTGTTTTGACTATCTTCTAATCTTATTTCTTTCGTCTTTCTTCAGTGAATCTGCCAGTAAATCCCACGGGGGAACTTCTAGTAGGCTCGAATCAGTTTGCCTTGGGTGTGCGCCTTGATAACTTAGTTAAGTATGTGCTGAATCAATTTCCTGCTGATGAGCCTTCGGGGAGATTGAACGTCATCAAGAATCAGACCCTTCATTATCTCTGTGCCATGATGAATTCCGGAAAGTTGGATGGATCATAGCTGAAGCCCTCATTCCTCTTCGGGGACGCTTTAATCATAAAAAATCCCCGAGTACTAGAAATCTCTGAGAACTGGGATTTTACTTTGGATGGGATGGCGATCCATATTCCTCTTATGGAGCGTCATTATCCTCTGTCGTGGTTCAATATGGTATTGTTGGACAGGACGATGGTGGACTCCTTAACTCCTACCAAATCAGGGATGTTGATGGGCGACATCCGTTACAACCCGAACATTGGGTCAGCGTACGCGGGTAAGGATTCCGTCAGCCGGTACATGATGGGACTGGCTCCAGGCACTTTCATGAACGTATACGGTCCCAACTTTACGTTCACTCAAGCTGATACTTTCTTGAATCGGCTTGTTCACAAAAAATTCTTATCCTGTTGGCAGACTGGCATTGCTGAACTGGGTAAACCCCACTCCTACGTGGGCCAGCCTGACCACTTGGGTTCTGCAGACCTACGAGACATTCCTGCAGGAGATAGGCCTCTATCATGCCATCCGGGCACCTGTCACGGGCTTCCTATCAATAATCCATTATTTATGGCGCTCCTAGAGATGTATAACCGGCAAACGGGGACGTTTTTCGCGCCCAGATGGGAGTTGGGGCTCGCTCTCCATGAGATGTATGCTGTCTCCAAGCTTCCGTGGGGGGACGAGCCTTTTGAGGTGTACACCCCGACGAACGAGGAGTTCGAGAATCTGAACCGACGACTCCCAGGTTTTGTTGCGGTGTACCAGGAGTTGCTATGCCATCATAATACTTGTCACCAGATGGCTATTTAAAAGGATGGTAGCTCAGAGGGGAGCGCTCCCCACACCACATCCTGGGTCTCTTATCTTTTTAAAGTTAGCCCCTCTGGCCAGGTTACTCCTCGAGCCCCTCAAACCCAGGGAGAGATAAAGGACCTGATATCGAGCGCCAAGAGGTCGAGGTCCAGTAGCGACATATTCAGGAGTCAAACTGACTATTTTAGCTATTTTTACTACGGTACCAGGCAGATGTCTGAGAAAGCGCTCCTGGCTAGATTTTTGATGATATGGCTATGGAACTGCGTAGTCTCGGAAGGGACAGGTTCTATCGAAAGGATCAGTCGCCATTTCATTCTCCATGCCGTTAAACTGGCATTTGGAGTTAGACTGGCTCTTCTCCCGGCTATGGTGTGTAGCATACACCATGGTCTTCGAGCATTCTCATCCAAGGTCATTGCCCGCGAGAAGACGCTGGACTTTGAGCGCATAGAGCTACCCTACCATTATTTGATGGGGTGGTTGTTGATGCACTATACGTCTTTGATGAGGCCCAGAGCAGCAAAAGATGCTACAGATGAAGACGCTTTTCTTTTCCAGCGCCATCACCAACCTTGGGAATACAGTACTATGCCAGCTTGTCGGAGGGCGCTGGCGAGGGTGGATGGGTGTGGCTTCTTTGTGTCTGTTCCTCATTTCTCTGATGAGGAAGTAAAGGGTGTACACCTTGATGGTACCGGACCTCCTCACTTTCTGTGTACGAAGATGCTTACCTGGTTGTGCAATATCCGTCCCGCGCACCTGGTTTATCGTAACCGCGATAATGTGTATTTAGAGCCCTACCTTCCTAGTAGGTTTTCCTGCCAATTTGGCTATAGTCAGCTATTCCTCGACTGTCCCAGCCCTTGCTTGGGCTTTGAAGGTAGCGTTCTTGATGGTGCCAGGACGTGGAGTTATTATGATGCCTACCATACTCGGGCCAGCTTCTCGGTCCCTGATACTAATATGCCGAAGGAAATTTTGTACGTGGCTGCCTTGTACCATGTTATGGCGAACAAACCTCCTGTCAATTTCGACCCGAGTACCAGTTTTATCACGGGTACCGGCTTTAGAGGAAAACCCAAGGGGCTAAGGCTAGAAAGCAGCTAGCGCTCCAGGTTCCCCTCCCTGAATCAGAATCCTCTGAGGTAGCTGAGGAGAATGACGATCATGATAGCGAGGACTCTCTTTCCCCTAGGGATGAAGAAGTAGCGGATCATCTGCTTGCCGCACCAGACGAGCTGGTGGAGGATCAGTCGCCTGCTGCACAGGAGGAAGTAGCGAGGGAAGGACAGCCGTCTGCTGTGCCTGGTCCCTCGCGTAAACGCGCTAGACGTGAGTCTTCTGACGGCAGAATGACCTTTTCTGTGAAAAGAGCCGTCGTTAGGTCTCATAGGCTGCTTATTACTGGGAGGGGCGAAAATGTTGACGATGTTCCGGAGGTAAGATTGAGTTGTAATCATCTCCTTGTTGTGGTTTTCTTTCTCTTGAGATATGACCTAATCATTTTTCCTTTGTAGGTGTCTGACGACCCGGGCTCTCATGAACCGTCTGCCGCTCCTGAAGTTGATCCGGCCCTTGCCGCTTTGATTATTGGCGTGTGTGCCACGATCCTTTCTGTGGGGGCTATCTCAGCGGCGGCTGAGGACTCCCAAGTTGCTGAGGCCCCGGCCCGGGGTGACGAGGGTTCCCTTGGGCCCGTCTCCGAGATTGTTGAATTTTAGCAAGACGATGCCGATCCCGTCGCATCCCCTCCCGGGGGTGCTGGGGCGGAGGAACCTATTATATTTGACTCGGAGGCCGCTGGTGAAGAGGCTGCGGTGGCTGTGGGCGAACCTCTGCCTCCACAATCTTCCGCTGGTAAGATAAGCCAAATCTTGACTAGTGAGGGGGCTTATTTGCTCTATCAACATATCCTCTGGGTCAAATCGATTCATGGTTGTCTTGGCCCTACATGTCCTGACCCTTCACTTTCCACAGCGGATGTTCTTGAGGAAGGCTCGGCCTGCTGCGATCTGGGGGAAAGGAGCGTTCTCTCTCCTTCACCGACTCATGTCGAGGGGCCTCCCGCCAGCTCCGAACAGATGGAAGTAGAGCTCCGGGAGCGATGGTCTCTACCTCATCCTCTGCTGCTTATACGGCTTCGGGGATTGACCTCTCGACCCTGCCGAGCATCCAAGTTCTGCGGGCTGCTGAAGAGGAGTTGGCTGCTGTTCATGCGTCCTTCCGTACGGAGTTTGTTTCCCTTGTGGCAGAGGCGGCAGATTCTGTTGCATCTTCCTCGGTGTTGCCAGCTATACTCCCGTTGACGCCGGCTTCTACGGAGGCTCTGGACGAGACATCGCAGGATGTGGTCGACAGCTTCTATCGCCACTTAAAGAGGGGCGTAGATGCTGCAGTAGAACGGGGGGTCCCTTTTTCTCTGTCCCTGCGGGGCGCTCGCGGCCAGATCGAAACTTTAAAAGCTCTTCCTGGCGGGATAGGGCTGGCTGCGATCCTGGAGCCCAAGTTGTCGGAGGCTGATCAGCTCGTGACCCAGTTGCTGGCGTTACGGCAAGCTGATTTGCCTGCTGCGATTGAACATGAGCGGGACTTCCTTATTGCTGCTCGGGAGAGGATAAAGTTCGCTCGAGACACTGTCGGGCCAGTTATGAAGGGAGACCTTGACAAACTTTTTGCTTTGTATGACCGGCTGGGTCATCGAAATCAAGATTGTAGATATCGGAAAGAGGCTGCTTCCCGTGGAATAGCTGATACGAAGGAGCGGATTCTCGTGCTTCAGAGGGAGCTGGCCTTCTTGGAATCAGAGCTGGAGGCTGCTCGTGCGGACCAGGAGTCGATTATTCGGGAAGCCAAGAAGGTCTCCCGATCTACTGCTAACCTGGAGCGAGCCTTCAAGAAATTTGAGGACAACTGGCAAGCTCATGCTCATCTGGAGGATGCGGCGGTGCTGACCCATAAGGCGGAGTGTCGGGCCAAACAGAGGTTTGAGCGGTCGGTTGCCCTGCTGAAGGATCGTCTCACGACGTTATGTGCTCCGGAGCAGTGATCAGTTTTCTGTTTCCTTTTGTTGTTTTCTTTTTATTTCCATTTTGTAGAGGGATGTGATCCCGAATGATATAGTACTTCAAATTTTAAATAAATGAGCATGTTTCAACTCATCTTCTATTTCTTGTACTTGTGGTGTTTGGGAATTGGGACCTGCTGGGTGGTTATTTGTGGACCTGTTACTCTGGGCATACCTTGGTTTCAGGTACGAGTAACATGTTTTGGAGGGGAATACCTAGAACAACTTTGCGATAAGACAGCTATAGAAGTTCTTGGTATTTGAGAGAATGCCAGGGAGCAACTGGGCTCCCAGGTATGGTGAGGAAGGGATGGGCATGTACTGGAGACCCAGTACAGCATTTATGGTCGACTGAGGATTTTTGTGGTCATCGGAAGATGTTTGTGGGCCTATTATCTTTGGGCGTACTCAGGTCGTGAGTATAGATAATAAGTCGAGGGAGGACCATCATACTTGCTCAGAGGTAGTGAGGACATGGCAAGTATGGGGATTTCTTTACCGTGGAATCTTCCTACTCAGAGGTAGTGAGGACATAGCAGGAGTGGATTCAACGGAGGATATTTGTGGATCTACTATCCTTGGCGTACTCCGATCGTGGGTACGAATAATAGGTCGAGGGGTAACCATCATACTTACTCAGAGATGTAAGGACATGGCAAGCATGAATGGTTTCTTCGACGGAGCCTTCCCACTCAGAGGTCAAGGGGACATGGCAGGAGTGGGCTCAATGAAGGATACATAGAACAACTCAGAGGTAGGAGGACGTAGAAGTTCTATGCGAGGAGGCGGTTTGTTTTTGGTGGAAATAGAACAACTCAAAGGTAACATCGACATGGTTGTATAGGAAATTTGTGGATCTGTTACCCCTTTTGTGCATTGAGAATGCGGGTAGTAGATCAGGTGAGTTCAGCGGTACCAGCGGGTACATAACTCGGCAATATGAAATTTTGTGGATACGAGTTCAGCGGTACCAGCGGGTACATGACTCGATGATCTGGAAAATGTGAGTATGAGTTCAGCGGTACCAACGGGTACATGACTCGATGATTTGGAAAATGTGAGTACGAGTTCAGCGGTACCAGTGGGTACATGACTCGATGATTGGAGATATTTGGAATATGAGTTTAGCGGTACCAGCGGGTACATAACTCTATAATTGGAGATATTTGGAGATGGACCGTGGGTTCAGTGGTACCAAAGGGTACGTAACTCTACAGTCAGAGATCTTTTGAGATAGGTACAAGTTCAGCGGTATCAGGGGATACATAACTCGACAATTGGTGATGTATGGAATCAGAATGTAAGTTTAGTGGTACGGGAAGGTACATAACTCGAGACTCTGAGATGTTTTGAGGATGTCATTTCAGGCATAATACTTCTTCAAGAGCTTGCCGTTGATGGGCAACATGAGCAACCCCATTTTGCTTTGCGAGGCGGTAGGCGCCGTTGGAGAATATAGCCTCGATGATGAACGGGCCTTCCCATTTTGGCTAGAATTTACCGGCGATTTTATGCGTCATAACCATCGGCCTCCGAACCGCCAGAACGAGATCGCCCACTTGGAATGTTCTGACTTTGACCTTCTTATTGAAAGCTCCGGAGATTCTGCCTGATATAGCTCGATTCACTGTTGAGCTAACAGGCATTTCTCGTCTAGGGCCTCTAACTCCTGTAGTCGGCGATGGTGGTTTTCGTCTGTCGTCAACTGATGTGTGAGGGCGACGCGGAGTGAGGGGATCTGAGTCTCTAATGGGAGCACTGCCTCACTCCCGTACACCAGGGAAAATAGTGTATTCCCGGTGGCTGTTCGGACTGTGGTGCGATACGCCCATAAGCATTCGCCGAACTTCTCATTTCCGTCGTATTTGTTGGAAGACACGAATTTCTTGAGTAGTGGTTTTGTTGAATGCTTCTGCCAACCCATTCGCTGCTGGATTGTAGGGTGTCGAAGCAATATTCTGAATTCGGTGCTTGTCGCAGAACCGATAGAATGCATGGCTTATGAACTATGGCCCGTTGTCGTGAATGATCCTTCGGGGCAGTCCAAAGCGGTAGATGACGTGATGCTTAAGAAAGCTGATCACGTTTGAAGTTTTTACCTCTGCCAGCGGGATGGCTTCTGCCCATTTGGAGAAGTAATCAGTGATTGCGAGTATGAATTGGTGCCCTCTGGACGAATATGGGGTGATTGGGCCGATGATGTCCATACCCCATGCTTCGAAGGGCCAGAAGGTCATAGTCGGATGTAGGAATTCAGATGGCTGGTGGATGAAGTCAGCATGGACTTGACAGGCTTTGCATTTTCATGCATAGTCTATTGCTCTGCAACCATCGTGGGCCAGTAATAGCCCATTTAGCGAATGCGGTCTTGCAATTTCGGGCCAGGCTGATGGGCCCCGCAAACACTATTATGGGCTTCGCGTACGGCTTCCTTGGCTTCTGTATTTGACAGACACCTGAGCAATAACCCATCATATGATCGCGGATACATCATTTTCGTCTATGTATCATAGAAGAATCTGATAGAACGTCTTCTGATGGAAGTAGCTTCTTTTGGATTCTCCGACAGAATCTCATAGACTACGAAGTTGATGAACGGCTGTCTCCAGTCTGGTGCTTCGTCGACTAAAAGGGTGGAGTAACTTTCAATGCATCGTATGTTATCCTTAGGACAGACCAGTTCACGGCCTATTACGTCAACCTGGTGATGAACGTAATTTGGCACAGCTAGAGAAGCGGCCAAACCAGCTAGTGCATTAGCCTCAATGTACTGGAGTCTGGGAACATGTTCTGTGAAGAATCCTCCCAAGGACGAGATAATATCGATTGCTATTTGGTGATACGGGATCATGTCTTCGTGGCGGACCTCGTACGACCCCCGAATCTGATTGACGATTAATTGTGAATCGTCGTATGCTTCAACATACTCTACCCCCAGCTCTTTTGCAAGTCGGAGGCCAATGACCAGAGCGTTGTATTCGAACATATTGTTTGAATAGGGCTCTGTGAGTGAGTAAGCCTGATTGATTACCAACCCGGAGGGAGAAATTAGCACCACTCCAACTCCAGCGACGATGTTGCCTTTGGGTCCATTTCTTGAAGCGCCGTCGAAGAACATTCGCCAGATGGCGTCGTGGGAGACTGCATTTGAGCTGGTGACCTCGTCTGGTATTTCTTCATATACTCTTGTCGTCTCTGAGCCTGGATGGGCTGCTAGAAAGTCTGCTAGAGCCTGACCTTTAACAGCCTTTTGTGGGACAAAGATCATGTGGTATGGTGATAGTAATATTGCACAGGTTGCAAGGCGAGAGCTGAGTGCCCCAGGTTTGGTCATGAGGACCCTGAGAGGATTGATTCGCGATATCACGTGGATGGTTTGTTCTGTAACGTAGTGTCGCGTCTTCTGGATGGCGAACACGAGAGCAAGGCACTCCTTCTCTACAGCCGTGTATCGGTACTCTGGCCCAATCATCTTTCGACTGAGATAGTATATAGCTTGCTCATGGCTCGCGTCATTGTTCTGTGCCAGCAGAGCACCAAGAGAATGTTCCATAGCTCGTACATAGAGCAGGAATGGCTTTCCAGCAACAGGAGCTACCAGAACTGGGGGTTTCGACAAATATTCTTTGATGCTGTCGAAAGCACGCTGGTATTCCTCATCCAATACGAAAGAGACTCCCTTCCTCATGAGATGGGTGAATGGTTGACATCGCCCGGTGAGGTTAGAGATGAATCTTTTGATGTAAGCTAGCCTACCTTGGAGGCCTCGGAGTTCACGGAGATTTCTTGGGGGACCCATCTCTATGATTGCCTTTGTTTTCTCAGGGTCTATATGGATCCCCTGAGAGGTGATGACGAAACCCAAGAATTTCCCACTAGAGATACCTAAGAACGATTTCGTAGGGTTCATCTTCAAGTTGTGTGCTCACATGGTCGAACACTGTCTTGAGATCTTGCAGATGATCCTCCTTGGAACGGCTCTTGACAGCGATGTCGTCGATATAGCACTCCACTGTCTTGCGTAAGTGGTCCCTAAAGATGACGCTCATAGCTCTCTGGTAGGTGGCGCCGGTATTCCTTAAACCAAAAGGCATAACGGTGTAGCAGTATGTACCAATCGGTGTTCGAAATGATGTGTGCTTTTCGTCTTCAGGGAACATTTTGATCTGGTTGTATGCTGAGAAGCCATCCATGAAGGACATACGTTCGAAGCCGCAGGTGTTGTCGATCATGATATCTGTGATAGGGAGAGGGAATTCATCTTTAGGACATGCCTCATTCAGGTTCCGGAAGCCAATGCATATTCGGATCTTCCCGTTCTTCTTGAGGACTGGTACTATGTTGGCTATCCAGTCTGGATGCTGCTCTTCACGAATGAAACCGTTGGCTATCAATTTGTTGACCTCGACTTCGATAGCATTCATGACATCGGGACGAAACCGTCGTTGCTGTTGCTTGACAGGTTTTGCATCTGGACGAATATTGAGTTTGTGGAGCACGATCTCGGGGTCCAATCCTGGCATATCTTCATAGCTCCAGGCGAACACGTCGATATACTCCTTGACGAGTTGGAGCAGCGACTCTTGCTCTTCATCTGTCAGACTCTGGCTGATGAAGATTGGTTTCGGGGAGGCTTCATCACCAAGATTAACTTGTATGACCTCATCTTCAGTGGGAGGTTCTCTTTGCTCGAAACGCTTCTCCCATTGTTCATCTAGCTGTTGTGCCCATGGTTCTAGCTCAAGAAGTTCGAGGATATCCTTGTCTTCTTCATAGGCGTCGGCGAATGCCATGTTGACGGATAAAACTTGTCTGAAGACGTCTCCGATACTGATATCTGAATCGGAGGTTGGTGATCCGATTGAATGTGAATGCCAATCGCACTCCTCATCCGAGCTTTCCGGGGTTGTTGCAGGTGTCACATAGCCTAACCCACGTCTGGTTTTATTGTAGAAATCTCGTGGTTTCGCGATCGAGACCGGTAACACGGGCAATCCTCGCCCAGAACCGTAGTTCAGACCTGGCGTGGTCTCTAGATCATATCCTTATTTTTGCATGAGGTACTTGGACTGAGGACTATACAAGTAAAGGGGTAGTCTCCCGGTGTTAGACTCGAGATCATCCTCTTTTGTGCTGATGGGCAGTGGCTGATTCCTTCGGCCAAAGATGATTGGGTGATCGCCTTCCTCGATTATGAAGCATGCGTCTTCCATCGGAGTGAGTTGATTTACATTACGAACATTTGTTACTTGTGTGTGTAGGTGAGTGTCTATGCCATGTTCTTTAGCATACAATGTACAAAGCTTATTAAGCTCGAGGTAGTTCAAAGCTATCCCTTTATTGATAAAATAGGGTATCTTCTCCGGGGGAATTACATCATCTGCGGATGGGACATCAGCATAAGCAGCCACATATTTGGCTAACTCGAGTTCTTCTTCCGCCACCCCCAGTATGAATGAAGACTGGAATGACGACCTGGGCAGCTTAATCATCAGAGGTTCCACTGGTGGAACTGACCGTGGAGTCGTGGATGCACTTGCTACCTCCAGCTGAATGTTTGGTACGAGGCGGGGAGTTGTCGGAGCACTTGCTACCCCCGGCTGAATGTTTGGTGTGAGACGGGGAGTTGTCGGAGCACTTGCTACCCCCGGCTGAATGTTTGGTGTGAGACGGGGAGTTGACGGAGCATTTGCTACCCCCGGCTGAACGTTTGATTGTTTATTTGCTTTAGGGAGACGAATTGTCATCGGCTTGTCGAAGGGATGAAGCACCTCCGATTGTCGATGGTTGGCCCTTGGCAGTCTGATTGTCAGTGGCTCTGTTGGGGGTCTTGGCGCTTGGCCAGACCTTGGTAGCCGGATTACCATCTGCCCTTCTTGTGCCGAGAGGCTGATTGCAACCCTACGTAGAGTGGCTGTATGCAGTACAGTTCTGCCGGGTTTTCTAGCTTGGAGGTGGATCGTCAAATGTTCTTCTGGTCCCGCTGTCGCCTCAGTTGGAGCCTGAATATCTTCTTCGACCAGGTGCCTTTTTGACTTCTCATATAAGCATGAGTCGGAGTAATAAGATTCGACTCCTTTAAAGGGATCGATATCAGCAAACTCTATTTTCACAAAGCCGTGCTTGTCGACATACTTGAAACACTGGTGCAGTGTAGAGGGTACTATCATGTAGTCATGTATCCAAGGACGCCCTAGGAGGATGTTGTAGGATGTATCCGTATCTATGACGTAGCAAGTCACCTCTGACTAGAGATCGTCGATCTGACATTTTAGACGAATCTTCCCAATAGGGTAGCTTATGCCCGAATTGAAGCCACTGATAGCAGTGTTGGTTGGTGTCAGACGATGCATTGGAATGCGCAGATGGTGTAGCAGACCCCTTAGGATGATGCTTATGGAGGAACCGTGATCAATATGCATTCGGTCTACTTTGATATCGCCAATGTATCCAGTATAATACATGGGGCGATCATGCAGGTTGGTCTTGATAAGCATGTCTTGCGGAGTGAAGACGATGTTTGGCATTGCGCCAGTGTAGGCACTGTCCTGGAGATCCAAAGGTTAATCCTCCCCGATGAGGTTTGATTGAGCCAGATAGACATCGGCATTTTGGAGTGCTTCGATCAGTGCAATACGAACGTCCTTGTAGAGCCTCAGGAGTTCGTATAATGACAACTTGGCTGATGTGTTAGCCAATTGTGCCAAGATGTCAAAGTTGTAGGGCTTTTCTAGCCCCTGAGGTGCTTCCCTTCGGAGCGGTTTGTCGAATCGAGTCTCCTTCGGCCTAGGCTTGTCGGTCGTCGAAGGTTAGACATGTCCTGGAGCATCAACGGTGGCAGGTTGATGGTCATCTGCTGAGTTTCCTGGTGGAGGCTGCGTTTGTGTCCCAGATCGAGTGACTATGGCAGTAGCCTCTTCGACTTCCACAGAAATCGTACGGCATGATCTGACTTTCCTGTTCTTCTTTTTGACATCAGAGAGTGGCGTAGGTTGAGTCACCTCTGGTACTAAGTCCGGATTGACCCACATGATTTCTCCTTGTGGTGTGGTAAGAGGTACAAGACCGACTGCCTGGTCTCGGGGAAGTGGAAGATTAGTGACCTCCATCTTCGCTCTAGGAATGGGCACCACCTCGTCTTGTGTTTTCGTCGATAGAAAGTTACCGAATTGTACTAACACCATGTTGGCTGCCACAGTCACATCTTCAAAGTCAATGGCTAGAGCATTAGAATCGATGAGGTGTTGAATATACCGCTTCAGCTGGAAGCAGTCCTGTGTGGCATGGTGGAGATAGCGGTGGAAATGGTAGTATTTGGGACTTTCTATTTCTGCAGGACGAGGTTCACGCCTCGGAGGAGGGAGTTGAATCCGACCCCCTTGTATGAGCATGTCCAAGATGGGCTAGACATGACTGTCTTCGAAGGAGTAGTTTATTTGTGGCCACTGCTTGTCTGCCGACTTTGACTCAGGCTTCTGGGCTGTGTCGGCCACCATAGCCTGCTTGCCTCTGTTGTCCCGATTGTTAGAGGGGTTACCCCCAATGTCGTTGTTGGTGTTAAGACGCTTGCCCTTGTTCTCTCCTTCCGAGATGTGTATTCCTAGTTGGCGAGCCTTCTTCAATCGTTCTTCGGCACTAGTGGCGCTGATGATGAACGTCTTTCAATCCCTGAACTGACTTTCGCCCATCCAGAGGCTGATCGTGGGAAGCAACCTCTTTTTGCAAATTTTAATTAGGGAGGAATCAGGATTACCGGAAGGCAGCTTCATTGCGGTTTGGCGAAACCGCTCAATATAATTCCTTCTGAGCTCCTTTTCTCCCTGAACAACGTCCATGAGGGTGGACATTGTCACGTCCTGTCCCACTTCATAGAACCTTTCCAGGAATAGGCGCTTAAAGCCGGCGAAGGAATGGATGCAGTTGTCAGGCAAATTACGGTACCAATCGAAGGTAACTCCTTCTAATGCTCCAATGAATAACCGTATGAAGATGGCGTCTTCATGAGACAGATGGTCTGTGGTGACTTCGAAGTAGGTGATGTACCTGCTTGTCGATGTCTCCCTATCGTATGGATTGATGTTGAATGGTTTATATTTCGGTGGGAAGGGAATATCTCTCCATGCAGCAGGATATGATTGACGTACCCTGAGGTCCTGGCAGGTTTTTCGGGCGTCGAACATGGCCCGGAGCTCTTGAACCTCTCGTCTCACTTCTCTGGCCTCGTTTGCTGCGGTGGGAACTGATATTTCGGGAGGATTATCGCCCGGATTTGGTGCAGTCGAGTTCGAGTCCGTATTGATTGTGGGCCCTATGTTTGTTTGGCCTTGTGTTCTTTCTTGCAGATTTGGAAGTGCCGCCTTGATCTCATCCACGGATTTGACCAAGGTGAGAAGTAAGGCCTCTAGAGCGTCGATGCGTTGGCGATCACTCGAACTTTCTTGATTATTATTCGTCATGAACACCGTCTTCACGCGATGAGAGATGGAAGGAAAGGTGGAGGATGTGCTCTCGGAGTCATACCCTTGCGTTGAGAAGTCATCCGGGTATGTGGGGATATTCTCCTCTAGTTCAGATTCCGAAGGAATGGTACCCCCAGATTTCGAGTTTGCCTCGTCTTGAGAATTGTGGACGTCCTTGGGGACGTCGGAGCTTTTTGTGTCTGTTAGGAGCACCGTTTCCCCTGAATTATCCTCTTAGAACATTGGATTATCGTGGATGTTTGGAGGAGTACTACCCCCGGCTTCGATGTTCCTTGACGAATCTCCAAGCACAACAGATTTTGTCTTTGAGCGGTTGCCTTGGAAAACTCCTCCTGAAACGGTAGTAGACAACCGCTTAGACGAGAGTTTCTTGCTTGAGACCTTTGGACTAGATGTACTCGTCTTCTTTCCCCTTTCGTTGCCAGGGATTCTCAGAGCCGAGTTGTAGGAGGCGATGAGAAGTGTCTCATCCTCGGAACTTGGGTGCTGTAACCGCTGGAAGGTGGACCACCGATCCTCTTGTATTGTTGTCATGTTGCAACAACAATTGACGGTGACTTGGATGCATTGATGTTTATTTTCAGATTCTCTGCACAGCGAGCTTTCGTCCCTTTCCTTACGTTTGTGGAGGATCACATCACGCAAGTCGCTCGCTTTGCGGGCTCAGAATCCTGAGCATACGAGTGTGTAGGCCTTCCGCCTGTTCCCTGATCTGAAGGTAGTACGTATACTTGCCTTCGGTCGTTGTTGGGAGATGCTTGATAACTATCCCGTCCGTTGGCCGCAGAGGGCTGGGTACGAGTAGCTTTATACAACTTCCCATTAGGGGCCCGCGTGATAATTAGCGGGACGCCCCGATAGTCAGAGGTTGGGGCAGCTGACTGGGCTTGATGAACCCGTGCTGCCCTAGACTTCTTCCTTTTAGCACCTGCGGGTGCATAATAGGAAGAGTCCAAGTTGGATACCACAGAGTCTGGCCTATCATCCAGAGAACCATTAAGGTCAGGACCGCATGAGAGACGGTCGAAGACTGATCGAGAGAAGCGTGGAACGGATGCTATGCGGCTGGGATTGGAAGCCGTACAGGCTGTCTGCATGCGGCTGTCTTCGGCTGCTGGATGAGTTGTCCTTGTGCGACTAGGAGTCACGATCGTGCAGACTGGCCGCATGCGGTTGGAAATTTTAGCCGCATGGGTTTTCTGCAAGTGATTGACTTTAGTAGCTGCATAAATTTCATCCATGCGGCTGGCAAATGTAGCCGCAAAAGATATACGGCTGACAGATGTGGCCGCATAAGCTTTTTTCCTGCGGCTGGTAGGTGTAGCCGTATGAGCTTTCTCCATGCAGCTAACACCCTTATGCGGCTCGGATCGCATAGAGTTCCTCTTTGCCCCTGCAAGTCCAGCATCATAGTGTTTTCTTCTGCTGGACTTGGGGACAGCAGAGTCCTCTACGGTCTGAAGTGGGGCCGCAGGAGAGTCTTTCCCGCCGTCTTGAGCAACAGAGGGCATTTCTGCAAGAGCTTGAGGAGGAGCAAATGATTTGGGTATCACTCCTTGCGGGCCTTCTTTGTGCGAGCTCGCTTCTGGATCGGGCCAGCGCTCTTGTCGGAGAGCATTTCTTCAAACGCCAGTTGGTCGAACCGGGCGACCAGCATCTGTTGAGTGGAGCCAAGTTTGGCTGCATCCGATTACATCACCAACTCCTCAGCCGTGGAGAAGTTTGTCCCCAGTAGAGTCGCCATCGTGTTTGCCATAAAATATAAAAGAGCAGAACAGTTTTATGGGAGGACTGGACTTTTACTTCACGTTACAAACTCGCTTATACAAAGAAAGCCTAGGGACGAAAACCTAGGTACAGCAATCTAAGTACAATTGTTTATTTTTGATTCTGGGGGGCGACGATAGAGGCTCGGAAAAGCGACGGCAGCTCTGCCTTACTCCTTGGACGATCGGACGTAGCTTTGGCTCCAGTGAAGAGATGCTTGGCGTTGATGAAGAAATGTCCTTCTCGCTCTTCTGATACTTGCTCATCTGGCTTCTCTCTCTCTGGATTGATCTCTGTGTATTCTCTCTCTGATTATCGGGGGAGCGTCCTTGTGCAAGGGAATGGCACCTTGCTATTTATAAGAGTGGGGGGCATCATTAGGGTTCACAATGATTGTCCATTTTTAAAGTGGCGACGGCCTGGTGATTGATCAATCTGGGCCATTAGTCTTGAGTGTGAAGGATCTGGGCCATTAATGTGGATTATGCCAAATCCTATCAGTAATAAATGTTGATTGCAATAAATCTCCATCATGATGATTTGCTGATGTTTGTAAATCTGAATGAATAATTTTAATTCATTCTCCTGCCGCATGTCCCAGGTTATTGGGATTTGGCCCGAGATTTAATTGGCTTTATGACACGTGTCCTGTCATCATTGTTGAGCCGCATGAGGAGTGTCCATATTTGGGCCGCATGAAGGTTGTCATGACCGAGCCGCATGAAGAGTCTCTATACTCGAACCGCATGAAGGTTGTCATGACCGAGCCGCATGAATATATTCATAACCGAGCCGCATGGGGGTCTTCGTGGCCGAGCCGCATGAGAGTCTTCATGACCGAGCCGCATGAGTTTCTTCATGGCCGAGCCGCATGGGGGCTTTCATGGTCGAGCCGTACGAGTTTCTCTGTTCTTGCCGCATGGACTTTGTCTAGTCGGGCCGCATAAACTTGCCTCGAAGTTTGCTCGACAATGCCACATTTGTGAAGATTTTCCTCATTTCCTAGGAAGATAATACTTTTTGTGTCAGTCATTATGACAACTTTATGTCAGGGCTGTCACTTGTCAGATTTGTCAGCCGTCAGAGCATTAAATGCGTCCAGACGTTGAGCACAGTTGTTTTGAAGGCCACGTGGCCTCTCACTGGACTGCATGGAGTTTACTCGAGCTGCATATGTGTTTGAGCCGCATGGGACTCCTGAGCCGCATGGGCCTTCCGAGCCGCATACGGCTCCTTGGCCTCATGGATCATTTTTTTCTTCTTTTTCATGCTTCTACAGTCATGATATCAGTGCATGAGTGTCTCAGGATTTCAGAGTTTAAACCATGCAACAGTTAAACAATTGGGTGTAAGGAACCACCCATTCTCAGGTTTTCAATCCAGGTTCACTTATAGGTGTGAGCATTCGATTTTAGTCTTGACACAAAACCAAAGTGTCTCAGTGTTCAGGATTAGTGAAATGTCAAGTGTGACTCAGTTTGAATATAACATGAACATTCCCAAGTTTCAAACAGTGAATACAAGGTAATCTCAGGTTTGGTAAACATTGGGTGACTCAGTTGAAAGTAACCCAGGTTTTGCAGTTTAAATGGAGCATTCAAACTCACTTATATGTAATAAAGCCTCAGGTTAATAAAATGACAGTGGATACAATGTGACAGGAATGGTAGGGAAACAATTCATGACATACTAAACATTTAATCTCAGGAATTCGAAGAACATAATCTCAGGTTCAATTAAATGAAACATTCAATAGGAAGGAAATCATTTCATGATATAAACTAACCCATTCGAAAATGAATGTGAAACTAAAACTCATTGCCAACCTATCCTAACATGTTATCAACATATAACCATAATTAAACAAAATTAATTACATGATAAAAACATTTAAAAGTGAATTAAAAAGGTGAAACGGTGAGCACGCTCACTGATACTTAACAGTATCGGTGAAATGGGAAATTCCCATTTCAACACAGAAATAACATTTAATAATCCATGCAAATGGTTGGTATTTAATAACAATTATGTGTACGTGATATACATATAATATTGTGTCCAAAAACAAGACACGAATGTGTCCAAAACACACAAAAACCCAAACACACGAACTGTGTTCAGTCAACTGCGTGCCCGTGTCCAGTGCGGGTTGAATCTCTCACTCGACACGAACTCAATGGACATGTGCCCTTGGGGGATGTCGTGTCAGACATTGCCGTAAGCCCTGTGTTGAAGGACACGCGTCTACGTGTCCAGAACAAGTCACTAGCGAGTAGCAGGACAGAGTTGTCCACGCGCGCACGGGCGTGTCCATGAGTCCAGTCTGACATGAAATGGACTCAATACATGTTCATTCGTGTAGAAATCCATAAGCCACCTAAAAACCTATTTTTCTATTCAAAAACATTATGAAAACAGGATCGAAATGCCCACCGTGGCATTTCGTCGAACACCAATGAACCTAGACTGATACGTGTCCGATACGGACACGTAAAGGACACGAAACCTATTCCTACAGTTAGAGGACACCTTGGGCTATGCAACCATGCCAAGAAATCGAAAATCTAATGGGTGGATAGGAAGTTACCTATGTAGTGCTCTTCCTCAGGAAAGCTTCAACAATAGGGATTCCCTCCAGCTAGCCAAAAGCTCCAAAATAGTCCAAAACTGTTGTTAGCCTCCACCAACAGTAGGAGAACAGGAATTAGGTCACAATGCAAGAAGTTTGAATGAAAATGGATAAATATTGATTAAAATAGAAAGGGTTTAATGAAGAACAAACCTTGCTCTTGAAGAAATTGAGGAATGAACAAAAGAGGTAACTATTCTTGAGAGGCATTAAATAGGGGTGGGGTGGATCCCTAGGCCGGCCAAAAAAGTCTAGGGTTAGGGTTTTAGGATAGATCAAGGGTTCTTCTTCCATCTAGTCTAATCAATGGTCTAAAATCTAGGTTTCATACTAGTCAAGTTGCAACCTAGTTAGTTCTAACTAATCATGGCTTAACCAAACTTAATCATAACTAACTAATACTAATCATGGCTAACTAAGACTAGCTATGACTAATCTAGGTTAGGGCTAATCACAACACATGGCAATTAATTAAATAATATTAAAATCACACCATGCCAATAAATATATATTAAATTCAAATAAATTCAAAATAACAAAAATACCCTCAAACTAGAAATATGGTAGTGACACAAGCACATGCCAAATGCCAAGTTATAAGGTAAAATGCAGGCAAAAGGAAAAACCAAATATTGACGGTATATACACCGTCAACATTTAAAAAGTTTACTTGTCTTGACAAACTGAGTAAAATAACTCTTATAGACCCAAATGGTCGATGTTGGACAGTTGGTGTCGTGCACTCCTACAAGTACAATTATACCTCGACAGCCACCTTTTTTACAAGAGGTTGGGGAAAATTTGTCCTTAGTAATGAATTGCAAGCAGGAGACAAGTGCATTTTTGAGCTGTTGTCAAAGAAAAATAATAATATTGTGATAGATGTTGAAATTTTTGAAAGACGAAAGCAACTTAAAAGTATTTGTGGTGGTGATGTAGTTTTCCTTAATTTTGTAGAACTTCTATTGTGTATCGGTAATTTAAAAAATTATGGATTATGTGTTAATTAGTTCATGTTTTCATTTAGAGGTTATGCTCTAGTTTTCATCAAAGTCGATTCTTTTGTGTTTTGATATGTTGTGTAGTTGTGATGGATGCTTCATGTTTGTGATTCTGACTGACTTTACAAAATCTTTGACAATTGTGATATATTATATTATCTATGAAAGTTTCTATGGAAATGAATGTTCTGTCTTGAACATATGTGAAGAGTTATGAATCTCCTACATTCTCCTACATTTTATAATTTAAAACCTATGGGTCTTACTATTGTACAAAATGAGCTCCTACATTCTAAATCTAGAATCTAGAAATTGGGATGAGCCATACTAATGATGCTCTTAGGTGACATATTTAACAGATGAGATTTTCATGTTGCACTAACACATTTGTAGCTATAAACTGCTTGAGCAACAACATATAGGTATGGGATACTCACTCTATACACTCTATGTAATACGATATACCAATCATACCTACATTTCTATGATACTCTATACACTGTAGGTACTAGGATACTCCTTAGTATATTAGATATCAAAATCACTTAGTATGACACAAATATGAGTGTGCATTTCATATAAGAATCTAAACATAAACTACCTTCTTGGAAATAATATCAATCATGTTAGCAGACCACCTATTCATGCAACTATCTCAAACTGACAATTATTTTGAGTAACCTCTTTCATTTCTATCAATACATGCCAAAAATACTCTTTATCACATATAAAATTAATAACACTAATACCCCGCTTTTCATCTCACACTAATAACTCACACAAACACACACAATCATATATATACAAATACTAATCTAGTATTTCAAAACTCTCGACTTTGAAGAGTCATTTCTATGTCAGTTTATACGACTCTCCTTGAAAGCTTTCATATTTGGTAGTAGACTACATTTAAGTATGCTAGTATTTTTTTTACCTTCGAAATAATTACTTAACTGACATTATTGTGTACGAATATTGTGTCGTGTCAGCGTGTCGTATCGTGTCTGTGTCAGCACATCAAGAGGAGGGAGATAGGGTTAGGGTTTACCTGCCTTGGTCGAAATCGGGTCGGGGTCAGGGCTGGAGCAGCGGCGGAGGGGACTGGTGGGGTCGGCGTCGACGAGGAGACTCGACGGTGGAGTAGCGGAGGAGGGTCGCCGATTGAGGGGGGACGCCGGAGGAATGGGGGTCGCCGCGGGAAAAGGGGTCACCGCGGGAATGGGGCGTCGCAGGGAGGGGGGTCACCGCGGGGGGGGGGGGGGGGTCGCCGGAGGGAGGGGGACGCCGGAGGGACGAGGACACCAGCGGGCGAGCGGGGTCGCCGGGGCAGGGAACGAGGGAGAGGGTATTGCCGGGGGAAGGGGTCGCCGGGGGGAGGGCTCGCCGGGGGGAGGGGGTCGCCGGTGGGAAGGGGGCGCCGGAGACGAGAGGGGAAAAGGGAGAGATTTGGGGCTCTCGAGCGGGAGAATAAAATTTTGGGTGAAAAAATGAAATCGATCGGGCTAGCAGAACCCTATATGAAACGTTTTAGCAACGTCATTCGGAGCCGTTGGTAACCATCGCTAATATCAGTGATATTACCGACGTATACCGGCGTATCCGCGACGTACTTTTTTTTACAAAACGTAGTCGCAATATGTCGCCGAACGTCGCTAATAGTGATGTATTGCGACGTTATATAGTTACGTCGCTAAATTGCTAAAATATAGCGACGTCTTTTTTAAACGTCGCTTATTACGTCGCTAATATGACTTATTCTGGTAGTGTCCTAGAATGGCTATGGGTAAGCATTATTCGATTTTGGACCGAAAACCGAACCGAACTGAACCGAAGCAAATAAGAGGTTCGGTTCGATTTAAAAAAAATTGATTCGGTTTTCGTTTTGAAAATACTAATTTTTTTTATTCGGTTTCGGTTTTTGGTTTCAGTCCAAAACCGAATATATATATATATATATATATATATATATATATATATATATATATATATATATATATATATATGTCTCTGTGCGTGCGTGCGTGCGTGCGTGTATACTATAGATATATAAATATTAATATATATATGTATATACTATACGTATATACTAATTAATTGTCTAGGCATAATTAGTTACTATATATATTAACAAAAAAACGCAAAAAAATAAAATAATAAAATAAAATAAGGAATAAACCGAATAAACCGAAAACCGAACCAATTTATTCGATTCGGTTTTATTCAGTTTCGGGCAAATTCGGTTCGATTTCGATTTTGTTTATTCGATTTCGGTCCAATTCAATTTTGGATTATTAGATTCGGTATAAACCGAATTAAGTGAATGCTCAACCCCCCGGGAAGTCTGATTACAAGGAATATACTTGTTCCTTTTCTCGATTACAGGTATGTACTTGTTGTAGACAGCAGAGATGGCAATTGTTTCACTCTGTGCATAACGCAAGGAAAATTTAAAAAAAAAAAAAAAAAATTACAACTTTGTCCATAACTATCATTAACTCTGAAACAATTACATCTTGCAATCATGAGTTAGCTTTTCACTAATCTCAAGTGGGGCTGATTAGGCATATCATCTAATACTTTATGTGGGTTACCAGTCAAACCATCTGTAGCGATTAAGCTGCTATGTATGTAACTTGACAGCATCATGAATTGGTACAACCAATCAAAACATTTATTAGAGAAATAATACATTCTGAAAGTATTGTGCATGAACAGTATGTTCTTTGTCTAACAAGTGGACCAATAGGCACAACAAACGTGCATTACTGACCTGTAACCAAACTTTTAGTTGCTTTCCCGCATGTGCGACCATCAAATATTTGTGGATGAGTCTAAGCAAAAACCTTTTGTTTAATTCTTCCCTAACCACATCGAAACGTGCAAGAAACGTTTATATTTGTGCAGATAAATAGTGCAAGTCCAGGCTTTGTGCTTGAGAACACAATTTGTGAGTTTGTAGAGATTAATTAAACAAAGGCTTCAATGGAGCAATTCATGCAGAGTGGAGAGTCTTCTGCTCGGTGCAAGCGAAGCTCGAACTTAACCATAGGGGACAGGGCCTTGAAAGGGTTGGCAGATCTCATCAAGCTACTCCCCAGTGGAACTGTCTTCATCTTCCAATTCCTCAATCCCCTCCTCACCAACAAGGGCCAATGTCACACCGTCAACAAGTAGGCTAGCAACCATCTCATTCATCTCATTGTTCTTACACATGCATAGCAGGGTCTAGCTGATGAGCTCGATGGGTCGAGCCAGTTCAATCTTATGCTTGTAATTTTCAGCCAAGAGCTCAAATACAAGTTTGTAGCTGTTAATTTTATATTGATTGCTCGATCCTAGCAAGATAGTCTTAGGTTGGCGATAGAAAGAACATATAACGTTTAGATGTTAATTACTCCACTGATATTGTATTGCGTTTTCGATTGAGCGCTCAAAAAATGGTGGCAATGGAGTTAATAATTTAGTTTTATATCGAATAGAAAGTGAGATCATGAGGTGTAGATAGATAAAGGGGATTGGTTCAATCTTACATGCGAATTTTCTTTTAAGGTATATGTATACCAGTCCAATATCACACCTCATTCCGAATAAGGTAGTATTAAAGTCCAAGGTTATAGGATTGGCTTTGGATCATTCAGACATAATGTTAGAGGCAACTATACGAATTGGATTCAAAGATGGGCACGAGACGTCCAAGCTGTTAATTTTGTACTGATTGCTAGATCCTAGATAGTCTTAGATTGGCGATAGAAAGAACATATGACATTTAGATGTTACTCTATTCCATCATCCAAGTCTTAGGCCGTCGGAATGGGCCGGCTGTGAAGCATAAGAAAACACTATAAATGAGTCGGAAAAAAAAAGTTATGACTTGATTGCCGACAGATATCAATAACTCTTTATGTTGCCAAATGTCCTAGTCAAGTTTACATGAGTATGAGGGGTAGTAGTCCGTCATGTCTTTTGATTATGCAGTTTAAGCTCATGCAACTAGGATTCCTCTTCATTTCGAACTGGACGAGATGAAAAATTGGCCATTTACAAATGTCGACTGTATAATTTTGTGTAGGTACCTAAGCGGCATCCTCCTCGTACTCTGTGGTTTCTCCTGCTGCTTCTCATCCTTCACTGACAGCTACACTGGGAGCGACGGGAGGCTCTACTACGGGATAGTGACCAAGGACAGGCTGTGGTCCTTCTCAGACCGGGACGCCAAGGAGGAGGACCTATCCAAGTACAAACTCCGCTTCGGGGATTTCGCACACGCGGCGCTCTCGTTGCTCGTGTTTGCGGTGGTCTCGCTTCTGGACTCGGACACCGTAGATTGCTTCTACCCGTCCTTGGAGGTGAACAAGAAGGTCCTGCTCATGGTCTTGCCTACAGTAGTTGGTGGCCTTGCAAGTTCTGTTTTCATGGTCTTCCCCAACAATCGACATGGTATAGGGTATCCTGCAGCACAGGGTGCAGACAAGGCCGAACCAGAAATTTGAGCTGAAGTGGGTTAGAATGGGCTAGGTAGTGACAACTTGTAAGAACTTAATTTCTTGATGTACGATGTGTTTGCATCTTGATAGGTATTGATTGAAATGAAGGATTATTTTTATGAAGCAAAAAATAATTACATCATGCACTTCACATTAGCATTTCTATACGCTCAAGCGAGGTTGATCATCAGTCACAGCCTGATCATTGAAATTGATACGAATTTGGTTTAAACAAAAACTAGATATCTGAGTTTTTGGACTTCTCATCATATTCAGATCATAGATTTTGGCCTGGAAAGGTTCACGAATTAAGTGCCCATATATTGGTGTACAATTTTTAACAATTGCTTTTCTTTTTTTGAGATGTCCGACGTAACATTCGAACTTTGTGCACTTTGTATTGTATATCTTTTAGGCACACTGTCGCCAACTCTCACTATTTATAAATGGAAGAAATAATACATTCTCATGGCTGATCAATCAATATTCTGTCATCCAGTCAGGGTCTTATGTCTCTTTCCAGTAACCACAATGGTCACTCGAGTTAGGCACTTTTAACAATCAGTTGAAACAAGAAAGTACATCTTCAATTTAATAGGCACAATTTGCGAAATAAAGACCCCTGATTTTGCTTAAATTAGCAAATAACATATATACAATATTGCCGTCTGCGTATATATCAACAAGCCAAGTGATGCTACTTGAAGATGACTCCCAAACGTAAACATTTGAGAAATTTTGAAAGCATCTCTTATAAAATACTTGTACTCAAATGTACAACTTTTTCCTCTCGCTTCCAAGTATGTACTACATCTATGCATTGTTTTCTTTCTAATGCTCAAGAAACATATCATCACTATCTATCAGTCTAACGGATACAATCAGCTTCCGGAACCACGAACAACGCATAAGCAACCTGATTACATCTCAGTCATCCTCTTAATAAATAGATCACTGTTTAGGGTTTATTTGAATTGGTCACTAAGCCCCCTCCTGACCATTCCATGATGTGGCAAATCTCAAAGTGTATATATTTCAATATTTGAGCTATTGTTTATTGTCTTGTACGCATGATGTATGTTAGCTCTGGTAGAGTTTTTTTAGTGGGTGAGTTTCAAATTCCACAACAAGCATTTGTTGTCACCATTCTCATCAAAAAATTCCTTTGGAGCTAGATCTGATGTGGAGCACTGGGCGAAAAGACTTAGCTCGAAGTTGGACGTAGGCGAAGGACACAAAGTGGGACTTTAATGACGAACTATGTACAACGCAAAGCAGAACAGAAATAGTGTGGTTCTGTGGAGTTGCGCAGGCAACGCCCTGAAACTACTACTATATCTCAACGTCGCGGTTTTTGATGTAGCTGAGCTGGTTGTTCATCTTTGTAAAATGCTATTTATAGGGAATTACTGCTGGTAACCGTAGTGGATGGATACCACTATCAAGATATTGCTCCCCTATTTAATTAGCTGCTCAAGTACTACGTGTTCTTAGGAGTCGGAACGTAATTTCAAGGAGTCAAAAGAGAGTTTCATCTCTAGAAGCTAAAGCTTTTTTTTTTGCATAAGCACTAAGGCCTCGTTTGGTTTGCGGAATGGAAGGGAAAGGAAATCAATTCCTTGTCATTTCCTTTCCTTTGGGAAACTTTAGTTCCTATTGATTTTCCTTTCCGATGTTTGGCAATGCCAAGGAATTTGGAAAGGAAAGTGAATACTTCAATGTGGGAAAGTGATTCCTTCCTTGGATGGATGGAATCACTTTTCTCCCTAATTTCCCTTCCATTGGGAATCACTTTCTTTTACTCCTCAATTCCTTGGGCACCCAAACATAGGAAAATAATCACTTTCCTTTCCCAACCGGGAGATTCCGCGAACCAAACGAGGCCTAAGTGCTAGTCCGAGAGTCTAGTAGCATTTTCGTGCTAGTCCACGAAGAGAGTTAACAAAGAACGTTCCAAAAGCTCTTCTAAACTTGATAGTTCCTAGAAGGAGATTGACGAAGATGGTTGAATCTCGCTAGGCAATGATAGTTGTGACCTGATCATGTTGTTATGTCTTTCTAGAGCTCCGCTCTATCTTCAAAAACGTTGTTGCTTGCCTTTTAACAATTTCGATTGCTAGCTTCTTAAGCTGCTAATTCTACTAGCAGCTCTGCTACACTTTACTTGCAATTTTAATTGCTTTTCATTTCTCCTAGCGGGCTTGACTTGCATTCTTGAGTTTAGTCTGCATTGACTTTTACAGATTTTTTTCCCGAAAATCTACAACAATCTCAATGTGAGACTCTTGTAACTCAAGAAGACTGTAATATTGATCTCATCAAGATACAAGATGGACACCCGAAATAGTCCCCCTAGATACTAGCTTTCACAAGATTGAAAATTTTGCAATGGAGAGCAGTGCATCAACTGGAAAAGGAAGATTAACATTAATCTTCAACTCGCCAACATGGAATACGTTCTGAACTAGAACTTGTGATTCAGAGATAAGACAAAAGTAGAAGCTATCGCTGCTATGATTACTGTTTTGTATCAGTAGTAGACAGATAATAGCCTCTTTAAGCTGTTAATCCTCTTGGAGGTAGGGGTGTAAAATGGACAAAGTAGTCCGTTGTCCGTACGTGTCCGGCTCGATAAATGGTTCGACCGCGGAACGTCTGATTCATTAACGAACAAAACTTGGACATTTTTTTTTGTACGATTAAAAATCGGACCTGGACACGGTCATATCCATGTCCGGTCCGAATTCGTCCGCGAACAGTCCGATAGTGGAGACTCCTTTTGGTTTTGTATCAATTATGTCAAAATATTTTGGTTTTGCATCAAGTTTTTGTTGTCCCGTCTCGATTTTTGTTATCATTTTACTATTATTTGCTGTATTCTATAACCTTCAATTGTATTTTCTTTCAACTAGATTTTTTGAACCAACTATTAAGGTATCTTGATAAAATAATAACTTTTGGTAATATATTTAACTTGTCCGCGGACCGTCCGATTGAATTAACAAACAGTGGTCCGTATTCGTCCGGCCCGAACTTGAACAATGAACTGTCTGTGTCCGTCCGTCCGAACACATTTTTATTAACGGACCGAACATGGACAGTGGACTGTCCGTGTCCGTCCGGTCCGTTTACACCCCTACTTGGAGGATTCCGAATAATATAACAGGAAGAAGGAAGTATAGAGACATATGTGAGTGATCTCTCGAGAAGAAGTTCAAGGACGAGAAAAACATGTTCAAGATCTATTTATTTAAAAAGTTCATGACGATGGAATTTGAAGACGAGAAGACTATGTTGTCACAGGTGAACGAGTTGATGAAGCTTCAACATACTAATATTTTGGCCTCAAATGGAATTCATACAAACAGAGTCAAATACCTCTTTGGAGCTACTCTCCTAAGGGTAGCTGTACTTAGTTGCCACATATCGGAGGAAATATGAGAGACGGGAATGATCCCACATGCAGGATATAAAATGAAAAAACATAAGCTATAGATGTTAGAATTTACATAGGCTCAAAGTAAACTACCACAACTATGCCTTGTGTTTATAAAGCAGATATGGACCCATATTGTGTTTATGATGCTCATATAGGCTGGTGTATGTATGGTGGATTATTATTTCACCAGCGTCATTCTCAAAGTACAAGGCCAATGCAACAAAGATATCTGGAAAAGAAACAAGTTAAACTTATGCAGAAGGAAAATTTGGACACAAAAAATAGAACAGATAGGAAAATCATTACTCCACTAATTGGTTATTAAACAAGGATAGGTTCTCAAGAAACTAGTATCCTGATCTTCAGATTTGGAGTTGTCTGGCATCATCATACTGCAAAAAGCTTCCTGAAGAAGACATCAAATATAACAAGAAAGGAACATGGACTGAATGTGACACCTTACAGAAGAACTTACAAATAATATATTTTTATTATCGATTATGATACATTGGGTAATGGGTAATATTCGAAACGGATGCTCAAGCAAATAATCACAAACAAAAGTAGCTTAAAATATATTTGACATGCAAACGTATAGAATCCAAATTAAATGCATAAATTTGTTGATAATATATAAAATAAAATAAAAGTCTCTGGACCATAGTTACCTATTGTTCAAGGACAAGTGAGAACATGTAGCATTTTTCCTAGATGTCGTATTTTCCACGTAGCTCGTTGGTCAAACCAACTCTTTTCTAAGTAAAATAGAGACTTGGCCTGCATGAAAGCACAAGATTGAATAAAATCAGAAGTACTTCAAATCTTTCCAGTTTGTGAGACTTTTTTATTAGTGCTCTTTCATCTTTGGTTATATCATTTTACAATTTGGCAATTTACTTGGGTAGCGCATTAGCTCAGTGACCTGGTTTCGAAATTAGCATTGGTTGATGTATCTGAGCTAGCAGTAGTGAAGCAGAGTAGAGGTTGCAAGATTGACGAGTATGTCTCTCGGCTATAATTCTTTGGTTTGATACACTCTACACAACTTGTAAAATATCAATCTACTTTACTTGCCTTTGTGTTTACCTTCTTCTTGGGCTTCGGCTTCGTCTCGGCCGTCTTGAGGACAGGCTTCGATATCTGAGCCTTTGGTACATCATCGCTGGCCTTGATCGGCTCCTTCAGAGCTTTTAAGGATGCCATTCTTCTTGGTTCAACCTGCACAAAAAGCATAGGAAAGACTAGCTGCAAATGCTTGATGAGTAGCTGTGATGGTTTGATCCCTGCTATTTATAGATCAAACAAATGGAATCAGATTCATAGATTAGAGCAAAGCTGATCTGATCATTGCAGACAAGTTGAGAATGGAACATACTATAATTGTCATGAGAACTAGATGCAGATTGTCATGTGATGTCACATTGACAGGTTCTGCAGTTTTAAGAAGAGAATAAATGGTACATATAGAAAATCATCTTTTAATTTACTGGAATTATATACATAATGATATGCAAAACAAAAAGTATGGGGAAATTACTTGAACAGAATGATACCATCCCCTATATTTTAGTATGAAAGAAAAAAAAAATCACCGTCAGTTATTAGATGTTTATCTTCTTGCTGTGCTTGGTGGTAAGGTTATGAAGACTATAATATATTTAAGATCATTATTGTTTTAATTTCTACACATCTCCTAACCTTCGGAAGCACACTTTACGTGCAAAATTCCTGAGTTATATATAGTCATTTTGCTACAGATGGAAACTCGTGAACAATTTAGCAATTTTCCACACTATAACTATGGTATATGCAACAAAAAGAAAAGAAACAGAATAAACTAATGTATAAAGTAAGATATCAAACCACTGTTAACAAAGTACTGCGAAGGGGTCAAATTAGTGAAACAAATTGTAGACATCTTTCTTTTATACATCTTTCCATGTGTGTGAGAGAGGGATACATATGCAAGTGTGTAGGTATTAAACTGGAAACAGGTTCTTCAGTGGTGGACACAAAATGGTACACTAAAAAGAAATTAAGACCAAAGGCTATGAAATTATTGATCATATCCTCATCTACTGGCCAGATGCCAACAATAAAGTCAAAACATACATTGCAGAACAGACATCTATAAACTGTATGGTAATGGATTGATTGTCAATCTACATAAAAGAATAATGATAAAATGACACTTTCTGACCATATGAGGGATATAGGTTCTGACTTTCGGGAATAACAAAAGATAGATGATATGATCTGTTGTTTGTAGTAGATCACCCATGACATGCAATAAGAATACAAAACCAAAATACACTAGCAAGATGAGAAGTCCTAAACAAGTTATTGACAAGAGACTAAGAACTTGTCAATTCATTAGAGTGCATGTGAACAGAAACACCCATCTATTTAGACCTTACGATAGAACTCGTATAGATAAACTATTTAACCTAGGTACTTACCAAGTCCAATTGCATCTTAACCTTTCATGATCCTTAGCCTTCTACAAGTTTCAGTGAACATACTACAACACAAGAAAAAAAATATGATTCGAGTCAAACAAAGAGGTTATTGTTAAGAGCTATTATTGTTACAAGAAATTGTTGACATACCATGGCATTAGGAAAAAAAAACATAATTAGTGATAAAATTGAGGGGAATCAAGTATCAGTGCTATGTTTCTTAAGATGATACTAACATGAAGAAGACAATGAAGAATTATTAAATACTTTAACCAAAATAGTGTATCATCAAATAAAATAGCTTAGAGCACTTAAGAGTCAAGAAGGATCCACCAAATATGCACAAGGCCCTACAATTACCATCCATATATCTAAGCAACTGCTTGGAACCTACATCAGACTAGAACCACCAACATCTGCGCCCTTGCCCAGATAGAATAAACATTAACTAGTATACATATAATAACCGCATTTAAGAGTATATAATACTAAGTTAGTTAAGGTAAAAGGTTATTTAGCAATGCAAGTCTTATACTCATGGAATTTATTGCCTTATAGTTAGTTGAAATGCAGCTAGAATTTACCTAGTGACGAGTCTCAATTTGCAATCATGCTGAAATTTTGAACTTATTTACCTTTTCTGGCTAAGATTATGAAACTAAGATGTATGATTGAAAGAAACAAGTTCATTACAAAAGTACATGATTTTTATAGTTAACTTCTCTCCTCGTTAAGTATGGACGTGGTAAGAAGGGAAGGTCAAAGACATAAAAGTAAATGATTGAAAAAAATTGTCCATCTTAGAGCACCTCATATCCACACCCATGTGAGTTGTAGTTAGTTGAAATCCATCTTGGCTATTTACACTTAAAACTTGGATAAGGTCGTAATATCTTTTTAGTGCTTTCTTATGATTAAAATTTCATATAGTGGATCTTAGACCTAGATAAGGAAATAACTAATGCGATTGCAAATACCACTAGTTATTATCATACTAGACACTAAGAGAATATATTACTTTCAACATTGGAAGTTTGGAACTTCCTTTAGCTTTAAAAGCTACACCAATGAGCAGTTCCATCCTTTTATTCTGCTTGAGAGGCAAGGACAAACTGAAGACGTATATGCAATATTGTACTAGTTAGGAATAATTAGATTAATATCAATGGAGAAGAATGTAAGAATATGGCCCAAGAATTTCAAATGGAACTTCCATGGAAATTTGTCTCTTAACTTCTCAGGAGTTGCAAATCTAGACTCAGCATGCACGATACTCTGGGTCCTTCAGCCGAACCTAGCCTGGTTTATTACTCACCTTGTTGGGGGTAGCAAAGAAGAGCAAAGTTTCTCTCTATCTCGGAATTTGAAAAATGATTGCATCTAGTTCCTTCTTAAACATCAAAAATCATATTTGCCTCATCCAGCACCAAAACCTGTTTCATGGTCATGAAAGAAAAGATATCACTCACCAACTCACTCTTTTGATATTTTCATTGTAGGCTAAAAAAACATTACTTATATAATGACCTGGAGTTGCGAGCATTCAAAATTAGGGACCTCATTCATGTGCTGCAGGAGTGCACACCAGAAGACACATTCCTTCTCCGCATAAACCAGTGTTCTAAACTCGGCCTAGGCGGCCGCCGGCCGCACCGGAAAGGTCCTAGGTGGCCTGCCTAGGCGCTGGGCGGGCCTAGGCGCTCCTAGGCAGCCCTAGGCGTCCCAATTTTAAAATTTCAAAAAATCAAAAAATCAAAAAAAAAAAACTTACGGTGGTGGACCGGTGGTGGTGGTGGTGGTGGCTCTGGTGATGGTGGTGTTGCGGCTGCTGACGGCGGTGGTGGTGGTGGTGCCGTGGTGGAGGCTGTGGTGATGTGGTGGTGGTGGAGGCGGTGGTGATTTGGTGGTGGTGGAGGCGGTGGTGATGTGGTGGTGGAGCAGGGAGAGGATGGGAGGGGAGGAGGGAGGGGAGGCGTGAGGAGAGGAGAAGGGAGGAGTGAGGAAAGGAAAAGAAGGAAAAGGAAAAGGAGGAAAGCAACTGACAGGAGAGGAGGGGAGGAGGAAAGAAAAAAAAATTGAAATAGACTTGTAATGCTCGAACAGTGGACCTCTACACTACCACTTTAAACCCTACCAAGCTAACCAACTTCTCAAGAGCAAGTTATATATACAAGTTATATATATATATATATAAACAGTTCGACGTCTAGGCGGCGCCTAGGCACCCTAGGCGCTAGGCGGTCCCTTGACGCATTGTCTCCGCGTAGCAAAATTTAGAACATTGGCATAAACATCTTTACATCCTCCAATTAGAAGGCCCGCGCTTAGACCAGGGTACTTTCCTACTATTTTTAGCTCTTTAAAATGTTGTCCCGCCAGTTCCTTTGTATGGGAGATTATAATGCTGCCTACCCCGTCCTCAGGACCCATCTTTCTATGTGAAACTTCTCTATGACCTGAGTAAATAAAGTTTATTATTAGCGCATTTTGAGCATTGACACTTAGATAATCTATGATGCACGGTGACAGGGATTCGACACCTATTTTTGCTAGGTTCTAGTATACTTTTGGAGTGTCCATGTTGTGTTGATGCTTCCTAGTAGAGAATACCTGTATAAATTAATAATTAGATAATTTATTTTCAGTAGGAAAATACATAAAACAAGACGACTGTGCTGGTGTTGTATATTTTAACTTGCACATTTCAATGGAAGAGTTGATGTAGGCAACATAAACTCCAAAATGGTTGTCGTGTCCGTGCCACTCGAAGTAACCGTAGGAGTTGTTCCTGTGCCACCATGTCCATTTCATGTTGTCGTCCTCCTGTCCGTGCAACGTAGTTGGCAACTAAGTCTTGACCAAAAATCAAAACTATTCATAGTACATCATGCTCAGTTATTGATACGACCCCCTTCTCCAGTACCAGTGATGGAGTGAGGTCGAGGAGAATGATGCATTTAATCAGGTAAACAAAAGAAGTTGCAAGACATTTAACCTAGGAGAATCAAAGTTTTATTGCATATGGTTGCAGGAAAATACAAGAAGAAGATGACAAAAGCTAAGAATAGTAAGTTTTACTAATTCATTCTCCAGGTGCTCGACTCTTGCTCCCTTCCATTCTATTTATAGTCCTCATACATTATAATTCCTGTCCATCCTTTCATTGATCCGCTGTATTACTTCTGCAGGAAGTAATGAGGGCTGGCTTGTAACAGAATTGGGTGACCTGGCAGTCTGGAATGGGTGACCTGGCTATCAAGACAAAGGGAAGAACATGGCTGGCTAACTGCTAACTGATTTAATAAAGCAAGGGAAGGGAATTACTTTAATCTACTGCTTCCTACTGCCTATTCCTACTGCTTCCTACTGCAGAAAATAGAGTGAATAGAGTGAGACTAAGTTAGGCTCTATCAATACCCTACCCTTATTTTGACCTTGTCTCAAGGTCAAAGTGAGGATATGTTTTTAAGAACTTCTCATAGGGTACCATACTGCATCCTCTGGTCTTCCATCCTTCCACTGGATTAGTAGATCAACTGCAGCCTTGTTGTGCCTTTGCACCAACCTTCTGTCCAAAATCCAATCTGGCTCAAGTAGCAATTCTTCCATCTGGGATGGGTTTTCATCTTGCCAATTTGATGTAGCCCCTAGTTTCTTTTTGAGTTGGGAAATATGGAACACAGGGTGGATTTGAGCATCATTTGGGAGTTGTAATTTGTAAGCAACTGGTCCAATTCTTGCTAACACCTGATATGGCCCAAAGTATTTGGGTGATAGCTTCTGTGGCTTCCTCTGGGCTACAGATATTTGTCTGTAAGGCTGTAGTTTGAGGTAGACCCAATCACCTAACTCAAACTCTCTATCAGTCCTGTGTGAATTTGCCATTTTCTTCATTCTATCTTGAGATAGGAGGAGGTTGTCCTTCAGTAATTTCAAGGCATTGTCCCTGGATAATAATGTTGTGGCAACCTCCTTGTCTTGAGGCTGGTCTGGTACATAAGTGAGGAGGTGAGGAGGGGCTCTGCCATAGACAGCTTCATAGGGAGTCATCTTGGAAGAAGTGTGCCAATTGGTGTTGAACCAATATTCTGCCCAAGGAAGATGTGCACTCCATTCTTTTGGTTTGTGGCTGCAAAAACATCTGAGGTAGCCTTCTATGCACCTATTTGTAACCTCAGTTTGTCCATCTGTTTGAGGGTGGTAGGCTGTGCTATATTTGAGTGTAGTGCCCTGTAATTTGAAGAACTCTCTCCAAAAGTGGCTTGTGAAAATTGGATCCCTATCTGTCACAATAGACTTGGGCATACCATGAAGTTTGAAGACTCCCTCTACAAAGACTTGTGCCACAGTAGCTGCTGAGTAGGGGTGCTTTAAGGCAAACAAATGAGTATATTTTGTTAGCATGTCAACAACTACCATGATGGTAGTTCTGTGGTGACTGAGAGGTAATCCCTCTATGAAGTCCATAGAGATGTCTTCCCAAATTTGCTCTGGAATTGGTAGAGGTTGCAACAATCCTGCTGGGGAGATGTTTCCCCCTTGTTTCTCTGGCAGACTTCACACTCTTGAACATAATTTCTCACAGATTTCTTCATCCCTGACCAGTAACAGACCTTCTTGAGCCTCTGTAGTGTCTTCAAATACCCAGAGTGCCCAGCTTGGAGTAGATCATGGTGTTCCTTGAGCATTACAAGAACAAAATCTAAGCTTGGGTCAATAAGTAACCTGTTTTTGTAGTAGAAGAGGCCATTGTGCTTAGTGTATTTGTCTGAATTTAACAGGCCTTTTTCCCATTTCTCCTGCAATTGAGTGAAAAAGGTTGAATTGGCTTGTTGATCCTTGAACTGTTGTAACCAGTCAGCTTGAAGTACAGAAATAGCAGCCCATGTTACTTCTTCCCTCCTTGATAAACTGTCAGCTGCCTGATTTTCTCCTCCCTTCTTGTATTCCACTCTATAGTTGTATCCATGTAATTTCATCACCCATTTATACTGTGCTTCAGTGTATATTCTCTGTTCTAGCATGTACTTGAGTGGTTTATGATCAGTCTTGATAACAAATTGCCTACCCCATAGGTACTGTCCCCATTTCTTGATAGCTAATAAAATAGCCAACATCTCTCTTTCATAAGTGGAGAGTAACAGTGACCTGCCCTTCAACTGTTGACTGAGATAAGAAAGAGGCCTTCCCCTCTGCATTAAGACTGCTCCTATGCCACTCCCAGAAGCATCACACTCCAGAGTAAATTCTTCATCAAAATTTGGCATAGCTAATACAGGAGGTTGGGTTAGAGTTACCTTTAACTTTTCAAAGGCAGCTTGTGCCTTGTCTTCCCACACAAATGAATTCTTCTTCAGCAGCTGGGTAAGTGGTCCAGCTATGGAGCCATAGCTTTGTATGAATCTTCTATAGTAACCAGTGAGGCCTAGAAAGCCTCTCAACTCTTTAAGGGTCTTGGGTTTAGGCCAGTCCACCACTGCCCTGACCTTGTCCCAGTCAACTTCTATTCCTCCTTCTGAAATTTTGTGGCCTAAGTACCCAATTTGATACTGGTTGAAAGAGCATTTACTTCTTTTGAGCTTCAACTGATGTTCTTCCAGTTTTATGAACACCTGCTCTAAATGTAATAGGTGTTCTGTATAGTTGCTGCTGTATACTAGAATGTCATCAAAGAATACTAGTACAAACCTTCTCAGGAACCCTTTGAAAATGTCATTCATCATTGCTTGAAAAGTTGAGGGAGCATTAGTAAGCCCAAAGGGCATTACTAAAAATTCAAAGTGGCCCTCATGGGTCCTAAAAGCTGTCTTGTGAACATCTCCTTCATGCATTCTTACTTGATGATAACCTGCTCTCAAATCTAATTTAGAAAAACATTTTGCACCATGCAATTCATCAAATAATTCTTCAACTAGGGGAATTGGGAACCTGTCTTTGACTGTGTACTGATTTAAACTTCTATAATCAATACACATTCTCCATGTGCCATCTGATTTTTTACTAAAATAACTGGAGAAGAGTATGAACTTGTGCTGGGTCTAATCACCCCAGTTTCAAGCATTTCCTGTACCTGCTTTTCAATTTCATTTTTATGGAGAAATGGGTGTCTATAAGGCATGCTGCATACTGGATTGGCCCCATGAATTAATGGAATCTTATGATCATAAGATCTCCTTGGTGGAAGGCCTGTGGGTTCTGTAAACAGTTGATGATATTTCTCTAAAAGCTCCTTTAAGTCACCCTGGGTGTCTTCCTGTTCTGCTGCCTGAGAACTCTCCTGCCAAGTGCACATTTGGATGATAAAGAATTGTGGCTTTTGCCTAAGATCTCTGAACTCCAGTTCACTAAGCTGCTTACTTGTGGGCTTCATTCCTTAAAATTTGTGTTAATTCCTTGATATGTAAATATCATGGTGAGATCCTGGAAATTCCACATGATAGTTCCAAGGGTGCTAAGCCAATTTGCCCCCAACACAATTTGACAGCCTGTAATGGGGAGTGGCAGTAAATCAGTGGTGACCCTTGTACCTTGGCATTCAATGATGACTTCTTTGCACAGGCCCTTGCTAGTGAGCTTATCCCCATTGGCAACCAATACTTCAAAGGCATTCCCATGAGATAAGGGAATCTGGAACCTCTCACTGAAAGCAGTATCAATGAAGCTATGTGTGGACCCTGAGTCAATTAAAATGGTGACAGGCTTGCCTTTAACTGTCCCTCTCATCTTCATGGTGGATTGATGCAGTGATCCAGAAAGGGCCTGTAAGGATATTTCAAACAAACTCTGAGAATTGCCATCAAGGGTTCCCCTGTCTTCTGGAGTGGCTATTGGTCCATTTGACTCAACAGGATCTTCATCTTCATCTGCTACCAGCATGAACAATCTCTTGTCTTTGCATTTATGTCCCCTGGACCATTTTTCATCACAGAGAAAACATAGCCCCAAATTTTTTCTTCTCAAAAGTTCACTAGGAGATATAGTGTTAGTTTGATTCCTGGAAAAATTTCTTCCCTCTGTTCCCTGAGTGACATTCTTATTTTGCACTTCATGAGTGTTTTGAAATGAAGAGAAGTTACCTCCTGTCCACTTGCTATGTGGATTTGCAGACCTGAAGTTCCTCTTGATGGCTGCCAGTTTAGATTCATACAGTTTAGCCACTTGCATGGCTGCTGGAAGATTTACTGGATTTGCAACCACCACCTCATATCTCACTTCCTCCTTTAGCCCTCCTATATAGAAACTAACCAAGCTTCTTTCAGGTGTTCCAGCTACTTTCTTTGACAGTTTTTGAAAAAGTGATGTGTACTCCTGGACTGATCCTTCCTGTTTCAGCAATTTAAGATCAATTGAATGATCTGTAAATTGAGAGGGCCCAAATTCCATTCTAATACAATGGTTAAATTCTTCCCAAGTAACAGGTCTTCCCCTATGGTGATAAGCCAATCATACCAGTAAGCTCCTGTTCCCTTGAGTTGCACAGAGCAGAACTTCACCTTGTCACATTCTTGTATGCCATAGAAGTTAAAGAAAAGGCTTGCTCTAAGCAACCATTCCTCTACATCACCCTCTCCATCAAACTCAGGCAGCTTGAGCCTAGGAGTAGGCTGGCCCCAACCCTGTCCTCCCATACTAGTGCCAGTATTAAATCCTGTAGGAGCTGGTGAACCCATGTGTGCAGCAGTGGAATTTTGTACTCCCTGTGCCATTCTAGGTGTCTGGATTGGTGAAGGATATATGAATGGAGGGTATTCAAACTGGTAAAATGGTGTTTGATGTGTAAATGGTAAATTTCCTGCTGGAAATTGATTTGGGAAGGGTGAGGGATGATTAAATTGGACATTTCCAGTTGGGAATTGGTTTTGTGTAGGTTGTGGTCTGGGATGATGGATCTGAGGAGATAGTGTTAGTGTGGGTGGTGGTGGTAGTGTGGTTACAGGGGGTGGATTATCTGTAGCTCTTCTGGATCTACCAAAATCTTCAACAAACTGACTAAATTGCTGGCTCAGATCTAGTACCATACCTTCCAAGGCCACTAGTCGATCCTCTCCCATTGTTGTTCCTCGAGCTTCCCTCATCTCTGGCTGTGAATCACGAGTGCTTGATCCCTGTTCCTGACTGGTCTCCATGACTGGATGGAGAGGCTCTGATACCAAATTGATACGACCCCCTTCTCCAGTACCAGTGATGGAGTGAGGTCGAGGAGAATGATGCATTTAATCAGGTAAACAAAAGAAGTTGCAAGACATTTAACCTAGGAGAATCAAAGTTTTATTGCATATGGTTGCAGGAAAATACAAGAAGATGACAAAAGCTAAGAATAGTAAGTTTTACTAATTCATTCTCCAGGTGCTCGACTCTTGCTCCCTTCCATTCTATTTATAGTCCTCATACATTCTAATTCCTGTCCATCCTTTCATTGATCCGCTGTATTACTTCTGCAGGAAGTAATGAGGGCTGGCTTGTAACAGAATTGGGTGACCTGGCAGTCTGGAATGGGTGACCTGGCAGTCTGGAATGGGTGACCTGGCTATCAAGACAAAGGGAAGAACATGGCTGGCTAACTGCTAACTGATTTAATAAAGCAAGGGAAGGGAATTACTTTAATCTACTGCTTCCTACTGCCTATTCCTACTGCTTCCTACTGCAGAAAATAGAGTGAATAGAGTGAGACTAAGTTAGGCTCTATCAGTTATTCGTCGAATAAAAGGTGGGGTTTGGTGACGAATAATAAGAATTTCCAGAGTATACTCATGCTTAACTACTCGATACAATCTAGAGACAATGCCATTGAAACAAAAGCTAGGGTTTCCAGAGGGGAATCGTACCAGGATGGCGAAAACCAAGGTCTTTCCGGAGCCGGTCTTAGCCGCACCGAAGATGAGCAAAAAATTCAAGAATAACTAATCAAAACCCTAACTTATTCTAAACAATCACCACCCCCCCCCCCCCCCCCCCCCCCCCCCCCCAACCCACAAATCGCTCCTCAAACCCTAACCCAACCGAAATCGACCAAAAAATGAAGAATCGGTCGAGTAGAGAGAGCAAAAAAAAAAAAAAAAAACCATGTATTAATGGAAAAAACTGAGAAATAACGATAAAATCATACAATTTCAACCGGATTCGAAAAATCTCCATTGAATCTCGAGAATAGGGCCATAAAGAGAGAGAGGAGAGTACTTGTTGTTTCCCAATGCTTCCTTCGCGAAGGCTTTGGTGAACTCGGAGGAGCCGAGGGTCTTGGTGGAGGACTTGAGGAAGTGTTTGAGGCGCTCGACGCCATCTCCATCTCCTTCTTGGTGGAGGACTTGAGGAAGGAAAATTAGTGTTAGGGTTTTCAGATCTGGAGTGGATCCAAGGGGAGAGGAGGAGAGAAGACGTATGAGACAAAGATGAGAGAGAGAGAGAGGAAGAGAGAGAGCGCGCGCTCAGGGGGGGAGTTTTGATTAGAACGGACATTTGATGGGAAAAAAGAAGAAGAGGGAAATGAGAAACAGACCAGGCTGAATTTTCTTTGGTATGTTTTTTTTAACTTTTATAACGCTAGTATAAAGAAATGTTGTAAATGTATATACTATATGTAAGATTTATATTAAAAAATATTATAATAAGTTATAAACTCCTCAAACTAGTCATATTAAGAGGTGTTTTTGAAATTTTATAATGTTTATATATAAATTGTTATAATATAAAACGTTTTTGCAAGCGTTATAAATGGATATTTTTTTGTAGTGAATGTCGAGTCACATACTACCATGAGTCAGAAACTCAATCCTAAGAGTCCATTGTGAGCCAGAAGCCGAATGATCTCATAACTTAAACTGTGGCATGATCGACCGAGACACCTTGGAACAATAATTATGAGAACGATAATAATATATTATCTTATCTCTTAGCAAATTAGAGCATACCTAATGGCCAACCATGTGTCCTTGGTCAGTTGGTCTCAAGGATAAGTTTGTTTTCAAACCATCAACCGTGAAGATTATATTTGAATAAGAGTAAGTTAGTTTTATTTATTTAGAATTGTATTATTTTGTATTTTATGGCTTATGTTGGTATTATTTGAAATTTTAATTTCGACATTTATGTATTGAGAATTTATATGTTCATCTACTTAAATTATTAAATATTTTAGATATGATATATCTTTAACGTAAAATTTATGATCTTTCACTTTGATAAGACAAGTCGTCGTTGGGGGGGGGGGGAGATAGGAGGAAGATAAATGTCTTGTTGCAGAAGAACGTCATAAATTATCGTTCTAGAAGAACGTCATGAATTGTCGTTCCAGAAGAATGTCGTAAATCATCATTCAGGAAGAATGTCATGTCTCAGGGGAGGGGGGGGGGCACATGTCTCGGGTTCGAATTTTTCTTTGGATGGCTGGGTGGCTTTGAGCCATGACCCAACTTAGCAAAATGACACCTCAAAAAAAAAGTCATATTAAGAGTTGTTTCTAAAATTTTATAATGCTTATATATAAATCGTTATAATAACGTTTTTGCAAGCGTTATAAAAAGAATATTTTTTTGTAGTGAATGTCGAGTCACATACTACTATGAGTCAGAAACTCAATCCTAAGAGTACATTGTGAGCCAGAAGCCGAATAATTTTATAACTTAAACTGTGGCATAATCGACCGAGACACCTTGGAACAATAATTATGAGAACGATCATAATAAATTATTGTGGTTATCTCTTAGCAAATTACAGCATAACTAATGGCCAACCATGTGTCCTTGGTCTCAAAGGATAAGTTTGTTTTCAAACCATCAACCGTGAAGATTATATTTGAATGAGTAAGTTAGTTTTATTTATTTAGAATTATATTATTTTATATTTTATGGCTTATGTTGGTATTATTAGAAATTTTAATTTCGACATCTATGTATTGAGGATTTATAATTTCATCTACTTAGATTATTAAATATTTTATATATGATATATCTTTAACGTAAAATTTATGACTTTCACTTTGATAAGACAAGTCGTCGTTGGGGAGGGGAGATAGGAGGAAGATAAATGCCTTGTTGCAGAAGAACGTCATAAATTATCGTTCTAGAAGAACGTCATGAATTGTCGTTCCAGAAGAATGTCTAAAATCATCATTCAGGAAGATTGTCATGAATCATTATGGCATACTTTCACTTTGTCTAATCTTGACTAAATTAAAAAATTATCTATTGTATTTCATTACAAATAAATTATTAGACGTCTACTAGAATAAGAGTAAATATCAAAAGAACCAAATAAAGGTAGCAAATGAATAAGTTCTACATTTAGAATGTGTAAGACATAAAGGTTCTAAAAATTCAGCTATCCAAAAGAAAAGACTAAATAATATAACACACCCTCAAAGTTCTTGAAGAAGCAGCTTCAAGATGCATCTTCTAGAGGAAAGTTCACGACAATCCAGAAGATGTCATGAACCAAAGATTCGATTCAATTTTTTAAAGTATATTGCTTCGGTCGAGAAGATGTCTCGGATCCCATAAGGAACTGAAAGAGAGGTATCGATACCCCCAAAAATCTATGTTTTACACATATTAAAGAGAAATTTGGAATCAAGAAAAAAATGTCTTAGATGACATTAGTAAGTAAAAATAAAAAGGATGATGAAAATAAGGATAATATTAAACCACGTATAATCCTTGAATACTAAAAATGATAACGTTAGCCAAAACTAGAATAATATAATACTGCTTGCAAAATATGGAGTGTTCGGTATATAATACCAAAAAAAACATAGGTTTAAATAAATGTTTGTAACAAATAAAAAAGACATCTAAACGTATAGAGCAATGTTAGCTCTACGATACTCAAAATGACCATGAATAAAATATAAACAAAAAAATTTTATGGTCATGGTCATAACCTAAACATAAGATATATATGAAATTCAGATTTAAATTGTCAGGTGTATCCTTCGAGGATCTTAAAATTACTAAGATATCACCAAAGGATTTGCAAAATGAGCAATATATGAACTAAAACTATCCCAAAAAAAGTGATAGAAACCACCTAGAAGAATGTGATAGGCTTATTGAGTATCCTATATAGGAAAGAATATATTAATGATCCTAAACGTCCAGTCATACTTATAAAAAAGTCTATGAACAATTTTTTTTTTATGTACATGACAATATATCTTGAAGAGATGGGATGTACCTCATGAAGAGAAGATCTCCTGAAAAGATCTCTATAAAATATGACAATATCTTCTGAAGAGATAATCTCAAAAAAAAAGAAGAAGATAAAATCACCAACAAAGATAAATCTCCATTAGAGATCCCCATGATCTGAGAGAGTATTAATCTCCTGAAGAGAAAATTCTCCCAAAGAGATCTTAAAAAAAATCTCATGAAGAGATTTAATAGGACCAAATTGTTATTCACTTGGTACACCTAGAGTGATTAGGTCAATGAGACCTAAGTCAGCCTAAAGAAGAAAAAAAAAATATTCTGGATCTTGAAGTATATATATTTTAAGTGCAAATTCTTTATTGTCATTTACTCTGCACAATATATATGAACATGCTAATATGCACATACACATCGACATTAGAATGATAAAGCAGAGAAATTATTCTTAATTTAATTTATATGAATATGTTGATCTTACATGATTTGCAAACACATGTTATTTATTTGATCTCCTTTAAGGGGTTATCACAAATAAGATATGTTTTCTAGATAATATTGTATGTATTCCGGAGATCAATAAAGCAAATCACATTGTCAACCTCAACCAATCATCCTTGCACTTAATGAAGCAAACCAAGAATATGCATGACTATTATTTTAATAGTTCAACATATTAGAAAAAAGTTGCGAGCTTCTAAGAATCACGAATAAAGCCTACAAACTCTTCATAAGAATGAGTGAATATAGTAAATGTATAAGCAAATAAAGTAATAAGATGAAATGTAATATTCAAATGTATTTAGGATTATTTTTTTTATTTGAAATGATGTAACAACTAGAATTTTTATCGGAAACATCCTATAGATACAAGCATCTTGAAGAGGCTAATGGAGACATCTTCAAGAATATCTTTGCGCATTATACTCTTTTACTTTAATGAGATTTTTTTTTACATGATTTTATCTTCCAAACATGTCTTTGCGTATTATACTCTTTTCATGAATGCCCTTATCCCTATCTACAATCACCTATGTCCCTATTCCCTCTTCACTCTATCCCTATTCCCTCTTCACATATATTATTATTGAGAAAAACCCCACAACATTCGATTCGGCTATAATTGTTTCTCTTTCTCTTTCATTTTATAACAATGATAATATATAATATAATGTTAAAATTTCCTCTATTCTAATATACAGTCTAAATTCGATTACATTGATTCTAATTTAATTTTATTAATCTAATCCATTATTTAAATGTCAAGATATCGTCCATATTTATATTATTTTAGTAAAGTTATGTAATTATGTTTTTATTTAATTTAATTATAGATCATGATTAATTAAATTTGATTAAACTAAAATTGAACTTCAATCATAATTACACTATATTTAAGTTATAAATTATATTCAAGCTATAAAATAAATTTTTATTGTGGATGGGAGTATAAAATGAAATATTATTATCTCATAAATATCTAATTTATGTTCTAATTTAATACATGTAACCATTTAGATTTTAAACAAAATTCAAGCATGCGTTAATTAACATTCTTTTATATTGATTTTAACTTTTTGGACTAAATTGAATTTGATTTTAAATATAAAAAATTAAAGTAGGTATGATTTAATCTCATTCAATCTTGTAAGATATTTAAAGGATCACTTCTTTTCATCATAAGTGATAGATAATCTTTTTTATTTATAAATAAAATTTGTTTTTAATAAAAATGTGTTTGACCAATTTTTTTAATAATATCCCTAATATTTAAATTATATATTAGTATAGATAGTTATTTTTAGTTATTGTTAAACTCAATCTTATCTAATATAGGGGTTGTAAAAGAATGAGGAAAAAGTGAAGGAAAGACTCAGAGAGAAGAAATGGCACTAGTCCCTTGATATTATGTACTCCAAATCTCAATGACGTGGGACAAATGCATTGTAACTTGGCCAAAGTAATTGGACATACACTGACTACTGCAAACAAACTGCAAGAAATAAAGACCATTCGACGGTCTTGATTTGGTAAAAAGGTGGAAAGTGAAATGTAAGAAATGATGGAAATTTGGAAACCGAAGTAAAATGGGAATGGGAAGAATAAGAAGTATTTGGTTTTTTTAAAATGTGAGGGAAGTGAATGAAATTGAAGGGATCACTTAGAAAGTTTCTATTCACTTGTCCAAGATTATTGTTACCATGATTATAAAACAAAAATTTGCATCCATACCAATCTATTGATAGATTTTTGTTTTTGTTTTTGTTTTTTTTTACGATACCCAAAAATAAATAATTTAGAGAGGAAGAAGACAGCAGTCACTATCAAGTTGCCACAAGTAGACAGCATCATGAGTATCCAATCTGCCACAGTGCCCCAAAAAAAAGAAAGCTCATCAAAAAATCAGCAATTTTCCCGTCACGCCGTAGTAACAAAGCGGTGATGTTGGTGGTGGTGACCCCACCACAGCTGCATGCACTTACTACCGTTCCCGCTCACCTCCTCCTGACACCGTGTCCCCACGGGACCCACCACTTCCCACTTCTCCTCCACTTCCGGCACTTCCTCCGCCACTTCCTCCTCCACTTCCTCCTCGGACTCGATCAGATGCAATCTCAGCCGTCCGTCCTGCCGTTTCGCACGCATCACCTCCGGCCGCTCGATCCTCACCTCCCTCAGTAAGAACCTGTTAGTCCCTTGACGAACAATCGATAGAAAAACACGAGTTCAGAAACAATTGTAAAGACAATGTTTCCGACAACAACACCCTAAAGAAGGTGATGTTGTATTACGAGAATCTAAAAAGATTATTTCGTAATATTTCTCGAAGGCGACAGAACCGTATAACTTCTAAAGAGAAGCGACGGTATTCTCGAAGGCAACAAGAGATGATCAACAACAGTTGAGTCTCAGATTCTCGAAGGCAACAGAAAGAGGGGGGAAGAAGAAGAACGGATCTCGCTGGGGTGTAGAACACCGGCGCTCAAAGCTATACCCGCAGTACGGATAAGCTCCCAGGAACCAGCAAGTTCAAGAGAACTTCTGGAACGCTCGTAAGTCAATATTTGAGACTTGAACGGGCTTCCTGGACTTAACAGACTCCCTCAACTCTCTTCTTGGTGCATCTTTCAAAGGAGGCCAAGGGGCTCTATTTATAGAGTGGAGTTGAGACTTCACCTCTTCTCCTATCCGATGTGGGACTAAAATACCAATACTCAAAAATAGAGTTTGATATTTTAGATCATCCCACAATCAGCATAGAAGTGTGCCAGTCCCCCCCGAACACTCCCGTGCATGCACGAGACATCCTGGAGTCCGTGTCCGAGTCCGAGTCCGCACAACAAAAATTAACTTTCATCCTTGTTGGATTTAATCCTTTTTCCTTCTAGAAAAATACTTCCACATGGCACAAACTTGTGCCCCACTACACCTCATGTGCACACCTCAACACAAGCAATGCATTATATTGAGATACTCACCATTTGGTGTAGCCGATGCGGGACTATCTTTTCTAGTCCAAAGGCAAAAACACCAACAATCCCCCACATATCTCAATATATGGGTTGAGCGTTCCCCACAGTGATTGTCCATCATGCATTAGGAGAGATGTCGCTACGACTTGAATCTTCCCGCATAGGTTAAATAACAGCATGATACAAGAATGGACTTAAGCCTTGAATTCTGCACCATAACTGCAATTCTTCCTACTCACATAATGACATCAACTGTGCTTCTGGCTGCACATTGAAGGCCTTGTGCCAGCCTGGTTTCAGTGTATAATTTTGGGCGTCTACAAGCTTACCCTCAAGAGACGGCCTGATATCTCTTTCCATACACTATAGGTGAGTTCTTTATAAAGAGTCATGGCATAAAGCATTGCGCTTCTTTGCGGTGCTATGCCGCTATGACATGGCTTAAAGCCGAGACTTTATCCCACCTGGGTACCTCATCGTAGTGTCATACTACTGTAGCATGAGGTCACAAGCCCCTTTGTAGTGCCAAACTACCCAGCATGAAGCCTTGCGCTTCCTTGTGGTGTTACGCCACTATGACATGGCTTGCAAAGCCGAGGCTTTACCCCTACCTGGGTACCTCATCGTGGTGTCATGCCACTGTAACATAAGGACACCGGCCTCTTTGTAGTGCTGCCTACATCTCTTTATTACGATTATGCAACATTAGGCTATCTGCCTATATGCGGTGCTACGCCGCTGTGACTTGGCTGACAAAGCCGAGGCATTACCCCTACCTGGGAACCTCACGGTGGAGTCACCCCACTGTAGCATGGAGTTTCACTCCTTGTAGTGCTGCTCTACCGTGCTTCCTGTAAAGTACACCAGGCATTCACTCTGCCTGAGAACTCATTAAGGCGTTTAAGCCAACCTTCCCACAGGATCCGTTTTCCGCAGAAAACAATAGTAGACAACAGTGGTTGTAGGTCCGTAACCTCTCCATGTCACATAGGACAAGTACCCACCGTTCCTGATATTCTTCTGGTTAATAGTCCTCCCTTGAACCAAAAGCTAGATGCCTAGTAGATTTCTCTTTGAACTAATAGCATAAAACTTTATGGTAGGAATGTAATAACACAATATCAGAATGCCTTCAAGCCCATTTTACAAGCTGTGTCATCGACCAGCTTGCGCTTGAGGCCCTTGGTGAACGGATCCGCCAGGTTCTCCTGACTCCGAACATCAATCACTGCAATAACACCTATCTTGATAAGATCGTGTACTGCTCTGTGCTTCAACTGCACCGTTCTCTTCTTCCCGTTGAAGAGTTCATTTGATGTCACTGCTGCTGCCGCCTGGTTGTCACAGTATATCGGTATTGCCGGTATCTGAGCCCCAACCACCGGAAGATCATACATGAGCTCCCGAAGCCACTCTGCTTTATCTGCAGCAGCATCCAATGCAAAGAATTCAGATTCCATGGAGGAGCGAGATAACATAGTCTGCTTCTTCGACTTCCACGATATAGCAGCTCCGCCCATGGCGAATACGAATCCACCTGTGGAATACTCGCTCTCCATATCTGAACACCAGCTAGCATCACTGAAGCCTTCCACTACTAACGGATCTCCGCTGTAGAAAAGTGCATATGTCTGAGTTTTCTTGAGATATCTCATAACACGCTTCACAGCTTTCCAATGCTTTACGCCTGGATTGCTCGTAAATCGACTCAGCATTCCCACTGCAAAGGCTATGTCAGGCCTTGTGGCAGTAGTAGCGTACATTAAACTTCCGATGACGCTAGCGTACTCCAACTGCCTGACGCTCTCCTTCGAATTTGGCTCCAGTTTCAGATCACTCCTGTACGGTGTATCAATAAAAGGAAGATCTTGATACCCGTAGCGAGTGAGCATTTTCTCAATATAATGAGATTGTGATAGCGCTATTCCAGTGCTTGTCCAGATGATCTTGAGCCCCAAGATTACGTCGGCATCCCCCAAGTCCTTCATACTGAACTTGGTCGAGAGGAATTTCTTTGTCTCTGTGACGCAGCTTAAATCCGTACCTAGGATTAGCATGTCGTCCACGTAAAGACAAACGATTACTCCTCTTCCGTCAGCAAACTTCGTATAGACACACTTGTCTGTTTCACTGACCCTGTAGCCATTTAACCTTATCACCTTGTCAAACTTCTCATGCCACATTTTGGGAGCTTATTTCAAACCATACAGAGACTTCATCAACTTGCAGACTTTGTCTTCCAGACCTCTGACGACAAAACCTTCTGGTTGTTGCATGTAAATCTCTTCGGTCAGCTCGCCATTAAGGAATGCCATTTTCACATCCATCTGATGTATCACCAGCTTGTGTATTGCTGCTAAAGCAATTAACAATCTGATAGTTGTCATCCGAGCTACTGGAGCATAAGTGTCAAAGTAGTCGATCCCCTGCTTCTGAGCAAACCCCTTGGCCACTAGCCTGGCCTTGAACTTGTCAATGGTTCCAACTGCTTTCATCTTCTTCTTGAAGATCCATTTGCATCCGATGGGTCTTGCTCCTTCTGGTAGGTCGACCAATACCCATGTGTTATTGGAAGTGATTGAGTCGATCTCGTTGTCAATCGCCTCCTTCCAGAATATAGCATCTCTGGTCTTCATCGCCTCATCATAGGTAAGCGGATCTGCTTCCACATGATAGGTGACGAAGTCATCTCCAAAGTCTTTCGGCCTCCTCATTCGCTTAGTTGACGGCTCAGCGAGTTCTGGTTCAGCTGGTGTCTCCTTGACGACAGCTTCATCTTGGACTACTGGTTTATTAAAGACTTCTGTCTGCTTTGTACCCTCATCATTCTCCGGAAGATCCGCGAGAACAATATTCTTGTGTTTTGCAAACTTGTCTTCAAAGTATTCAGCATCGCGAGATTTGATGATATGGTTTGACTCGATATCAAGGAATCTCCGAGCATCACTCTTCTCGGCATACCCCAAGAAGATCGCCTTCGTAGTCCTTGTCCCCAGCTTCTGAATCTTCAGATCCGGGAGCTTCACATAAGCCAGACACCCCCACACTCGAATGACATTCAAATTAGGTCTGACTTTGAACCAGAGTTCATGAGGAGTTATGTCGGAAGTTGCATATGGCACTCTGTTCAGAATGAACGTTGCCGTTAGTGCAGCTTCTCCCCAGTAACACTTTGGGAGACCCGCAGTCAACAGCATAGAGTTCATCATCTCTTTCAATGTTCTGTTCTTCCTTTCTGCTACTCCGTTGGATTGAGGAGAGTACGGAGCCGTTGTCTCATTGATGATTCCATGTTCTTTGCAGAATGATAAGAATTCATGAGACCGATACTCCCCGCCTCGATCACTCCTTAACCTCTTGAGTTGTTGTCCAGTTTGCCGCTCAGCCTCGGCCCTGAACTCCTTGAACTTCTCGAATGCTTCGTCTTTAGACTTTAGCAAGTAGACGAAAGCATACTTTGAGAAGTCATCGATGAAAGTAATGAAATACTTCATCCCGGCCTTTGTAGAGAATTGTTTGAAGTCACAGATATCTGAGTGAACCAACTCCAGAAGATCTGTGCTTCGATGGACCCTGTGGAAGGGTTTCCTAGTGATCTTCGTCTGAGCACATACTTCGCATTTCTCTACCTTACCCCCACACTTGGAGATAAGTCCTAGACTAAACATTATGTTAATTCTTTTACAATGAACATGTCCTAGCCTATTATGCCACAACTCAAGAGAATAATCAGAAAAAGTGATAGCATTTATATTATCATGCTGGGTTACAACGAGCTGAATCTTGTACATTCCTTCAGTTTGGAAAGCTTTCCCGAAGAATGTACCCTTCTTGGACATCACCAACTGACCAGCATTGATGTCCATCCTCAAGCCTGCGTTGCAGAGCAGACTTCCAGAGATCAGGTTCTTTGCGATTGCAGGAACATACTTCACACCTTGAAGCGTCAGAGTGTTCCCCGATGTGAGTTTCAGCTCCACCGTCCCGATCCCCAGTACTTCAGCTTGTGCCTGGTTTGCCATTATGATCTTCTCTGAAGTTGGCTCATAAGAGACGAACCAGTCCTTGTCTGAACAGACATGGCAGGTCGCACCAGTATCTATCCACCAATCCAAGTCAGCCCCTACAGTTGCAACCTGTGCTATCATGGCAATTTGATTAGTAACCATGGAAACCTTACTAGGCTCACCTTGTTCTTTGGGCTTGGACTTGCATTCACTTTTATAGTGACCCTTCTTGCCACAGTTGAAGCAAGTCACATGGGACTTGGACTTCTGTTGCTTGAATCCTGGACCCTTCACTTTCAAATTCGAGAAGTCCTTCTTCTTGTGGTGAGAAGCCGCCTGCTTCCCTTTGTTCTCTCTGGTGGCTTGAACCAGATTCGCTGTTGCTAGTTGCTTAGATAGGGCGTCCAACTTCTGTTGAGAGCGCATCTCGTCCTCAACATGAATCTCGCTGAGGAGATTATCCAGGCTAATCTCCATCTTCTTCCTATGCATCATTGCATAGATGTTGCTCCATCCTGGAGGAAGTTTTGCCACGATCCCTCCAACGACGAACTTGTCGACGAGGGGCATGCTATCATCCTCCAGTTTCTGGCGCAGCTTCAGGAACTCTTTCACTTGGGGCAGCATGGTCTTCTCGTCTTCAAAGACCCATTTGTGTCAACCATGAACGGGCCTCGTCATCGTCATACAGCTTCCCCACGGACTCCCAGATCTCTTTGGCAGATGTCTTCTTTGTGTAGGACTCGGCCAGAGAGTCTTCCATGGAATTCAGGATCAGTAGCCTGCATATGCTGTTATCCTTTTTCCACTTCGTCTGCTTGCTCGTAGCAGCGGCCAGAACAGCAGCAGGTCCTGTTGCTGGAATGATTGGTTCTTCCTCATCCAACACGTGATCAACATCCACGAGTTGAAGGTTCAGAGTCACCTTTCGCTTCTAGATCTGGAAGTGTTCACCGTCGAATTTCTCCAACTTGTTAAAGCCGGTATCGACAAGCGAAGCACGAGTGTTTTCCATCGAATCGTATAGCTTTGAGATTGTTAGTCCCTTGATGAACAATCGATGGAAAAACACGAGTTCAGAAAGAATTGTAAAGACAATGTTTCCGACAACAACACCCTAAAGAAGGTGATGTTGTATTACGAGAATCTAAAAAGATTATTTCGTAATATTTCTCGAAGGCGACAGAACCGTATAACTTCTAAAGAGAAGCGACGGTATTCTCGAAGGCAACAAGAGATGATCAACAACAGTTGAGTCTCAGATTCTCGAAGGCAACAGAAAGAGGGGGAAAGAAGAAGAACGGATCTCGCTGGGGTGTAGAACACCGGCGCTCAAAGCTATACCCGCAGTACGGATAAGCTCCCAGGAACCAGCAAGTTCAGGAGAACTTCTGGAACGCTCGTAAGTCAATATTTGAGACTTGAACGGGCTTCCTGGACTTAACAGACTCCCTCAACTCTCTTCTTGGTGCATCTTTCAAAGGAGGCCAAGGGGCTCTATTTATAGAGTGGAGTTGAGACTTCACCTCTTCTCCTATCCGATGTGGGACTAAAATACCAATACTCAAAAATAGAGTTTGATATTTTAGATCATCCCACAATCAGCATAGAAGTGTGCCAGTCCCCCCCGAACACTCCCGTGCATGCACGAGACATCCTGGAGTCCGTGTCCGAGTCCGAGTCCGCACAACAAAAATTAACTTTCATCCTTGTTGGATTTAATCCTTTTTCCTTCTAGAAAAATACTTCCACATGGCACAAACTTGTGCCCCACTACACCTCATGTGCACACCTCAACACAAGCAATGCATTATATTGAGATACTCACCATTTGGTGTAGCCGATGTGGGACTATCTTTTCTAGTCCAAAGGCAAAAACACCAACAATCCCCCACATATCTCAATATATGGGTTGAGCGTTCCCCACAGTGATTGTCCATCATGCATTAGGAGAGATGTCGCTACGACTTGAATCTTCCCGCATAGGTTAAATAACAGCATGATACAAGAATGGACTTAAGCCTTGAATTCTGCACCATAACTGCAATTCTTCCTACTCACATAATGACATCAACTGTGCTTCTGGCTGCACATTGAAGGCCTTGTGCCAGCCTGGTTTCAGTGTATAATTTTGGGCGTCTACAAGCTTACCCTCAAGAGACGGCCTGATATCTCTTTCCATACACTATAGGTGAGTTCTTTATAAAGAGTCATGGCATGAAGCATTGCGCTTCTTTGCGGTGCTATGCCGCTATGACATGGCTTAAAGCCGAGGCTTTATCCCACCTGGGTACCTCATCGTAGTGTCATACTACTGTAGCATGAGGTCACAAGCCCCTTTGTAGTGCCAAACTACCCAGCATGAAGCCTTGCGCTTCCTTGTGGTGTTACGCCACTATGACATGGCTTGCAAAGCCGAGGCTTTACCCCTACCTGGGTACCTCATCGTGGTGTCATGCCACTGTAACATGAGGACACCGGCCTCTTTGTAGTGCTGCCTACATCTCTTTATTACGATTATGCAATATTAGGCTATCTGCCTATATGCGGTGCTACGCCGCTGTGACTTGGATGACAAAGCCGAGGCATTACCCCTACCTGGGAACCTCACGGTGGAGTCACCCCACTGTAGCATGGAGTTTCACTCCTTGTAGTGCTGCTCTACCGTGCTTCCTGTAAAGCACACCAGGCATTCACTCTGCCTGAGAACTCATTAAGGCGTTTAAGCCAACCTTCCCACAGGATCCGTTTTCCGCAGAAAACAATAGTAGACAACAGTGGTTGTAGGTCCGTAACCTCTCCATGTCACATAGGACAAGTACCCACCGTTCCTGATATTCTTCTGGTTAATAGTCCTCCCTTGAACCAAAAGCTAGATGCCTAGTAGATTTCTCTTTGAACTAATAGCATAAAACTTTATGGTAGGAATGTAATAACACAATATCAGAATGCCTTCAAGCCCATTTTATAAGCTGTGTCATCGACCAGCTTGCGCTTGAGGCCCTTGGTGAACGGATCCGCCAGGTTCTCCTGACTCCGAACATCAATCACTGCAATAACACCTATCTTGATAAGATCGTGTACTGCTCTGTGCTTCAACTGCACCGTTCTCTTCTTCCCCCCTAAGCCCCTCATATTCCCTCCTCATTTCCAATCCTAAACATACCATACATGGGTAAGGAATTCAAAATTCATTCCCAAGCTAGAAAAAAATTGAACCAAACGACCCCCTAGTGCACAAGATATAAGATTATCTACATCAAAATTGTTTTATGTTAAAAGAAGGTATGTTACTGTTGTAAAGTGAAGAAGAACAATATAGGAATTGGAAGAAAAATATGTTTCTTTTATTATATGCGAAACCCATATTTTGTGATTCATTAATATTAGTGTTTTTGTATTAATTATTAGTATTTCTAATAATATTATTATTATTATTATATTTTCTGAGTGTTAAAATGATTTCAAAAAAAATAACAACAAGGATTTTTGAGTTCAGACCCAGACCCGAGTCCGAACCCAGACCCAGGCCTGAGCCAAACCCAATTCCATTTTCAATTCTTTCCAAATCTGACTTGGTTTAATTATTAAAAAAATATATATTTTGAGCTGGTCCCGTAGGACCAACATACTTGCGCAGGCTCATTCTTCCCATTCCTATTCTTACTCCCTACACGTTCTCTTTACCACATAATTCTTCTCCACTCTCCCTTTATTACTCACGCACCACTCCTCTTTGCTCACGATCTCTCTCAGAGAACACTCACCATTCTCTCATAACTCTCCCTCTCTTTTCTTCCTCACTAGAGAATCCACTTTCCCCTTCTTTCTCCCAATACCCTCACCAAACCCTCACCCCCGCGCCCGAGCTTCGGCGACCCTCCGGCCGACCGTCGTACCCCGCCCCGACGCCCCAGCGGAGCCGCGCCCTCTCCTCGGCCGACCGCTCCCCGCGAGCGCGCCGACCCGCGCCACCCCTTGTGGCTGCGCCCCTCTTTCCCGACGTCCGGCGACTCCCTCGGCCCGCCGAGCTCCCCTCGGCAACCGCCCTCGTCGTCGCCGCCTCTGGCCCGCGCCCGTCTCCCTTGTGCGGCCGACCCCGCCGCGCCCCGGCAGCCCCCTGTCGCCGCGCACCCTTCGTCGCACGTCCCCGTACGATTTTTTTCTGGCCAGCGCCCCTGTCGGCTTCCTCGCTGACCTAGGTGCGTGCCCTAGCCGCGCACCCCTGATCTGCTGATTTTCAGCAACGACGCTGTTGGTCGCTGCTGTTCCAGCACTGTTTCGGAATCCTTTTGCTGTTCGGAGCTCATTTCTTTCTTTATTATTTCATCTGAGAGCTCTAGCCGAGCAACCCGAGGTATAACCCCTGTCCCGCTCATTTTATTTTAGTCGATGATGAGAAATGGTCCCCGATTTCCTTTAGGAATTCGGTTTTCGCGACGTCGTAATTTTTCTGGACTTTTAGAAAGGTCCTGTGGATTATTTTGGATTCCCGGAATATTTTGGGAATTGATTTTTGGTATGTTTTAGCTTTCCGGATTATTCCGGTAGCGTTCTGTGATTTGTGGGATTGGAATCGAACTTCCGAAATTATTTTGGGTCGTTCCGATTATTCTGTGGATTGGTTGTGGATTTCATATATATATAGATTCGGGTTTTTCCCTGGTTTGGGATTTGCAGGAAATTATCGGCGTTATTTTCCAGTTTTTGGGTTGACCAAAAACAAAGGAGATGCTGCCGGATTTTTTCGTAAATCCTGGATTATTTCAAAAATGAATTTAAAATGAATTTCAGAATTTTATTTGATATTTGATCTTGGGTGACGATCGTATCGGTCAATGGACCCGGCTAAGTGCAAACGAAACCGGCCCCGCCCGGACGTTGAGGCATTAGCCAAGATGAGGATTGGACCATATCTGAGACTCTATTTTTACCTTTATTTTTACTATTTAAATTTCGTTCATATTTTATTTATTTTCAATTTAGGACTAACGTCATCTTTGTCTTATTTCAATTTATGTAAATAAATTGTAATGGGCATAAGCTCAGCTGGATGTGGTCTGTAACTGTAATTAGATAGCGTAGATTTTTGGTTATTTCTGGTTTTGCGAGTTTTTACTATTTAACGATTAAATTGAATAAAAGTATTTTCGTATAAAAATTAATTAAGATTCTCTCACTTAAAATTTGACAAGTTTATTATTAAATAAAAGTCACGTATTTTTCACTAAATAAGAAAATTTAGCTTTATATTTATAAACTATAAAAATACCAAGTTTTTCTAAAATAATCTGGCATCGATGAGTTTTCCGAATTCAAAGATATAAAACATTCTTTTTCCCTCGTATTAAATCAACGCACTAATAATCGTATTTCTGTGTTTGGTTAATTAAAGAACTAAAATTGGATTAGGATGCAAATAGAGATTTCAACTAGCGTAGCTAGGCTGGTAAACCTGATATCTGAGTCAATTTCTCGAATGTAGGAATTCGAGGATGACTCTAATTACCTATCTCGAAGTCTTCTACCTCTCCAGTCATTTTCTTTGAGGCAAGTATAGTTTATGTTAGTTTACAGTTATTTATTTAATCGCTTTACTGCAAGTTTAAACCACGATGCAAACACGAAACTCTCTCTGAAAGTACTGTAAATACTGGAGACTGGGAGAATAGCGTAATGATTATGACCATACTGTAACAAAACCCCTATCCATTACTGTAACAAACCTAAGTAGGTCATATTTCATTGCCTGTTCAAATCACACTGTTTTACTGTTGAAAACTGTTTCATATTTAAACTGTTTAGAACTTCATGATTCTATTATTTAATTTAACTGTTTAAAAATTAACATAAATTATACTTTGCTCCCTCCTGACTGGAGATACATTTTTAGGGGATATTGAGGATGCAGAGCTGTTTTACAACAGCTACTACGACCCTGTGTTGTATCCAGTTGTGCTGCCAGAGTCCCCACAGGAGGACGATGGGACTGAGGCCGATGATCCGGCTGTTAGATAGATTTTCTTTCTGCATTGTTGTTTTATTTTCAAATTCTGTTATTTCTCTTCAGAACAATGTTTCCATTTTTGTATTTAAATTTCAAAGTTTAATAAAGTTTATTCCCCGAAGTTGAGTTGTGACAAATATAGTGTTGTTGTATGTTACCTGCTGCTGAACAACTTACTGCCGCCGTCTCAACAACGGTGCAGGCTGGGCATGATCCGGTTCGACCCATTTAGTTGGGATCGGGTCGTGACATTATATTCATTCAACTAAAGAATGACCCTTTTATAGGCTTACAAGCAATACCAAGGGACATATGTTAGGAAACCCAAAGGCCATATGTTATGGAAACTAAGGGCCATGAGTTACATGAGTTATAGAATACAAATAGACATCCACCATATTTACAACACTCTCCCTTGGATGTCCAATATTTATAGAATATGTCTCGTTAAAACCTTGCCCAAAAAATTCAGTGGGATAAAAACTTGGCCGAAGGAAAAAAGAGTACATATTATACAAAACAGTAAGCGTGATAAACTGCATCGTTAAAACCTTGCCAAGAAAAATTCAGTGGAATAAAAACTTAGACGAAGGAAAAAGAGTACAGTGTAAAATATTAGTGATCATGCTTCCCTTGATACTGGCAAGAGTTCCTTTAGCTGACACATCCCAATATTCTGAATCCTCTTTCTGAATGTTGTGGTTGACAATGCTTTAGTGAATAAATTTGCAAAATTATTACTCGATTGTATCTGCCGAATATCAATGTCACCATTCTTCTGTAGCTCGTGAGTATAAATTTTTTTTGGTGATATATGCTCTTTTTTTCACCTTTGATATAGTCATTTCTAATTTGTTTAATACAAGTATCTTCATACAATACCGTCGAAGTATTTTTTGCTGAAGGTAACCCACATGATTCTCAGATATGATGAACCATTGTTCACTCTCGACTTGTTTCATGTAATGCCAGAATTTCTGAGTGATTAGAAGAAGTAGCTACTAATGTTTGCTTCACCGAACGCCATGATATTGCAGCACCGCCACAACTAAATACATATCCAGTATGAGATCTTCTTTTATGTGGGTCATATAGATAACCGGCATCAGCATAACCCACAACTTGTGATTCTAAATTTTTTGAGTAAAACAAGCACATGTTGGTTGTTCCACGAAGACAACGTAATATGTGTTTAATACCATTTCAATATCGTTTTGTTGGTGCTGAGCTATATCTTGCCAGTAAGTTTACAGAAAATGCTATATCAGGTCTTGTACAATTTGTAAGATATATCAAAGCTCTAATAACACTAAGATATGGTACTTCTGGACCTAATAATTCTTCATTATACTCTCGAGGACGGAATGGATCTTTCTTTACATCTAACGATCTAACAACCATGGGGCTACTCAGTGGATGAGCTTTATCCATGCAAATTTTTTTAGAATCTTTTCTGCATAGGTAGATTAATGAATAAAAAATTTATTTGATAAATTCTCGATCTGCAGGCCGAGACAAAAAATTTTCTTCCTAAAATTTTTCATCTCAAATTCTTTCATACATAATTAGCGGTTTCTATGAGCTCTTCGGGAGTTCCTACAAGATTTAAGTCATCAACATATACCGCAATAATTGAGAATCCATTTTTAGATTTTTTGATAAAAACACATGGACAAATCAGATTATTTATATATCCTTCTCTAACAAGGTATTCGCTAAGACGGTTATACCACATTATTCCACATTGTTTTAATCCGTATAAGGATCGTTGTAATTTGATTAAGTATAACCCATTATACCTTTTTGTTATTTGCTTCAAGCAATTTGAATCATTCTGGGATTTTCATATAAATGTCATTATCCAATGACCCATATAAATATGCGGCAACAACATCTATAAGCCGCATATCAAGTTCTTTTGTGACTGTTAAACTGATCAAGTATCGTAATATGATCGTGTCGATCACAGGGGAATATGTTTCATCATAATCGATTTCAGGTCTCTGTAAAAAATCTTGTGTAATAAGTCGTGCATTGTATCTCACAATTTCGTTTTTCTCGTTGCGGTATCGTACAAACACCCATTTGTATCCAATAGGTTTCATACATTCAGGAGTTTAAACTACTGGTCCAAATATTTGTGATTTTCTAATAATTTTAATTCAGTTTGTATCGCATCTTTCCATTTTGGTCAATCATTTCTATGTCGACATTGTTCAATGGATTTTGGTTCAGGATCATCATTTACTATATCAAGTGCGACACTATAAGCAAAAATATTATCTATATTAATTTTCTTTCTATCCCAGCTTTTTCTTGTACTCATATAATTTAAAGAGATTTTTTCTGAATTTTTTTCATTGTCATGTGTCTCTTCAGGAGCTAGTTTAGACTGATTAGTCAATTTTTCTATAGTGCTTTTATGCTTCTCTTCTGGAGTAATTACTTGTATCCTTTTCTTTCGAGGGTTCATCTTTAGCACCAACATGACATCCATGTTTCATGCACAAATTTAGTGTGCCATCATGTTGTCCTTCAGGGATATTAATCCGTATTGGTACATTTATAGCCGGTACATAAAATTTTATCACTTTCTTAATATCAGTGAATGCATCTGGCAATTGATTTGCAATATTTTGCAAATGAATGATCCTTTTTACTTCTTGCTCACATCTACTTGTGCGTGGATCAATAAAAGATGGTAGATTCCATATAATTTTACGCCATTCTACAGGAAGTGACATTTTCCCATAATGGTGGAAAAAACTGATTCATCAAAATGGCAATCAGCAAACCATGTCTTAAATAAATCGTCTGTCAGGGGCTCAATATATTTTATTATAGATGTAAAATCAAAATCAACATAAATTCCAAGACGTCTTTGTGGTCCCATCTTTGTTCGTTTAGGTAGAGAAATAGGAACGTAAACAGCACAACCAAAAACTTTTAAGTGAGAAATATCAGACAGTTGGCCAGAAACAAGTTACAATGGTAAATAATGATGAAATAAACTTGGTAGAATACGGACCAATGCAGCTGCAGGTAATATTGCATGTCCCCCACAGAAGTGGGTAAACTTGACCTTAGAAGTAACGGTCTGGCAACCAATTGCAATATTTTAATAAAAGACTCTGCAAGTCCATTTTGAGTATGCATATGTGCAACTGAATGTTCGACATTAATGTCCATTGACATGCAATAATCATCAAATGCTTGAGATGTATATTCACCAACATTATCAAGACGGATAGTCTTGATGGAGTAATCAGGAAATTGAGCCCTTAGTCTTATAATCTGAGCAAGAAGTTTGGCAAAAGCAACGGTTCGTGTTGACAGTAGACTTACATGTGACAATCTGTAATCTAGATAATGCATCTATCAGGACCATATAGTAACAAAATGGTCCACAAGGTGGGTCAATAGATCCACAAACATTCCCTTGTGATCTTTGTAAAAACGTAGGGGACTCAAGATTAACTTTCATTGGCGATGGTCTTACAATTAATTTCACTTATAAGCATGCAACACACACATAATCACGAGGTAAAAGAATCTTCTGGTTCTTTAGTGGATGCCCACGTGAGTTTCTAATTATTGGATGCATCATATTTGATCCAGGGTGGCCAAGTCAATCATGCCAAAGCATAATTTTTTTTGGATCATTGAACTTCTGGTTTATCGTAGTGTTAGATTCTGTGGCACTTATGTTTGCATAATATAATCTTGATGAGAAAACTGGGAGTTTTTTTTTCATGTTTCTGGCATGAATCATTGGATGTAATACATAGATATGCCATATTCCCCTCATTCATAGTCTCGATATGGAAACCATTTAGACGTATGTCTATGAAGCTTAACAAATTTCTTTTTGACTTGCTAGAATATAAAGTCTCTTTCGCCAAAATATTTGTTCCATCCGGTAATATAATATTCGCTCTTCCGGAGCCCTTAATCATTTTTGTAGTACCAAAAATTGTACTAATATTTGCTTTTGCCAATTTTAAGTTCGAAAAGTATTTTTATCTCGAAGAATTGTGTGCGTTGATCCACTGTCAACCAGACATATATTTCCACCGTTGAAGTTGTTTACTGCATCTATATTTTTCATATTTCTATAAACAAAAAATGAAGTAAGAAACATTATGAAACTTAATTTATTAATTCGACATTATAATAGCAAAGATTTAGAAACATGAGAATAAAAGCATTGAGTAAAATCAAACTTAGGAAAATAAAGTTCAAATAGTCTAAATTCTAACACAATTATTTTAGTTCTTTCTATTGACATCATTAGCATTATCACCCCAAAACTTAATCCCATTGATTCCTTCATTTGGCTCGTTTAAGATATCATCAACATCGAGATGAGTAAATTCCATTGGATCATTTTCATCATCATCAATTTTACTGAAATCTGCAAGATTGATTTCTTTCTCTTTTCTTTTACCCTTAATAGATGCCTGGTAATGGTCAATTAGGTGCTTTGGTGTACGATAAGTACGAGACCAATGCCCTTTTGCTCCACACCTATAACAAGTCTCTTCATAATTCTTCGGAGGAACTACTTTCATACCCTTTCCTTTATCTTGTTTTTCGCCATTTTTGTTCTACTTCAAGTGGTATGACACAACCTTCTTGTTGAAGGCATGATAATTAGGACCACCATGATCTCGTGTTTTACTATGACTATAACTATGACCGTGGCCATAACCACGACCGCGACCATGTCCTTGTCTATAGCTATTTACATTCGCTTAAGGGAACGACTGTGATCCAGTAGGGTGGGAGTTATGATTTTTCATTAAGAGCTCATTATTTTGTTCAACAACAAGTAGGCATGAGATCAATTGAGAATATTTTGTAAAACTTTTTTCACGATACTGCTGCTGCAAGAGCATGATCATAGCATGGAAAGTAATGTATGTCTTTTCCAACATTTCTTCTTCGATAATATTATCTTCTCACAATCTCATTTGAGATACAATTCTAAACATTGCAGAGTTATATTCATTTACCGTTTTGGAATCTTGCAACCTCAGGTGCATCCAATCACAATGAGCCTTTGGGAGTATCACACTCTTTTGATGATCATAATGTTCCTTCAAGTTTTTCCATAAAACAACTGGATCTTTCACTCTAAGATATTCAGATTTCAGCCCTTCGTGGAGGTGATGTCAAATAAAAATTATTGTCTTTGTTTTGTCTTATTCGCTTGCCTCATTCTTCTCTCTGATGACATGTGCAAGATTTTTTGCACTCAAATAAATTTCAGCCTCAAGAATCCAAGTCGAATAATTTCTTCCAAAAATATCAAGAGTAGCGAACTCAAGCTTGGTGATGTTTTTCACGACCCGCACCCACTGTGAGGGTACGAGAACGTAACAACGCCCAGCCTACGCCGCAATGTCGACGGTAGAACGCTGTCCTAGTCAATCATCTAACAATATAAAGGTACCTGTACAGTATATACACTCCGAATGGAGGTGACATAGCAATATACAGTCTCAATCACACCTAAAGCAGAATGATAAGATAGAAAGATAAATAGATAAATACTGGGATGAAGGAAATCCACATAAATAAAACCAGAGAGTCTAAGTGTCTACTGACATAACAAAACAGAACATTCAGCTCAAAACAAGACTCTAATACTGAAATGAAAGAATATATACAATCCAGACCTTAAATGATAGAAATAGCAAAACCTAGACTAGGGAGCCTCAGTCTCTAAGCTAGTGGATCAGGCTGGAAATCTGGGTCACACATGGCATCTACAGCTGTCCCATAGTAGGTGTCTACGCAGGCCTCCTCCTCATCCTCTGTAATATTTTTAACAGGTCCAGTCAGGACGGAAGCGAGCATAAAACATCTCACGCAGTTCATATCGAGTTAGGAAATATAAAGCATGCAATAGAGTAAAGTACATGAAACGCTGAAAGAAGAAGGTATATGAAAAATAGTAGAGATTTGATAACATGAAGTATCTAAATATGATAAGTAAGAACTGTAAGGAACATGTGATTTAGAGTACATTATGGTTATGTAAACGGACTAGGACAATGCAATGGTAACTCTATTGTACGTGGGTGTACAATCGACATATACAATAGTTATACAATGTTGTACAATAGGATTTGAGTACATAACTGTAGAAGCATGAAAAATGAGAGAAGAATGAGCCATGCGGCCAAAAGGCCGCATGCGGCTCGAAAGAGCTATGCAACTCAGGAGTCAGGCACGGCCCAAAGGAACATATTGCTCGAAAGACACGTGGCTTCCCCTCCCAAGACAGCTGTGTCCAAGGACTGCGTGCATTTAATGCCTCGACAGCCGACAGTTGACAGCTGACAACTCTGATATGAAATCGTCATAAATACTGATACACAGAACGTCATCTTCCTAGGAAATGATGAAAATCATCATAAAGCATGGTGTTGCCCACCAAATTTCAAGACAAATCCATGCGGCTTGAGCGAATAAGGCCCATGCGGCTCGGATATAAAAGACCTCCATGCGATCATATCACAAAGAACTCATGCGGCCAGAATGGAAAGGCTCCCATGCGGCCGGGCAACGAAGGCCCCCATGCGGCTCGGTCATGAGGAATGCCATGCGGCTCAGTCATGAAGACTCTTATGCGGCTCGACCATGAAGACACCCATGCGGCTCGGTCATGAACATATTCATGCGGCTCGGTCATGACAACCTTCATGCGGTTCAAGTACGAAGACTCTCCATGCGGCTCAGCCATGAACCCCTCCATGCGGCTCGGTCATGACAACCTTCATGCAGCCCAAATATCATAATCCCTCATGCGGTTCAACATTAATGACAAGACACGTGTCACACCAAATCTCGGATCAAATCCCAATAATTTGGGACACGTGGCAGACGAATGACTTAAATTGATTCACTTGGATTTGCAGATATCAGCGGATCATTATGACAAAGATTCACTATAATCAGCATTAATTGCTGATGGGATTTGGCCTAATCCACATTAATGGTCAAGATCCTTCCCGCTCAAAAGCAATGGCCTAGATTGTTTAATCATCAGGCCGCCGCCACTTTGAAGAATGGGCATCCATCCAAACCCTAATGATGCCCCCCATTCTTATAAATAGCAAGGTGCCATTCCCTTGCAAAAGGACGCTCCCCCGATAATCAGAAAGAAAATACACAGAGTTCGTCCCAGAGAGAGAGAAGCCAAGGAGCAATCACAGAGAGAGCACCGGAGCATTTCTTCATCAACGCCGAGGATGTCTTCACCGGAGCCAAGGCTACGTTCGATCGTCCAAGGAGTAAGGCAGAGCTGCCGTCGCTTTCCCGAGCCTCTATCGTCACCCCCCAGAATCAAAAATAAATAATTGTACTTAGATTGATGTACCTAGGTTTTCGTATCTAGGCTTTCTTTGTACAAGCGAGTTTGTAACGTGAAGTAAAAGTTCAGTCCTCCCATAAAACTGTTCTGCTCTTTTATATTTCATGGCAAACACGATGGCGACTCTTGTAGCCTTCCTTCCCGAAAATTCTTGGAATAATTTTTTTATTTTATTTATTTGATTAAAATGGTGAATTAGAATTTTATAAATAATTATTTTAATTAATTATTACGGTAGGCGACTTTAGCCATAGTTGAGTTTTGGAGCACCAGACGACTAGGAATCATGGCACAGATAGTGCAGTGGTGTGCCTTGACTAGTGTATTAGCCATGCCAAGGAAGACCGAGCCATAGTGACGTCCTAACTAGGAAAACCAGGCCAAGTTGCGACTTAACCGTACCGAAGACTTTATTTATTTTTAATTATATTATTGAGTTTTAGGAGATCCGGTTAGACCGAACTAGCTCGGACCTGACCCAAACTGGCCCGATTGGACCCGAACCGAACCCAAGCCAATATAGTCATGTGGTGTGTCCAAAAACATCTATGTCAATATATATATCTTATGTGTGTATGGGGTACTTATTAAATAATGTATTAAATATATTCTGTAAGTATTTGTCATATATATAATATAGGTGTCAATATTATTTGATATTCAAGTGACATTTTTATCTAAAATCTATGACAACTATTTTGTGAATTTTGTGGATCTTTTGATTATATGCATACATACTTGCGTCTATACCTATGAAATAAATATTAACAAAAATCATAAACCATCGCTATCGTAAACCTACCATTATTTGACTTGTTGAATCCAACCGAGCCCAAACACCCTACTTTGACTCTCAAACCAATTTCTATTAGATATGTACACTACCCCCACACTAATCTCCTACTCAAAATATATATTTTGCACACTCAAAGCCTTGTAGATGCACAACAAATCAATAGACAACAAACTTCATATTTAAGACTCCAATAGTGAACCTTTTTGTGCACTTGCACTCAAATCCAACCAAGACCAAACAACTTGACCCAAGTGAAATCAAAGCCTTACTAAGGGATAAACCAAACCCCATAGATCTGAATCATAAGTTAAAGCCCATTAAATCTCTTCAATGGGCCCAACAAACCAACTCCTTACATGAAGCCCAAGCCTCCCCTCTCAAAACCCTAACCCTAACTTCCTCCCATCTTGTGGCCAACCCCTCTACAGCCTCCCCCCTCTCTTCCACGACCTCTTCCCCTTTTCCTCTCCTTCTCCACTTCCTTCCCCCTCATTCCCACACACCAAAACAGCCCCACAAGTCGACAAACCCTAAACTAGTAGTCGAAACCTTTTTTTTTTACCGAAATAGTGCTGCTGGTTGCACCTGCTGTACACGCTGAAAAACAGCACCACAAACCCATCCAAACTGAAGTTTTACACCCTATGTGAAGCCCCAAAGCACCCCCTCAAGTTTCATGAAGTTTGGAGTCCGTTTGGCGCTCCGAAAGGTCCGTGTCGCAAGAAAAGCCTCCGTCGTAATCACAATTATGTAAGTTCCTTAACTTCTATTTAGTATTTAATTTTTCCATGGGAGAAAGCTTGTATGAACCCATAAACATATTAGATGGCAATGATGAAATCCCCATGCATGAGAAACCCTAATTTTATATGCAAAACTACTCTTAGATGACACAAATCCGAGGCAGGACAACGTGGTAACCATATTAAATCTAGTTTGATGCATGTTGCTATTTTTTACTATTAAAAACTAAATTTCAGAAATTAAATAATAAATTTCAGAATATTAATTAATATATTTTCATATATTAAATGAGTTTTTATGCAAGTTGGCAACTTTGCATGCACAAACTAGTTGTCAAGTTGCTAGAACACCTATCGATGCGCAACGAAACTTTGTGTATGCAATGGTAATTATTTTAGTAATTCTTCACTAACTAATAATAATTTCAGTATTTAATTCATGATTATTTCAATTTTATTTGATGTCGAGATGCGTGTTTAAGAGGTCACATGCATGCCCGATGTGTAGGTTAGTGCCATTGAGAGCTTTACGACAATGTGACGTACTTACGTACGTATAGGACTACACTTATCTAATTCATGTAAATGCCTATATTTACATATGATACCACGGTACAAGACTCTCATCACATGTTAGACCATAGCATGGTATGTGTTTATTGGCATGTTATCCAATGCCATGTAATTGTTGAATTGTGGGCACGAACATCACAGTGTTAGTTGATGTGGTGCGACGATCTTACCCTTTGTTATTGCTTAGATTAGTTTGTGTTGGTATTGATTAGAATATATTATATAGGGCAACTTGGGTCCGCTACACTTTCGATTGAGGACACTAGTCAGACAGCACCACAGCAGCAGACAACAGGCAAGTATACCTTGCCTCCCTCTACAGTTTATTTACTTGCATATTTCTATCATTATATAGTTTTACTAGTTGGTTATTTACATATGATTCGTATATCGTACTTGCTAGTATAGCTATGGTTCTTGTACATGATTAGCCTTGTTAGTTCATATTGGATTGGTTCTCTCGTGTATTGTGATTACGTCGAGTCGTGTCTTCACCTATGTCTTGACTGAGTCGTGTCTGTAAGTATGAGTGAGTGAACTGCTATTCCTTTGTCTTTCCCACAACCTGCGAGTCCACACACGGGGCGAGGGTTGCCTTTGCACCTGCGAGTCTACAATCGGGGCGAGGGTGACTTGTCTTGAAACTGACCTGCGAGTCCACAATCGGGGCGAGGGTTGGTTATCCATTGCTCTACCAGCAGTTCATTTATGCGTACTTGATCCCGTACCCGAGTTCATAGTTACCTGTCAGTAGCCACTTATCAGTCTCTTGTCTAGTTCCTGTTTACACCCTATCTATATTATTGCATGATTAAACTGTTAGATAGACATGTTTTATGTATCTTGCTAGTCCTCTGAGGACCTGATGATCTCTTCAGGTTTAGCGACTACATGGAGTTAGTTAGCAGAGTAGGATGGTGGAGGATTGCGATGTGTAGTACAGGTATTTGCTTGTGATATTTCTTTGTTATCCTTTCGTGCTTCATTTTTAGTACTATGATATACTCTGCTTATTTATGGACTCATATCATTCTTAGAGTCTAATCGAATAATATGCTAATGGGCTGTAGACCATGACCCATACTTGTTCTTTCTTGATTATATGATTCATGTGGATTGAGATATAGTTTAGACTAGATATGATACCCATGACCTTGACAGCTTATACGTACTCGAGTCGGGCTGGAGTCCGCTCGATACGTAGCTGGCTTGCTCACGAGCTCGCGTCCGAAAACCGGGTGCGGGTCGTGACAACTCTGCTGGAGAAAAACTTCTCCACGGCTGAGGAGCTGGTGATGCAATCAGATACAGCCAAACTTGGCTCCACTCAACAGATGTTGGTCGCCTGGTTCGACCAACAGGCGTTTGAAGAAATGCTCTCCGACAAGAGCGCTGGCCCGGTCCAGAAGCGAGCCCGCACAAAGAAGGCCCGCAAGGAGTGGAGACCCAAATCATTTGCTCCTCCTCAAGCTCTTACAGAGATGCCCTCTGTTGCTCAAGACGGCAGAAAAGACTCTTCTGTGGCCCACTTCAAACCATGGAGCATTCTGCTGTCCCCAAGTCTGACAAAAAAAACACTATGATGTTAGACTTGCTGGAACAAAGAAGAGCTCTATGCGGTCCGAGCCGCATAAGGGTGCTGGCCGCATGAAGAAAGCTCATGCGGCTGCATCTGCCAACTACATAAAGAAGCCACAGGCGGCTACATCTGTCAGTCGCATATCTTATGCGGCTACAGTTGCCAGCCGCATGAACGAGACTCCTGCGGTCACTAGAGTCAATCGCTTGCAGAAAACCCATGCGGCTACTATAGCCAACCGCATGCGGCCAGCCTGCACGATCGTGACTCATAGTTGCACGGAAACAACTCCTACAATAACTGAAGATAGCCGCATGCAGACAGCCTGCACGGCTTCCAATACCAACCGCATAGCATCTGTTCCACGCTTCTCTCGATCGGTCTTCGACCGACTCTCATGCAGTCCTGATGGTTCTCCAGGCGAGGGGCCAGACTCTGTGTTATCCAACTTGGACTCTTCCTATTACGTACCCACAGGTGCCAGAGGGAAGAAGTTTAGGGCAGCGCGGGCTCATCAAGTCCAGTCAGCTGCCCCAACCTCTGACTATCGGGGCGTCCCGCTGATCATCACACGGACCCCTAATGGAAAGTTGTATAAAACTACCCGTACCCAGCCCTCTGTGGCCATCGGACGGGATAGTCATCAAGCGTCTCTCAACAATGATCAAAGGCAAGTGTACGTACTACCTTCGAATCAGGGAGCAGGCAGGAGGCCCATACACTCGCATACTCAGGATTCCCGAGTTCACAAAACGAGTGACTTGCGTGATGTGATCCTGCACAAACGTAAGAAAAGGGACGACAGCTCAGTGTGCAGAAAATCTGAGTATCAATGCACCCAAGTTATCATCAACTGTTGCTGCAATAAGGCGACATTACAAGAAGATCGGCGATCCGCCTTCCAGCGATTACAACATCCGAATCCCGAGGAGGAGACGCTTCCCGTCGTCTCTTGCAACTCTGCCTTGAGAATCCCAGGACACGGAAGGGGAAAGAAGATAAACACATCTAGCCCTAGAATCTCAAGCAAGCGGTTGTCCACCACTGCTTCGGGAGGAGTCTTCCAAGGCACTCGTTCAAAGACGAAATCGGCTGCACTTGGAGATTCATCGAAAGACATTGAAGCCGGGGATAGTATTCCCCCAAACATCCATGATAATCCAATGTTCCGAGACGATGACTCGGGGGAAGCAGTACCCCCAACAAGCACAGAAGGTTCCGACATTCCCGAAAACATTCACAATTCCCAAGACGAGGCAAACTCAGAAATTGGGGGTACCATTCCCTCTGAATCAGAACCAGAGGAGAACATTCCCACATATCCTGACGACTTCTCAGTACCGGGATATGACTCCGAGAGTACATCATCCACCTTCCCCTCCGTCTTCCATCGCGTGAAGACGGTATTCATGACAGATAGCAATCAAGAAGGGTCCAGTGATCGTCAACGTATTGATGCTTTAGAGGCCATACTTCTCACCTTGGTCAAATCCTTGGACGAGAACAAATCAGCACTTCCAACTCTGCAAGGAAGGACACAAGGCCAAACAAATATCGGGCCCATAATCAATGCAGACTCAAATTCAGCTGCACCAAACCCGGACAATAACCCTCCCGAAATATCAGTTCCTTCCGCTGCAGACGACGCCAGAGAAGTAAGATGTGAGGTTTAAGAGCTCCGAGCCATGTTCGACGCCCGAGAAACCTGTCCGAACCTTAGGGTTCGTCAGTCGCATCCTGCTGCATGGAGAGATGTTCCCTTTCCACCAAAATATAAACCATTCAACATCAATCCATACGATGGGAAGACATCGACAAGCAGATACATCACTTACTTTGAGGTCACCACTGACCATCTACCGTATGACGATGCCATCCTCATACGACTATTCATTGGAGCATTAGAAGGAGTTACCTTCGATTGGTACCGCAATTTGCCCGACAACTGCATCCAGTCCTTCGCTGGCTTTAAACGTCTATTCCTAGAAAGGTTCTACGAAGTAGGACAAGACGTAATAATGTCCACTCTCATGGACGTTGTTCAAGGGGAGGAGTTAACAAGAAATTATATTGAGCGGTTCCGCCAAACCGCAATGAAGCTGCCTTCCGGTAATCCCGATTCTTCCTTAATTGAAATTTGCCAAAAGAGACTGCTCCCAACAATCAGTCTCTGAATGAGCGAAAGTCAATTTAAGGACTGGAAGACGTTCATCATCAGTGCCACTAGTACCGAAGAAAGATTGAAAAATGCTCGTCAACTGGGAGTACACATCTCAGAAGGAGAGAACCAAAGCAAGCGCACTAACACCAGCAACGACATTGGGGGTAATCCCTCCAATAATCGAGACAACAAGGGCAAACAGGCTATGGTGGCCGATACAACCCAGAAGCCTGAGTCGAAGCCGACAGACAAACAATGGCCACAAATAAATTACTCCTTCGAAGATAGTCATGTCAAGCCCATCCTAAACATGCTCATACAAGGGGGTCGGATTCAGCTCCCTCCTCCAAGACGTGAACCTCGCCCTGCAGAGATGGAAAGTCCCAATTACTGCCATTTCCACCGCTATCTCCACCATGCCACACAAGATTGCTTCCAGCTGAAGCAATATATCCAGTACCTCATCGATTCTAATGCTCTAGCCATTGACTTTGAAGATGTGACTGTGGCAGCCAACATGGTGTCGGTACAGTTCGACAACTTCCCACCAACGAAAGCGCAAGACGAAGTGGTGCCTATTTCCAGAGCAAAGATGGAGGTTACTAATCTCCCACCTCCCTGAGATCAGGCAGTCGGTCTTGTACCTCTCACCACACCCCAAAGAAAGATTATGTGGGTCCATCCAGACCTAGTGGCAGAGGTGACTCAACCTATGCCACCCTCTGCTGTCAAAACAAAGAATGGAAAAGTCAGATCTTGTCGAACAATCTCAGCAGAAGTCGAAGAGACTATCGCCGTAGTCACTCGATCCGGAGCACAAACGCAGCCTCCACCAAGCAATTTAGCGAATGATCGTCAGCCTGCCCCCGCTGATGCTCCAGGACCTTCAACGACCGACAAGCCTAGGCTGAAGGAGACTCGATTCGATAAACCACTCCGAAGGGAAGCACCTCAGGGGCTGGAAAAGCCCTACAACTTTGACATCTTGGCACAATTGGCTAACACACCAGCCAAGTTGTCACTATACGAACTCCTGAGGCTCTCCAAGGACGTTCGCATTGCACTGAGTGAAGCACTCCAAAATGCCGATGCTTATCTGGCCCAATCCAACCTCACCGGGGAGGATTCATCCTTGGATCTCCAAGACAGTACCTGTACTGGCGCAATGCCAAACATCGTCTTCACTCCGTAAGACATGCTTATCAAGACCAACTTACATGATCGCCCCTTGTATTATATCGGATACATTGGCGACATTAAGGTGGACCGGATGCATATTGATCCCGGTTCCTCCATAAGCATCATTCCGAAGAGTCTGCTGCACCATCTGCATATCCCAATGCATCGTCTGACGCCAACCAGCACTGCCATCAGTGGTTTCAATTCGGGCAGGAGCTACCCTATCGGAAAGATTCATCTGAAATGCCAGATAGACGATCTTCAGTCAGAAGTGACCTGCTACGTCATAGACGCCGATACATCCTACAACATCCTCCTGGGGCGTCCTTGGATACATGACTACATGATAGTGCGTTCCATACTACACCAATGTTTCAAGTATGTCGACAAGCATGGCTCTGTGAAGACAGAGTTCGCTGACATCGATCCTTTCAAGGGAGTCGAGTCGTACTACTCCGACTCATGCCTATATGAGAAATCGAAAAGGCACCTGGACGAAGAAGACATTCAGACTCCAACCGAGGCAACAACAGGATCAGAAGAACCTCTGACGATCCACCTTCAAGCTCGAAAACCTGGTAGAACTGCACCCCTTACAGCCACTCTGCGTAAGGATGCAATCAGCCTTTCGGCGCAAGAAGGACAGATGACAATCCGGCTACCAAGGTCGGGCCAAGCACCAAGGCCCTCAACAGAGCCACTAACAATCAGGCTACCAAGGGCCAACCGTCAACAATCAGAGGTGCTTCATCCCTCCAACAAACCAATGACAATTCGTCTCCCTAAAGATAATCAGCGATCCAGCCTTCAGCCGGGGGTAGTAAGTGCTCCAACGACTCCCCGTCTCGGAACAAACGGTCAGCCGAGGGTGGCTAGTGCTCCCACAACTCCTCGCAGTCTGCCGGGGGTAGCAAGTGCACCCACGACCCCTCGGCCAGTTCCATCAATGGAGCCTTTGACAATCAAGCTGCCCAGGTCGTCATCCCAATCTTCATTCGTCTTGGGGGTTGCGGAAGAAGAGCCTGAGTTAGCCAAGTATGTGGCTGCTTACACCGATGTCCCATCCGCAGATGATGTAATTCTCCCTGAAAAGATCCCCTACTTTATTAATAAAGGGATAACTTTGAATTACCTCGAGCTTAATAAGCTATGTACATTGTACGCTAAAGAACACGACATAGGCACTCACCTACACATACAGGTGACAAACGTTTACACCGCCAACCCGTTTATCCCATTGGAGGATGCCTACCGCATAATCAAAGGAGGAGACCTTCCAATTATCTTCGATCGGAAAGACGATCCACAGCCTTTCACTATAGAGGAGGTCGACCCCGAACTGGATGTTGGAAGATTGCCTCTTTACTTATACATCCCTCAATCCAAACATCTCATGCAGAAACAGGGATATGATTTAGAGACCACGCCAGGATTGAACTACGGCATCGGTCGACGATTACCTTTGAAGCCAATAGTCCCGGTTGGCAAACCACGAGACTACTACAGTAAAACCAGATGTGGTGTGGGGTATGTCACGCCTACAATGACCCCCAAAAGTTCGGACGAAGAATGTGACTGGCATTCACATTCAACTGGATCACCAACATCTGATTCAGACACTAGCATCGGGGACGTCTTCAGACATGCTTTATCCGTCAACATGGCATTTACCGACGCCTATGAAGAAGACGAGGATATTCCCGAACTTCTTGAACTAGAACCATGGGCACAACAGTTAGACGAACAATGGGAGAAGCGCTCCAAGCAAAGAGAATCTCCTACCGAAGATGAAGTCATACAAGTTAATCTGGGTGACAAAACTTCCCCAAAACCAATCTTCATCAGCCAAAGTCTGACAGATGAAGAGCGAGAATTGTTGCTCCAACTCGTCAAAGAATATATCGACGTGTTCGCTTGGAGCTATGAAGATATGCCAGGACTGGATCCCGAGATCGCACTCCACAAACTCAACATCCGTCCGGACGCGAAACCCATCAAACAACAACAACGACGGTTCCGCCCTGACATCATGGATGCTATCGAGGCTGAGGTCAACAAACTAATAGCCAGTGGCTTTATTCGTGATGAGCAACATCCAGACTGGGTAGCCAACATAGTACCGGTCCTCAAAAGAACGGGAAGATCCGAATCTGCATTGACTTTTGCAATCTGAACGAAGCATGTCCCAAAGATGAATTCCCTCTCCCTATCACAGATATCATGATCGACAATACCCGTGGCTTCGAACGTATGTCCTTCATGGATGGCTTCTCGGGATACAACCAGATCAAAATGTTCCCCGAAGACGAAAAACACACATCTTTCCGAACACCGATCGGCACATACTGCTACACCGTTATGCCTTTCGGATTAAGGAATGCTGGCACCACTTATCAAAGAGCTATGAGCGTCATCTTCAGAGAACACTTACGCAAGACAGTGGAATGCTACGTCGACGAAATTGCTGTTAAAAGCCGTTCCAAGGAAGGTCATCTACAAGACCTCAGGATAGTATTCGACCTGATGAGAGCACACAATCTGAAAATGAATCCTACAAAATCGTTCCTAGGCGTCTCCAGCGGCAAATTCCTAGGCTTCGTCATTACTTCTCAGGGTATCCACATCGACCCTGAGAAAACAAAGGCAATCATGGAGATAGGTCCCCCGAGAAATCTTCGCGAACTCCGAGGCCTCCAGGGTAGGCTAGCTTACATCAGGAGGTTCATCTCTAACCTCTCTGGGCGATGTCAACCATTCACCCACCTCATGAGAAAGGGAGTCTCCTTCGTATGGGACGAAGAATGCCAGCGCGCCTTCGACAGCATCAAGGAATATTTGTCGAATCCTCCAGTCTTGGTGGCTCCTGTTGCCGAGAAGCCATTTCTACTTTATGTACGAGCCATGGAACACTCTCTTGGTGCTCTACTGGCACAGAATAACGACACAGGCCATGAGCAAGCTATATACTACCTCAGTCAAAAAATGATTGGGCCAGAGTATCGATATACGGCCGTAGAGAAGGAGTGTCTTGCTCTAGTGTTTGCCATCCAAAAGACGCGACACTACGTCACGGGACAAACTATCCACGTAATCTCGCGAATCAACCCCCTCAGGGTCCTCATGACCAAACCTGGGGCACTCAGCTCTCGCCTTGCTACCTGGGCAATATTACTATCACTGTACCATATGATCTTCGTCCCACAAAAGGCCATTAAAGGACAGGCTCTGGCAGACTTTCTGGCAGCCCACCCAGGGTCTGAGACGACCAGGGTATATGAAAAGATATCGGACGAGGTCACCAGTAACAATGCAGTCTCCCATGATGCCATCTGACGAATGTTTTTCGACGGCGCTTCGAGAAATAGACCCAAAGGCAACATCGTTGCTGGAGTTGGAGTAGTGCTGATTTCTCCCTCCGGCCGGGTAATCAATCGGGCTTATTCACTCACAGAGCCCTGTTCAAACAATGTGGTCGAGTATAACGCCTTAGTCATTGGCCTCCGTCTTGCAAAAGAGCTGGGGTAGAGTATCTCGAAGCATATGGCGATTCGCAGTTAATCGTCAATCAGATCCGGGGGTCGTACGAGGTTCGCCACGAAGACATGATCCCATACCATCAAATAGCAATCGACATCATCTCATCTTTGGGAGGATTTTTCATAGAACATGTTCCCAGACTCCAGAACATTGCAGCTGACGCCTTGGCCGGCTTGGCCGCTTCCCTAGCTGTACCAAATTACACTCAGCATCAAATTGACGTAATAGGCCGTGAACTGGTCTGTCCTAAGGATAACGTTCAGTGCATCGAAAGTCATTCCGCTCTTCTAGTCGACGAAACGCCAGACTGGAGACAGCCATTCATCGACTTTGCAGTATACGACATCCTACCAGAGAATCCGAAAGAAGCTACTTCCGTCAGAAGACGGTCTCTCAGATTCTTCTACGATACAGAAACAAAAATGTTATATCGACGATCATATGACGATTTATTGCTACGGTGTCTGTCGAATACAGAAGCCAAGGAAGTCGTACGCGAAGCCCACGATGGCGTTTGCGGGGCCCACCAGCCTGGCCCGAAGCTGCAGGATCGCCTTCGCCGAATGGGCTATTACTGGCCCACGATGGTCGCAGACGCAATAGATTATGCACAAAAATGCAAAGCCTGTCAAGTCCACACTGACTTCATCTACCAGCCATCTGAGTTCCTACATCCGACTGTAGCCTCCTGGCCATTCGAAGCATGGGGTATGGACATCATCGGTCCAATCACCCCGCCATCATCCAAAGGACACCGATTCATCCTTGCAATCACTGATTACTTCTCCAAATGGGCGAAAGCCGTCCCACTGGTAGATGTCAAGACTTCAAACGTGATCAGCTTCCTCAAGCATCACGTTATCTATCGCTTTGGACTGTCCCGAAGGATCATCCACGACAATGGGTCACAGTTTGCAAGCCACGCATTCTACCGATTCTGCGACAAGCACCAAATTCAAAACATCGCTTCAACACCTTACAACCCAGCTGCAAACGGGTTGGCAGAAGCGTTCAACAAAACCATAATCAAGCTACTCAAAAAATTTGTGTCTTCCAACAAACGCGACTGGAATAAGAAGCTCGGCGAATGCTTATGGGCGTATCGCACCACAGTCCGAACAGCCACCGGAAATACACCATTTTTCCTGGTATACGGGAGCGAGGCAGTCTTCCCATTAGAGACTCAGATCCCCTCACTCCGCGTCGCCCTCACACATCAGTTGACGACAGACGAAAATCATCACCGCCGATTGCAAGAATTGGAAGCCCTGGATGAGAAACGCCTGTTAGCTCAACAACGAATCGAGCTATATCAAGCTAGAATCTCTGGAGCCTTCAACAAGAAGGTCAAAATCAGAACATTCCATATGGACGACCTCGTTTTGGCAGTTCGGAGGTCGATGGTTATGACACACAAAACCGTTGGTAAATTCCAGCCAAAATGGAAAGTCCCGTTCATTATTGAGGCCGTATTCTCCAACGGTGCCTACCGCCTCGTAAAGCAAAACAGAGACTTGCTCATGTTGCCTGTCAACGGCAAGTTCCTGAAGAAGTATTATGTCTGAAAGGACATCCTCAAAACATCTCAGAGTGTAGAGTTACGTACCTTTCCGTACCACTGAACTTACATTTTGATTCCCTACATCACCAAATTACAGAGTTATGTATCCTATGATACCGCTGAACTCATACCTACCCCCAAATATCCTTGATTGTAGAGTCACGTACCCATTGGTACCACTGAACTCACAATCCCTCTCAAAATCTCTCCAATTGTAGAGTCATGTACCCGCTGGTACCGCTGAACTTATACTCCAAATATTCCTCAATCATCGAGTCATGTACCCGCTGGTACCGCTGAACTCATATCCACAAAATCTTATATTACAGAGTCACGTACCCACTGGTACTCCTGAACTCACTTCTACAAAATTTTAGATTACCGAGTTATGTACCCGCTGGTACCGCTGAACTCATCCGATCTACTACCCGCATTCTCAATGCACAAAAAGGGTAACAGATCCACAAATTCCCTATACAACCATGTCGATGCTACCTCTGAGTTGTTCCACTTCCACTAAAAACAAACCACCCCCTCATAGAACTTCCATGTCCTCCTACCTCTGAGTCGTTCTATACATCCTTCATTGAGCCCACTCTTGCCATGTTCCCGTGACCTCTGAGTGAGAAGGCTCCGTCGAAGAAACCATTCATGCTTACCATGTCCTTACACCTCTGAGTAAAGTATAATGGTTACCCCTTAACCTGTTATCCGTACCCACGACAGGAGTACGCCAAGGATAATAGGTCCACAAATATCTTTCGTTGAATCCGCTCTTACCATGTCCTCACTACCTCTGAGTAAGAAGATTCCGTGGTACAAAAATCCCCATATTTGCCATGTTCTCACTACCTCTGAGCAAGTATGATGGTCCTCCTTCGACTTATTATCCGTACCCATAACCAAAGTACGACAAGGATAATAGGCGCACAAATGTCTTCCGATGACCACAAACGTCCTCAGTCGACCACAAATGCCATTTGCTTTCCCACCATGCCTGAAAGCCCAGCTGCTCCAAGGCATTCTCTCAAATACCAAGAACTTCTTTAGCTGTCTTACCGCAAAGACTGTTCTGGGTATTCCCCTCCTAAAACTTGTTACTCGTACCTAAAACCAAGATATGCCCAGAGTAACAGGTCCACAAACAAATTCCCAGCAAATCTAGTTCCACAAAACACCCAGGTACAAAGAAAGAAAAGAAGAGATGAAACATATCCATTTTCGAAGTTCCACATCCTCCGGGATTATATCACTGCTACAAAGAGAAAATGTCACGACCCGCTACCCAAATTGTTGGGCCAGGCCGAGGCATGCCCAGCCTACGCTAAGATAAAACGTAGTAAGCTGTTCTAAAGACAACAGGATAAGACTAAATGTACTAACAGTTCTATAAGTGAAGAAGAATCATAAATGCTCCAAACACAAAAGTCGTCGTATATAATAAGATGTCCAAATACAAGTAAACTGAAATATAAAACTGGATACATGTCCAGTTACAAAATGATATAGTCTAATACATGTCTACTCTCAAGTCTAAGTAAACAAAAGACAGCTAGGCAAGGTTCCCCGCAGGAACATCCTCATAAAGCAGAGCCGGGTCCTCGGCAGTAACTCCATAGTATGAGTCGCAGAGTAACTCCTCCTCAGTAAGGACACCTACAACGTTATCCTGTCAGGATGGGAGCAAGTACTAAATCTAGCAAACTAGCATATGAAACATGGAAATGAACATGAGAGGAATAACTGGAAAGTATGGCATCTCATAGTCTATCATGGCAAGGATACATATGTCATAGCAACAGATGTATATGTAATGTTTAAAACTGTAGTAAGTACGTGATCGGTCAATAGATGTACAATGTACCGAGGTACAAAATAAAATGTACATACGTACAAGTAAAACAAGCGATAGGTGTACATACGTACAAATACAGCTGATGTGCCTACGACAAGGTATACATAAAATGTCAACCTTGCTCGGTACGTACGTACGAGTAGGGGGGCATGATCACGTACACTACTAACAGTTTCCCCATAACCCATATTCTAATCATGTGAGAGATACATCAAGACTGTTCTAAGCATGGTAATGACTGAAAGCACAACATGTAAAGATCTGACTTGCTATCCCAAGGATCAGCATGTAACATGGTGGGGTTTGCAGTTCATTTATGTGACAATATGTAAAGTTCGTAGAAAGTACTTGCCTCTAGCAAAGCAAAACAAACACAAGCTGCGATAACAATGCTATGGATGTCCAGTAACTCGTCACTGTAGAAATAAATGCAATAACTTAGCTTTTACACTAAACTAAAATACTAGGACACTAATCTGGTAAATCACGACTTGTGATTGGGCACCTAGCCAAAATGATGACTTGGACTAGGAGACCAATGTGGGGGGTGACACACTATGTTAACTAACATTCCAGGGTCTTTACACTAGTGAGGGATGGGGTTTAATACGGCTAAAACTCAAAAATAGTACAAAAGCTACAAGTCGTAATTAATCAATAAATAAATCAAAAGACTATTGTGTTCTAACAATTTTTGAGATAGGCAAAAAGTCTAGTTTTTCTTAAAGTAAAGAATCAAAGTGATCCTTGTTAATCATAGAAATTTATTATAATTTTTCTGGAATTTATTAACCAGTACAAGTATTTTATAAAAATCAGCTTTCCTAAGTATACAGAAAGTGAGTTTTGGTTTCATATGCCAAATTAGTGGCAAAACAGTAAATTAATTTCTATAAAAATTATACTAAATTAGCCAACTTAACAAAGTATCTAAAAACTATTTTTCCATAATTTTAGCAATAATTTAAGTATTTTTAGAAAATCAAAAACAGCAATGCACACAATAATTAATTATCTGCGTATTTTGTCCATGTACATAATTTGAACCAAAGTTCAAATACAGGACCCAAGGCCATGAATCAAGTCCAATATGACTTGTACAGGTCTTGAATGTGTGAAAACACATTTGAGCCCAAATACCCATGCTAGGCTTGGACATCAAATGGTTGCAGTAATTTAAATACAATAAAATATAATTTGGTAATAGACAAAATAAATATTATTATTTTAATAAGGCTAATTTATACAAAAGAATATTTACATACTTATGCCAAAAGTACATATATATATACACAAGAAAATACTTAATTTATAAAGTATATATATATGTATATAATAATTTATATATATACACAAGAAAATATATATATACATATACATATGTGTATATATATATATATATATATATATATATATATATATATATATATATATATATATATATATATATATATATATATATATTTTTATATATATATATATATATATATATATATATATATATATATATATATATATATATATATATATATATACTAACATATATACATATAATTTACTAACCATAAAGTATATACATATATACATACATACTGTTAAAACAGTATATATATACATGTATACTAATATATACATATATAATACATATACATATATATTATATATATATATATATATATATATATATATATATATATATATATATATATATATATATATATATATAATATATATATTATATAAACAGTAAAAGAAAAAGAAAAGAAAAGAAAAAGGAAAAAGAAAAAGAAAACTGAAACAGGGGGCTCGAACCCTGTCCAGAGAAGCGGGGGGGGGGGGGGGGGGGGGGGGTTTTCAGTGTTTACGCGCTGGCCAGTGGGCCAACTTGGCCCGACTGTTAGGATTAGAGTTAGGTTAGTTTTATTTAGTTAGGTTAGCAATTATATAAAAAAATATATATAATTTGTCCTGTGTCCTGACAGTTAAGGACACAGGGTTTCTCGTGTCCGTGCTACGCACGACACGCACGAACACTGAATCGCGTGTCCAGCTACTGGACGAACATCCCCGTGTCCTGGCGAGTCTCGTGCGTGAGAACGAGACACGCACGACACGGTTTGAGTCATGCTACTCACGTGTCCGTCGTCGAAGGGGTTTTCGGGGGTCGTGGACGGCGGAGGAGGCGTCGGCGAGGCGGCGCTCCGGTGGCGATCGCTTCGTCTCGTCGGGGCGAAGCTGCGGGTGGTGGTGGTGGTCGATGAGGGTGTCGGGATGGTGAGATCGAGGCTTCGTCGGGGTTAGGGTTCCGGCGAAGCGTTTTGGGGAAGAAGGGGCGGCGCTGGCGGTCGTGGGGGAAATTTAGGGTTAGGGTTTTGTCGAGGGGGAGAGGGGGTTCATTTATAGGCAATTTGAGACGGTCGGGGAGCTGTGTGCTGGCCGGAAATGGCGGGGGCAGTCGCCGGTCAGCCGTCGGTCGTCGGGCAGGGGGGTGGGTAGGAAATTAGCACTTAGGTCCTTGTAATTTAGGCAATTGCAAATAGGTCCTAACAGTGGGTAGTTGCAAATAAGAATTTGCATAACCCACCCCGCACAGTTTAAGTGCAAATAAAATTTGCACACAACAAATTTATAATTGCAAAACGATATTAAAATAATCTAATTAATTGCAAAAGTCAATTAAAACTTTTTAAAAAATTGTAAATTAATATTTTAATATATAAAACTCATTTATAAATCATTTAAAAATTCTAGAAAAATTCCTAAAAATTCTAATAATTATTTTAAGGCTATAATTGACATTAAAAATTAATTAACACTAATTAAAAATGGGTTTGAAAAATCAGGGGCTTACAGAAAACAAGCAAGACAAGACAGAGGAACAACTATGATTCAGAGACACACAATGTCAAGAAATAGTCCTTCAGCGAGGCAGTCGACCGCTCAAACCACTGACTAGTTCGACACATTGACTTTGGAGTCAACTACGTCGCCCAGATGAGCAAAGATTCCACTGGGGGAATAAAATCCCCAGACTTGATATAACCCCACTCTTTCAGAATAAGTATACCAGTCATAATCTACACTAGGGATACAAAGTTCACACAGAATTAAAGGTAACCATTACAGGGAAAGAGGAAAGCAAATACATTCCAATTTATTGAAATATTCGGCTACATTCACACAATTAACAAGCAAAAACCAAAGGAAATTCTTTATTACTTCAGACGGAAAGGAAAGACACAAACCACAGCTAAACAAACAGAAACATACAGGCAGAAAGTAGATATCTGCAACTAATTCCTAAAACCTAGTTACAGAAATGCATATACCACTCCCTCAACCACTTCACTTACGAGGGATGCAGTTGAAGGAGATCCTCGTCCAGAATAGGAGTATCAAAATTCCCAGAACTACCACCCCCAGCAGCCTCGACATTTGGAGAGAGACCATCCTGCGCAAACGACGGTTCTTTCTTCTTCGTTTTTGTCACAAAGGGAGGCCCCTGGTCGATGACAGGAGGCGACGACTCTTCTGTCACTGCAACCTCAGCGTCCAGTGGAGATACTGCAAGAACAAAACAATGAAATGAAGTAAAAGATACTCTAAAAAGTTATGCGGCTCGTTGAAGACAACTCGCATACGGGTCAACCTTATGCGGATTCAAGTCATGGGACGTATATGCGGACCACGTAAGTTGAACTCGCATGCGGTTCCGACATAAAGAATACTCCATGCGACTTGATCATGAGATGTGTATGCGGACCACGTCATTTTAACTCGCATGCGGCTCCGACATGGAGCATACTCCATGCGGCTCGGTCACGGGATATATATAGACGACGTAAGTTGAACTTGTATGCGGCTCAGACATGGGGTACATCCCATACGGCTCAATCAGAGGACATGCATGCGAACCACGGAGTTTTTACATGAAGTAGGCAGTAGAGCAGACCCTATTTAGGGTTTCAAAATATCCAATCTTCTACACAGTTGTTACCTTCGATGGCGACGTGAACGTCAAGGCGGACAGGGGGAACGACAGTCGAAGACGAAGCTGATTTCTTTTTCTTCGCTGCGGCCTTCTTCACAACTTTGGAAGCCCTAGGCGCCATTTCGGTTGGTTAGGTGGAGGAAGGAGACAAAGACAGAAACTTTCGGTCAAGAAAAAGTCTAAAAAAATCCAACCGAACATACGCCTATTTATAGACAGAAGGACTATGAATCGACGCCTCGTACGACATGATCGACCCTTCGGCTGTCGAGGCAAACTGGACAATCAAAGAATAAAAACTTTGGGACCCTAACCCAAAAAGCGGCCATTAAATCTAGCAGCGAATCAAGAGCATTAAATGCAGAGGATCCACAAAAAGATTTACACACGTGGCAGAACACGTGGCAAGAAGCCCATGCGGCCCAGATGATCATGCGGTCCAGATACTCATGCGGCCCGAATATTCATACGGCTAGACAAAGTCCATGCGGCTAAGACAGAATACATTCATGCGGTCCTTGCCCAGTCATGCTTCTTATTCAAAGTGTTTCAATTTTGCAAATTGAAAACTTTGAAGGGGGTCGTGTAGAAGCATGAAAAATGAGAGAAGAATGAGCCATGCGGCTAAAAGGCCGCATGCGGCTCGAAAGAGCTATGCGGCTCAGGAGTCAGGCACGACCCAAAGGAACATACTGCTCGAAAGACACGTGACTTCCCCTCCCAAGACAGCTGTGTCCAAGGACTGCGTGCATTTAATGCCTCGACAGCTGACAGTTGACAGCTAACAACTCTAACATGAAATCGTCATAATTACTGACACACAGAACGTCATCTTCCTAGGAAATGATGAAAATCATCATAAAGTATGGTGCTGCCCACCAAACTTCAAGACAAATCCATGCGGCTTGAGCGAATAAGGCCCATGCGGCTCGGATATAAAAGACCTCCATACTGTCAGATCACAAAGAACTCATGCGGCCAGAACGAAAAGGCTCCCATGCGGCCGGGCAACGAAGGCCCCCATGCGGCTCGGTCATGAGGAATGCCATGCGGCTCAGTTATGAAGACTCTTATGCGGCTCGACCATGAAGACACCCATGCGGCTCGGTCATGAACATATTCATGCGGCTCAGTCATGACAACCTTCATACGGTTCAAGTACGAAGACTCTCCATGAGGCTCAGCCATGAACTCCTCCATGCGGCTCGGTCATGACAACCTTCATGCGGCCCAAATATCATCATCCCTCGTGCGGTTCAACATTAACGACAAGACACGTGTCACACCAAATCTCGGGTAAAATCCCAATAATTTGGGACACGTGGCAGACGATTGACTTAAATTGATTCACTTGGATTTGCAGATGTCAGCGGATCATTATGACAAAGATTCACTACAATCAGCATTAATTGTTGATGGAATTTGGCCTAATCCACATTAATGGTCCAGATCCTTCCTGCTCAAAATCAATGGCCTAGATTGTTTAATCATCAGGCCGCCGCCACTTTGAAGAATGGGCATCCATCCAAACCCTAATGATGCCCCCCATTCTTATAAATAGCAAGGTGCCATTCCCTTGCAAAAGGATGCTCCCCCGATAATCAGAAAAAAATACACAGTTCGTCCCAGAGAGAGAGAAGCCAAGGAGCAATCACAGAGAGAGCACCAGAGCATTTCTTCATCAACGCCGAGGATCTCTTTACCGGAGCCAAGGCTACGCCCGATCGTCCAAGGAGTAAGGCAGAGCTGCCGTCGCTTTCCCGAGCCTCTATCGTCACCCCCAGAATCAAAAATAAACAATTATACTTAGATTGCTTTACCTAGGTTTCCGTATCTAGGCTTTCTTTGTACAAGCGAGTTTGTAACATGAAGTAAAAGTTCAGTCCTCCCATAAAACTGTTCTGCTCTTTTATATTTCATGGCAAACAATAACCAATTCTACTCTCCCTCCCTAATCAATACACAAGGATCTACTCCAGTTACATTATCTTATACAATAGTGTACAATGTTATACAATGGATGTACAATGTTATATAATAGTATACAATGGTCTATCCCTGGGGCTCATGTGATAATGAGAGTACAATATGCACAATGAGTATACAAGGATATGTGTATTCAATAAATACAATATGGAAGTGAAATACACATCACAATATGTATTTAGTGAATACAAGGAGATAACATCTCAAAAGAAGATCCATATAGTACCAATCTGTGATAATTGTAACGCCCCAGTCCCAAAATACGTAGGACTAGGAACGTAGCATGCCAGCTGCATATATACGAGATATACTCCAATATATGGAAATCTCGAATATACACATAAGCTGTATTGTGAATAATAATAACAGACAGTCACAGGTAAAAGCTAAATCTCATCCACAGTAAATATAAAGAAAATGGTAACTCATGAATCAAAGTAAATGTCAAAATATAGCTGTTGACCGGGCGGAGACAAATCCACTACCGGCACTAGAATGAACTGAAGGGAAATAGAGTCCAACCTCTAAGATAAATAAAATAAGTGATGATGACTAAATAGGCTCCTCGACCCAATAGGGACAGCTGCAATCAGAAGGTACGACTCGCTCGAGCGTGAAGGATGAGTCCACACCGGAGCCATACTCCTGCGGAAAGTCCTGCACACCTATACCTGGAGAGATCACCAGGTCCTCAGAGTGACGTAACAAGATACAAAAAGAACATGCCACATAAACTGAATAAATACTGCTCAATAAGTAAAATCAGATCATAACATGGTCCAATACGCACCTACTGAACGAGCGTACCATCCCCCCAACCAAACAAGGACAGGAGATGATAAACTAATTCACGGCGACGCACCTTTCCATGCTAATAATCCAATATGGTATCCGGACCCTAACAAGGTTCAATACCTTCTCATCGAAGTAGTAAGTCACACCTACAACCAAACAAGGACAAGATGTGACGAACTAATTCGCGACAAGTTTTTGTTCCAAGTCACGGTCAGATACAAGTACCCAAACCGAAAGTACTCGTACCTAACGGATAAAGGTGCCTAACCGTTCTAAGTAAAATGTAGTTAAGAACAATCCTTCCTGCGCATGGGCCCTGGCTAAATAGGATCGGCATAGTCCCCTCTTGGGGCACCAGAGGCCCAATCAATAAGAGCATAACGTTCCGCAGAACGTCAGTGGCCGTCAGTAATCATGGGTAAGCTGACCCGCGTCTCCGACGGAGCTCACGGGTTACAAAAGGGAAAGTGCATCGAAGCCCATACGCTAAGAAATTGTCCTTCCCGCCCAATGCCTACTATGTTGTATCCACAACAGTGAACCTCTATAACCGCTAAGTCAAACTAGCATGCAACCTCTATTAGCGGTTATTTCTATCGCACGGTTTATACGTACCGGTGGCCAGCCAGTCACGCATGTCCGTGTTCTACATGTGACACACAATTTCGTGTTACAACGTGTCAAGGCCAATGAATGCAAAACACAAAGGTGGTCCCTTAAATCTAGGTTTAATATTTAAGAAAAATAATACACAGCAGGATATAAAAATGAACAGTACTTCTAACAGTTTATGCCATGTATCACAGTTAATTTTGTATTATAAAAATAATAAACAATGCATGAAATATGAGCTAAATAAATAAACAGCTGGTGGCAAGGTATCTTGCCAGGGGGTAGTGTGCAGAAGGGAGACGCCTGATGACTCAAACTGTCAAAATATGGAAGCAACGCAAGCCAACTTCCACGAACGACCTCGGATGCTGAAATAAACATCACAAACAGATTTGGCATAAAAGAAATACCTAGGAAATGCCTGTCCAAAAGCCAAATTCTGGAACAGGGGCAAAATCGTAATTTAGGGTCAAAACGATGTCCGCCGTTGGACCCGTTTTGCACCGAAACGCGTACCAGAACCTACGGTCTCTAAAGTCGTCAAACTACATGTCTACGGATTCAGTTTGAGGAGAGTAACTCAACGGTATGTCCAGTTTTGGATTCCGATGAGCCGTGCACAAAGTCACCCGTTTGAGTGGGTCGCGGGCCCGCCAAAAAGGGATTCCGATTTGACCTTCTCAGAATCGGACCAAACTTGGCATACAGGACCAAAAAAATGATACGGTCCCGATGGCGCAAATTTCGTCTCGATACGACGAACGTGCACGAAGTTATGGGCTAGTTTGCAAAACATCGATACGGGGTATCTCGACGGATACGCACTGATTTCGTCGCGCACGCGCAACGAAATCGAGTTCCGTCAGTTCCCACACGTCGGTAACATCTATACGCGCCTTTCGATGCGTATAGTGCACGACCACGTTGCCCGGTTTGGTGGGGCGCACGCCGTATCGGGAAGTTTTGTTAAAAAATTTGAGTTTTACAAACTGTTTTTCCCCAATCTTTGGAATCGAAAATCTTTACATATAATAGATGAAAAATTAAACTACCAAAAGGGTTATGAAGTGCTACATATGGTGGTTGACTTTGTTCAAGAAATTTTTCTCGAATTCCTAACAGGTCGGCCAGAAATTGTCTTCGAACAGGGGTATAGCAAATCCTATTTCTGTCCATGCACAGTGGGTTTTTCATCGACTTGGCATCGATTTTCCAATTCGATGGGTCGACCTTCCCACGATCTAGTTGCTGGGATGTCGAGGGGGTTATATGGGCTCTCCAATACTACTCGCGGTTTCGAAAAACGTCGACTATGAATGAAGAAATTTAACAATGAAGTGGGTACCTCTGCCTGTGCTTCGAACGGGACTCCTCTGTTTTAAATGGATTTCCCGGCGAAACTCCGGCGGTTGGGGCAGTCGACGGCGGCGAGGAGGGTCGCCTGAGGGTCGGGGATCACCTCTGGGATCGAGAGGGTGTCCACGAGAGGGGGGTTTGATATGGAGAGGTTAGGGTTTCTACTACAATAGGCCGCTCGGCTTTAATACCAAAGGGGGTCGGGCCTTGATTCTCGGTTTTAGGGGGGGAATAGCACAGCACAATGTATGATGGACCATGGGGGGTGAAGCACATGGGCCGGGGTGTGATGCTCCCATCACATGCACCAAGCTGGGTCGGGTGCCCCCCCTTTGCACGCGCTCTGCTGTTCCCATTTGGGAACAGTAATCGCAAACTATATATATATATATTTTTTCTTTTCCCAGTGCTGACGTCAGCATGACGTCAGCAAATTTTATTTTTATTTATTTTTTTTCCAAACATTTTATATATAAATTCTTAATAAAATCTAAATAGTAGTTTTCAAAAATCTAAATTTAATTAATAAAATTTTAAAAAAAATCTTTTAATAAGAATACACATCAATAATTATAATACTAACTTAGCATAATCCAAAATTTTTCTTTTATAAATAAAACTTTTATATAGAACCATTAAAAGAAATCAAATAAAATTTATAAAACCTTATAAAATATACACGATGTTCTTTTTAATTAATATAAAAATATTTCGCACCAATTTAGCGAGAATTTATATATATAACGTAGATCAAAATAGAACTATCGTTATTATTATTTTTACAAACTTTTAAAACTTCTAACTCCAAAAATATATTTTAAATCGTAAAAGGTCACGATAGCCATTATATGGTTTTCATAATTTAAACAACCAAATATTTATGTAATAAAATATATAAAGAAAATCCTCCGAAATTTTGGGGGATTACAATAATAGTCGTGTCAGCATCAAGTACAGTAATCTAGAGCAAGAATGTAAATCCATACAAGTATGAAACGGTCAGAGAATGTACTCGCCTGATAGCCTGAGTGTCTGAAAAGAATATACTGTCCGAGGAGTGGTGTCTGTCTCCTATAGAACAGTACAAGTCACTATGAGTCCAAAATGACAATAAGATGCATTACAATGCATTCTATGTGAATCTAGGTCAATCTAGGTCAAATCTAAGTCAAAACTAAGTCACACCAAGCTAAACTAGGTCATACTGGGTCATACTGAGCTAAACTGGGTCACACTAGGACAACCAAGGTCAAACAAGGTCATAGGAAATCAATCCAAGTCAAACTAGGTCAGTCGGGGTCAATGGTTGGCCTACAGTTGACTTTTGGTTAAAAAGTCAACTCTGGTCAACTCTTGTCAACACTGAGTCAACCCTAGGTCAAACAAGTCACATGTTGACCAACTATTGACTTTCAGTCAACTGGTCAACTCTGGTTTGGTTTTGGTCAAATCTGGTCGCTTAAAGGCTAAGTTTGACTCTCGGATGACTTTTGTTGACTTTTGGTCAAAATGGTCAACCGACGTCAAAACTGGTCTATGAGCACTATATTTGATCATTACCAACCAAGGGAACCAAGTTCTAACTCTATCTTAGACTCCAAACTCAAATACCCTATTTCTATGTATTACCTACATTACCTTACCAAGGTAAATACCAATACCTTGTCCAATACCACTCTAACCTAGGAATACTAGCCTAGGCTTCCTAGGATAGCTAGATACTATCCTATACTAATATTACCTACCAAGAAATCCTAGTATCTAGGTCATCTAAGTCATCTTATGGTACATGTTGGCCATTACCCATTACCTTACCCTTATACTATTCTCACTCATAATACATATATAAACCCACCCACACAAATATATATAACTCACATACACACACTCTAACTAGCTCACTCACCCACAACATATGGTCACATATAGGTTCACATACACCTAGGCAATAGCTACCTATTGGCTCATCTATAGGTTCCTATACAAACTCACACACGTGTGTATACATATATAGGCTCACATGTAGGCTCTCCTATATAACACACACACACACACACACACACACTTAGGCTTAGATATAGGCTAAGCTAAGGGCTATTATCCCTCTCTAACACCCTATCCAAAATCACTCTCTAACTCTTTAACTCTATATCAATTTCTAAATCAAATCTCTACTCTAAAACTCACTCTCTACTCATCCCTTCACCATCCTATATCACTCTCTCATTCTCTCAATATCTACTCATACACACACTCATATATAGTTGAAATTATGGACTGAATTTGTGGTGGTAAGTGACAGGTTATGGGAAGCTAAAGGGCTTGTGTTTACGGGGTAAATTGAAGAGCTATAGGGGCTGATTTTGTGGGGTTACATGGCTGATTTGTGGGCATGTAGGGACTGAAATCTGGTGGTTTAAGGACTGATTATAGCTGGAAATAAGGACAGAACAAGGGGTGTTTCTCTAAGCGACTGAAACTTGGATGTTAACATGGGTTTTAAGGGAACTCAAGGGACAGCCAACTATGGCTGCACATGGACTGGAAGTTGGGGTGCTATGGGACAGTTAGAGGCTGCCATTGGAGGGGCAGGTTAAGGGCTATGCAAGGGTGGTTAAGGGCTGTGTTAGGACAGCATATGGGGGCTAATATTGGTGCTATGGACTGCTTTATGGGTGATATTAGGACAGCTATTTAGGGTGCCAAATGGACAACCATGTAGGGGACTGTTTTGGGGTTGGTAAGGACAGCAAAATAGGCTATTGTGGAGTTGGTTTTGGGGTGAAATAGGACAGGTATGGGGCTGCAAATGGGGACTGATACATGGGGTTTTAGGGGACTTATATGGCTGATTGTGGGGGGGGGGGGGCGGTTAGGGACTGATACATGAGGCCATTAAGCTGGGTTTAAGGGACTAGTTTAGAAGACTGGTTAGGGAAAGCTTGGGGCTACAGCTGCTGTCCAAATGGACAGCAGCTACTGCTGCTACCAGCTGCTATTTCCAGCAGTTTTCCTCCATCCCCTCATCACCACATCACTCCACATACAACTCTCATCAATCTCTACTCCCCACAAATCAATTCTTAATACTCTTCACCATTTCCTCGTACACCCTTCCTACACACAACACATATCCACACGCAAACTTGGTCGACCACCCCATACAAACACTAAATAGATATTCACACCATCAAAATATATATCCATATATATCTAAGTCATAATTATATATATATATATATATATATATATATATATATATATATATATATATATATATATATATATATATATATATATATATATATAATATATATATATATATATAGAGAGAGAGAGAGAGAGAGAGAGGGAGAGAGAATGAGATATATATATACACCACCATATATACATATAGATTAGATATTAATATTATGATACAATATGATACATACGAAAACACAACTCTAAACACTCAAAATCTGGACTTAAATACTAGAACAACATCAAATCAATATGTAAATAATTTCTCATGTGTCCAAATATGGGTTTTCCCATTAGGACACGATCCTACACATAGGACGCCTCTACAAGTGCCCAAATGGACTCAAATGGACACACAACCATGGGGGTCATTCCTACGGGTTCAAAATAGACCTATATGCATAAAGGGATGGTTTAGAGGAGAGGTTATACCTTCCGGGAGAAAGATTCAAAGGAAAAGGCCTTCCGACACGACATCGACATGTAGAGATGCCAAATGGACACGAACGAGCTCTGAATCCTCCCAAACTTGGCTAACACCTTCCTCTCATGGAGTAGAGAAGAAAAAAAAGAAGATTTGGTGGAAGAAGGAGTTGATTTGGAGGTGAAATCACTAGGGGTTGCTCTCTAGAAATTTGGGGAAGAACAAGAGAGATAATGGAAGGGTGAAATAATGGAATGAACTCATGCCTATCCCCTCCTCACTTGGCCGGCCATATGGGCTGCTATGGTCCATTTTTACAATGCCTAAAATACCCCCCCTCTAGCCTATTCTATTAGTATTAGGAAAAGGGTTTAAGTCGGGGGCTAGTTTGGTCATTCCAACACACTAATCCAATTAATTCTAACCCAAATAATTTAGCCTAGTCTCTAACTAAAAATAAATGACATGTGGGCCATGGCTAACTAGTGTGTGGGTCCACTAGAGTCAAAACTATCCCGGGCCCCCGTTTCAAGTCGGATTGAGCTGAAATTCGAACCCGACTCAAATAACCCCAAAATATTACTATAAATAAATAAATAATTTTAAAATAATTCAAAAATGAAAAATGACAAAAATACTCCTGTTTCTGGAAACTGAGGGTGACAATGTTTTCCATATGTCTTGTAAGCTCCCTCATTTTTAGATCTTATTTTTAATTATTTTATGTAGATATTTTAATTTATTAAAGTCAATAATGACTATGTTAGTAGTTTACTGTAGCTTTGGTTTTGGAAGCACGACAAATATTGTTTTCTCAAATCTAGTTCCATATTTGAATTCTAGACTCGTCCACCTTGAGTTTAATATATCATGTCCCATCCAATTTTGCTTTTCAACATTCCTTTGACTTTGCGCAATTTCGGGCCAACTTAGGCCAATTTGAGCCATTGACGTAATTTTAAGCCAACTTCCAATTTAATTGTTGGACTTGACATAGATCGAAACCGTATGACCCAATATATGGTTTTAATCCATTTTGAGTCAACAATGCACATTCCTAGGGTGTATCCAATCGAGTTCTCATGGACTACTTATTTGCAAATGGCACATGAGACTCATTAAATTGATTTTTGGGTCCAATTTGGCTAGTAATGCTACTCGGACCCTAACCTTGTCAACCCTACTAGTTAGAGCCTAACTAGGAGTACCAAAACCAAGTATACATATATTTAAGAGAATATTAGAGGTTTAATTGCAGCCATATGTAATATTTTCTTATATATTTGGCTTGGTCAAACATCTAACCAAAATAGGAAACCTATTAATAATATTATGATTTGGAGAACCAAATAATATCCAAATTAGATCAAACCAAATCTAATGCCCTAATAGTATAAATACAAACCAACCCTAATCTTTTTCTCTCTCTTCATAACCATCCACTACTCCACAAATCCCCCAAACCTAGCGGCCATCACTCCAAACCCGAAATCCTAGCTGACCCCCCTTTCTTTACAAAATATAATTTTTTTTCGATTTTTCCATCAACCACCACCACTTGGATGTCCCTCTCAACATCCCTTTCCACCCTAGCAATTGTAGGAACAAACTTGTGACCGTTAGAGGGGTGCACGACGTGCTACTTGGGCCGAAACTCCGTCGAATCGAAGTCTGAAACGTCACAGCAGGTTAGTTGACTTGTAGATGATGTTTCATCCACTTTTTCTCATTTGTTTCTTCTCAAACCAAATCTGAGAGTTACCTTTGTATGTCTACTCCAACTCTGATCACTGGATCTCCTAGTTCCAAGCAGTTTGTCCGTGGCATTGATTCTACGACAGGGTATCCAGAACTGATAAATTCTGTTGTGGGCCACTTTTCTCCAATCCAAGGTCAGTTTTTAACCTTTTAATATTTTTATTCAGAATCTAGACGTCGATACATTTCTGACGCATATCTGAAAGTTAGGTTTCGCATCCGTTTGCTATTTTTAAAAATTTATGACATTTGTCGTATCATCGAACTCCAAAAAATTCTGTTTTCCTTGTGTCCAAAAGTGTCAAAACTCCATGAATCTATATTAAACTTCAAGTTGTGCAAAGTCTAACATTATAACTACTATTTTAACTAATTTTTAGATTTTTTACAGAATTTATTAATTTTATTTAATCGTTGTTTCGGTGCTAAATTAATGGGTCGATTTGAGGAAGTCATGCGTGGCATTGACATAAGACCTCTTGTGAAAGGGTTTTACTATTAAAAATAGTATTATAGCAATATATAAGTATTTATATATAAATTTCAGAATTTAAATATATTATTTATGAGAGACTTTGTTACCTATATGTACTTATATAATAGATGAAGTGTCGTAACAACGTTATAGCAACTAGGAGGCGTAGATACTCATATAATTTATATATGATGTGTTTATATAGAATATTAAATATAGTGTATTATTAAAGGTGAGCTTGGGAGGATCGACAATGACACCGGAGTTGGACACCGAAGACAGCAGTTACAACATTTGGAGACTGTTGTGCGAGTTGACCGTTCGTGACTCATTGAGTGGTTTGTAGTTCGATTTTCTCAGCTCAGGATAGCAGGCGAGTACATTCTCTGATAGTTTTTATTGTCTTGCTATCTACTATATCCGATTCAGTTGTAGTGTTTTACTTAATTTTCGACACGATGGTACACGGACTAGTATACGTCGGATCCTGTCATGAGATGTCATTCCTGAGTTACTTGGTATACTGGTACATTGTTCGATCTTATTTCTTATACTTGTATAGATGTCGATTCCTAAGGAGATTTGCTACCCTCTTAGAGAATTCCGTGTCATGACGTGTTATGTCCGGATCCATATACTATTTGGGGGATGGAGAGTTATTAGTGGTTATGTGATCATTGCCCCTACTTGTTTATTACCTGTGCATAGCTCTACCCTCACCACACGTAGGGTGTAGCCTGACCTTATACTACTTGTGCATAGCTTTCCATTTTGGCCGGCCTGATCCCTATATTATTATACTACTTGTGTATAGCTGGTCAAATGGAACAACCTGATCTTGACCCAAGCCGATCACATAATGCTCTAATATCTCATGACACTTTATTTTTATGTTTACATCATACCTCAGATTACTTTCTACCATTTATATTCCACTTTTATCTTATATCTCACACACGACATAATATCCAGTTCTTCTGTACTTCATTATAACTGTCTCTTATAGTATTTGTCAATTCACATGGAACTGCTGTTAGCATTTTTTACTTGCTTATATCCTGACAGGATAACCCCAGTTATTTTTCAGAGGATTTAGATGCAGATTTGTCGACCTACTACGGGTTTGGCTTAAATGGAGCCTACGACCAGGACCAGCCTGTGACCCGGTGCTCGTACAGGACGCACCGCCAGTAGTGACCTAGTTACCTAGATTTGTCTTGATTACATTCCAGTTTGATACTTTGAGACTTGTAGTATTTATTTTGGGATATTATTTTATGTCTTAGATTCTGAACTTGTGATTGTGGCTTGGCACTATTTTAGACTATTTACTTCATCTTATCTTTATCTTTATCATCGTGCTTATCTTCCTTAGATTATGTGATTGAGTTGTGGTTATATTCCTCCGTGTGGAGATGACAGATTATATTATTGTGTCTTAGATTCTATATATTGTAGATGACCTTTACAGTGTTCTACCGCCGATACTGCGGCGTAGGCTGGACGTACCCACGTGCTCGTGCCCCTAACTAGGGTGCGGGTCGTGACATGTCTGAAAAAGAAATATTATTTTAGAATATAATACACATACTCAAATCTACAAGTTGAGTTTTATCAATTAAGCTTCAAGCCTAACATATTCTATTTTCGCTTCAAGCCTTATATTCAATCTATGTTTCGAGCTGAACATTTTCTTTCAAATTTTCTTCATGAAACTTCAGGTTCATCAAAAATATTGCTAAACTATAACACAATAATTTCTCGTGACAAGAAAACATTATTTATTATTGGAAAAAGATAGTTTATGCAAGATTATTCTTTAAGAGAACCAACAGAATATAAATGCAAATCTATACCACAATGAAAAATCAAAATATCAAATGTCACGATAAAGTATATGATAAATTTTGTTAAATGATACAATAACAAAGTCAAGTACTTAAATAAATCAATGTTTGTAAAATAGGTGATTGCTTTATGGTCGTTATAAAAAAAATGTAAGCAGTAAACAACCTTAACAAAGATAGTAGCAAAAGGAATTAAACATAACTAGTCCGATTTTGGATTTATACACATGTACCATTAACAGAGTTTAATTTTCAGTAATAGCACAGTGAAGCAAAGGGCAGAATTACCAAAAATCAAAATCTAAAAAGGAAATAAAATGAAGGGTACAATGACTGACCAAGAAAGATCTACAATATGTTGTGTACCAAGTTGTTTGATTTTTTTTCTTTGAAATGAATGAGTACTAATCATGAAAAGGCCTACACGACCTCATATTGATACAAAAAAAGAATATATATGATAAGAGAAGAAAGTCTACATAATCTAATAAGACCTAAATTTATAACTAAAAATCAGTTAATGTAAATACATGTAGACAGACAATATTAGGAACATTGACTACCTATCCACATAAAACATCATATAAATTATGTATACACATATTCGTACCATAATATCCATTATTTAGGCACTACTAAAAAAATGTCCATCGTTGTCAAGGTACCAACAAATGACCATTGATACATCATATAACAGTAGTGACATACAACAGAAAAATTATAATATTTTTATGTCATAAGAAACTAATGCATGTGTAGCATCAAGAGCAAAATCATGAACAACCACCTTTATCAACCGAATTAGAAAAAAAATTTACTGGATGTTTAATTTATACCTTGATATCGATGAGTCTCCCTAAACGAATAATTAATGGCTGCTTCGTGCTGATAACGTGTTGTAAAGTGCAGAAGAACAATATAGGAATTGAAAAATAAAGTATTTCTTTTCTTATATTCATTCAACTAAAGAATAACTCTTTTATAGGCTTAAAAGTAATACCAAGGGACATAGATTAGGAAATCCAAAGGCCATATGTTATGAAAACTAAGGGCCATGAGTTACAAGAGTTATAGAATACAAATGGACATCTACCATATTTACAACAATTACATATTAGTTCTATTTTAGATACAAGATTATGTGTGTGTGTGTGTGTGTGTGTGTGTGTGTGTGTGTGTGTGTGTGTATGTATATGTTTTAAATTAATTATTTAGGGCCCTCATATTTCATAGGGCCCTGTGTGAAACCCATATCTTTTGTTATTAATTATTAAATAGTGTTTTAGTATTATTATTATTAGTATTTCTAAAATTATCATTCTTATTATTATTATTAAATATTTTTGGAGTGCAAATGATTTCGAAAATATAATAACATGGCTTTTTGAGCTCAGACCCAGACCCGAGTCCGAACCCAGACCCAGGCCTGAGCCCGAACCCAATCCCATTCTTAATTCTGATTTTGACTTGGTTTATAAAAAGAAAAAAAATTAGTCAGCCCCACTCTTCTCTCTGGACCACACGTTCTTCTACTCACCCCACTTTTCTCCAACGTATACTAACCACCTCCCCTTATTTATTTCCACCTCACCCCACTCCTCTCTTCACAGTGAATTTTCTTCCAAACCCTCCTCACGAGCAGAGAGAAACTCTCCCTTCATCTCTTCTTCACAGATCAAGCTCTCACCCCAAAACTCTTCTCTCCTCACCATCTTTCCCAAACCCATCACCCCCAAACCCCCCTGTCCGTGGCCGTCCACCCCGAGCTCCACCCGAGCGCTCCGGCCGACCATCTCTGGCCAGCGTTCCGGTGACCCACTCCAGCGGAGCCGCCCCCTTTTGCACGGCCGACCGCCGACCCGCTGTCCCGTCGGCTCCCTCCGACGTCGACGTCGCCCGTCTCCCCGCCGAGCTCCTCTCGGCAACCGGGACAGCACGCCCCGGCAGCCCTGTGGCCTGCTGCCCTAGCTCGCTGCCCTTTGGCGAGTTTTCCCTGCTGTTTCTTCCTGTCGTGCCCTAGTTCTGAGTTTTCGGCTTTCTTCGTCAACGCTGTTGATTTCAGCGCTGACCGGGGGATTACTATGCTGTTTCGGAGCTCTTTTCCTTCTATTTCATCTGAGAGCTCTAGCCGAGCAATCCGAGGTATAACCCCTGTGCCGCTATTTTTATTATCATAGTCGATGATGAAATGGTCCCCGGTTCCCTTTGGGAATTCGGTTTTAGCGACGTCGTAATTTTTTGGGACTTTCAGAAAGGTCCTGTGAATTATTTTTGATTCCCGAAATATTTGAGGAATTGATTTTTGGTATGTTTTAGCTTTCCGGATTTTTCCGGGAACGTTCTGTGATTTGTGGAATTGGAATCGGACTTCCGAAATTATTTCGGGTCGTCCCGATTACTCTGTGGATTGGTTGTGGATTTTATATATATATATAAATTCGGGGTTTTCCCTAGTTTGGGACTTGTAGGAAAATTAACGGCGCCATTTCCCAGTTTTTGGGTTGACCAAAAATAGAGGAGATGATGTCCGATTTTTCCGTAAATCCTGAATTATTTTAAAAATGAATTTAAAATAATTTTTGAAATTTTATTTGATATTTGATTTTGGGTGACGACCGTATCGGTCAATGGACCCGGCTAAGTGCAAACGAAACCGGCCCCGCCCGGATGTTGAGGCAATTAGCCAAAATGAGGATCAGACCATATCTGAGACTTATACTTTTTACCTTTAATTTTTACTACTAATTTCTGTTTAAACTTCATTTAATATTTTCAGTTTAGGACTAACGTCAGTCTTATCTTATTTCAATTTATGTAAATAAATTGTAATGGGCATAAGCCCAGCTGGCTGGTCTGCGACTGTAATAGCTTAGATTTCCTGTCATTTTCTGGTTTTGCGAGTTTTTATTATTTAATGATTAAAATGACTAAAAAGTATTTTCGTATAAAATTAATTAATATTTTCTTACCTAAAAATTGACAGGTTTATTATTAACTAAAAAGTCATGTATTTCTCACTAAATAAGAAAAAACTAGTTTTATATTTATATTTATATTTATAAAAAAAAACCAAGTTTTCCTAAAAATTTGGCATCGACGATGTTTTCCCTAATTCAAAGTTAAAACGATCACTTTTCCCTCGTATTAAATCAACGCACAAATAATCGTGTTTTTTTGTGTTTGGTTAATTTAAGAACTAAAATTGGACTAGGACGCAAATAGAGATTACAACTAGCATAACTATGTTGGTAAACCTGAAAACTGAGTCTATCTCTCGAATGTAGGAATTCGAGTACAACTCTAACTTTCTGCCTCGAAGTCGTCTACCTCTCCAGTCATTTTCATTGAGGCAAGTATAGTTTATGTTAGTTTACAGTTATTTATTTAATCACTTTACTGCAATTTTAAACCACGATGCAAATACGAAACTCTCTCCGAAAGTAATGTACTATAACTACTGGGGACTGGGGAATAGCATAATGATTATGACCACTACTGTAACAAAAACCCTTATCCTTCCTGTAACAAACCTAAGCCGGTCATATTTTATTACCTGTTCAAATCACTATTTTTACTGTAACAAACTGTTCATGTTTTAAAACTGTTTAGAACTGCATGATTCTATTACTTATTTAACTGTTTAAAAATTAGCATGAATTGTACTTTGCTCCCTCCTGACTGGAGATATAGTTTTAGGGGATGTTGAGCATGCTGAGCTATGTTACAACAGCTATTATGACCCTGTGTTGTACCCAGTTGTGCTGCCAGAGTCCCCGTAGGAGGACGATGGGACTGAGGCCAATGACCCGGCTGCTAGATAGATTTTATTTCTGCATTGTTCTTTCATTTCAAAATCTGAATTTCCTTTCAGAATAGTTTCATTGGTATTTAAATTTCAGTTTAATAAAGTTTATTTTCCGAAGTTGAGTTGTGACAAATATAGTGTTGTTGTATGGTTACCTGCTACTGAACAGCTTATTGCCACCGTCTCAACAACGGTGCAGGCTGTGCATGATCCGACTAGACCCAGATTATTGGGATCGGGTCATGACATATTTTCAGTAGTGGCCCATGCAGGTCCAACAACAACTTAGGAAAACATAACTAGAAATAATTAGAACACTAGAACATTGATTTGTCACGACATATGACCGAATTATATAAATAAATATTTTTGTTTGATTATAGACTGGTAGGATACCTTGTTTATGTTTGTACCCTAAACCTTCCAGATCATGGCCAAAGGAAAGACTACCCGATCCGGCCCTGCTGAAGATGAGGTGTCATCAACTGATCACACCCCTTCTCAAGCACGCCGGGACCCACCTCCCTTGCAGCTGATAGACCGTCCTTATGCTGCACTAGCTCCCCGACCCGTTTATGCTTCCACAACGCAAACGGCAGAACCGACACTCTCCCGGGCTGAACCGTAGATCCCTGTGGTAGTGTCCGCACCAGCTGCTCCACCAGTACCCGTAGATCCCACTGACCTAGTGGGAATGCTACGAGGAGTGCTTGAAGCACAGAGAGGTCAAGTAGAAGCCCACAGAGAGCAGACTGCTGTCCAAGCTGAAGCCCATCGCGAGCAGACCGCGATTATGAGAGAAGGCATGGAGAATGCCTACAACGTGGCCATGGCTGCCCTCGAGAGAGGAGACACCACTTCATCAGAGCCACGACCTGCTAATGTAAGCATGATTCAGAAGTTAAGATTTTTATCTCTAAGACCATTCTTTTTTATTAGAGGCGTATTATTGTATGAAGGTGGGGGACATTGAGAGCTTTAAGAAGCAAGGCCCTCGACCTTTCAAGGAAACCGAGGGTATCATCTACGCCGATGAATGGCTAGATAGTATGGAACGTCTCTTGAGCGTCGCTCGACTCCTGGAGGACCTCAAGACGGAAGCTGTGGGACTCCAACTACAGGATGTAGCGAGCATCTGGTATCGGAATGAACTCCGACTCCAGGACAAGCAGCTCGACTGGGACACTTTCAAGAAGCTGTCCCGCAGGAAGTTCTTCCCGACATCAGAGATGCGGGACATGGAGAGGCAATTCCAGGACCTGAAGCAGGGAAGCATGACGGTCAGCGAGTATGCGGTAGAGTTCGGCCGACTAAGCCGCTTTGCCCAGAACCTGGTAGCTGACCCCAAGGATCGTGCTGAGCGATTCAGGTATGGCTTACGAGAAAAGATTCGCACCCCTGTGATCGCAGGTGGCGCGAAGACCTATGAGAGGATCCTGATCCGAGCTCAGGATATGGAGAAGAGCCAGCCTTCTTGATTCAAGAGGGAGCAACTTCCAGGGTAGTCAGAAGAGGCCCAACAACAACAACAGCAGGCCCTCGCACCACCAGCAGCATCATCATCAGTCGAGGACCAATGACAGGGCACACCAGAAGCAGATCCCTATCTGTGACTATTATAAGAGGCCAGAGCATCAGTTAAACATCTGCAGGAAGAGGCTAGGACACTGCCTAGTCTGTGGGTCTGCCACCCACCAAGTGAAGGACTGCCCCATGTCAGGCCACCGGCCCGGAACCAACCAGCAGAGAGCTCCCATGCCTACTCAGCAACAACAGTTTGGACAGCACCAGCAGAAGACTGGACGAGCTTTTGCCCTAGCAGCTGATGAGCAGGAGCCAGAGCAGGAACCCACTGCAGATGTTATCACAGGTTCTATTTATGTGTTTTCACATCCTGATCTAGCATTATTTGATTCTGGTGCATCACATAGTTTTATATCATCCAAGTTTATATCTGTACACCACATAGATTCGGGACTTAGTAAGGTGATTAGTAGGGTTATGACCGGTAGTGGACCTATACCCATCACTGAGGCTTGTAATTATCCCATAACCATCTCTGGCCATCAGTTCTCAACACCTTTACTAGTGATGCCCCTGCCCAACTATGATGTAGTCCTAGGGATGGACTGGTTAAGTGAACAGCATGCGCTGATAGATTGTCACCGAGGTTGTGTAATCTTCAGCCCACCAGGAGAACCAGAGTTTGTAATCTCTCGGGCTCCGGAAGATATGAAGAGTATTTTCTACTCCTCTATCACCGAAGAAGCCGGACCTCCTCACCCTATTATTGTAGAATTTATGGACGTCTTTCCAGATAGTCTTCCAGGATTGCCGCTGGATCGAGGTGTGGAATTCACCATCGATCTAGTACCCGGCTCTTTCCCTATCTCTCGGGGATGCTACAGAGTCAACCCTAAGGAGGCTTAGGAGATGAAAGATCAGATCGACGAGCTGAAGTCGCAAGGATTTATCAGAGACGGAGCTTCACCCTGGGGAGCACCAGTTTTGTTCGTGTCCAAGAAGGATGGAACCGTGCGGATGTGCATTGACTACCGGGCGCTGAAAAATATCACCATCAAGAACAAGTACCCCTGTCCCGGATCGACGACCTGTTTGATCAACTGAGTGGAGCCAAGGTATTTTCAAAGATAGATCTCAAATCAGGCTACCATCAAATCAAGGTCAGAAAGGAGGATATTCCTAAGACGACGTTCAACACCAAGTATGGACAATTTGAATTCTTGGTCATGCCATTTGGACTGACAAATGCTCCTGCGGTATTCATGAACCTCATGAACAAGGTTTTCTATGAATATCTAGATCAGTTTGTTGTTGTCTTTATCGATGACATACTGATCTACTCGAAGACGGAGGAAGAGCATGAAGAGCACTTGAGGAAAGTGCTGAGTACCTTGAGGAAGGATAAGCTTTATGGTAAGCTATCCAAATACGAATTCTTTTTAGACAAAGTAGAATTTTTGGGCCATGTTGTCACAGAAAAAGGAATTTCGGTGGATCCAAAGAAGATAACTGCTATTGAGAAGTGGACTGCACCAAGCTCGGTTGCAGAGATCAGGAGCTTTTTGGGACTAGCTGGCTAGTAACGAAAGTTCGTGAATGATTTCTCCAAGATTGCTGAGCCAATGACGAAGCTTACCAGGAAGAATGAAGAGTTTATATGGTCTGAAGCATGCCAGTCAGCTTTTGAGGAACTGAAGAAGAGGCTCACAACTGCGCCGATACTTGCGCTACCCGCAGATATCGGTGGTTTCTCAATCTATAGTGATGCTTCCAAAAAAGGACTGGGCTGCGTTCTTCAACAACACGAGAAAGTGATTACCTATGCATCTAGACAATTGCGGACTCATGAGAAGAACTACCCCACACATGACTTGGAGCTTGCAGCGGTGATATTTGCTTTGAAGCTATGGAAGCACTACCTGTATAGAGAGAGAGTAGAAATATTTACGGACCACAAAAGTCTGAAATATGTTTTCACTCAGAAGGAGCTGAACATGAGACAAAGACGATGGCTGGAGCTAATGAAGGATTTTGATATCAACCTGTAGTATCATCCGGGTAAGGCTAATGTTGTTGCAGATGCACTTAGTCGATACCCAATGGCGATGTTCTTGAACAAGGAGCGCCATTTGCTGGAGGACATGGAGAAGCTTGAATTGGAAATTGTACTGCCCGAGGAGGAAATAAAAAAACTTGGAAGAGAAGCCATCGTACCAGAAGATGAGTCATCATTGATGCAGCTGCAAGTGCATTCGAGTCTTATAGACAGGATCAAGGAGACACAATTCCAAGATGAGACACTTTGCAAACTCAGAGACCAAGTGCTGGCAGAAACACTTGAAGGATTCTCAATCTCCAGCGATGGAGCATTGAAGAATGGTACAAGGCTTTGCATACCAACTGGCGAACTGAGGGACGAGCTGATGCAAGAAGCGCACCAGTCGCAGTATTCCATACACCCTGGAGCCAACAAGATGTACCAGGATATGCGGACTATAGTATGGTGGTATGAAATGAAGAAGGACATATCCAGGTATGTGGCTAGATGTTTAATTTGTTAGCAAGTTAAAGCTAGCAGGCAGAGACCAGCAGGATTATTGCAGCCGCTTGACATTCCGGAGTAGAAATGGGAGCACATAACGATGGATTTTGTATCGGGACTGCCTCGATCCCAAGGAGGGAAGGATGCCATCTGGATTATAGTGGATCGACTGACGAAGTCAGCTCACTTTATCCCCTTCAAGGTTGGTTTATCCACCGAGAAGTTGGCAGTACTGTACATGCGACACATCTACCGGATTCATGGAGTTTCGGTAAGTATCGTATCTGACAGAGATACCAGATTTATATCTCACTTTTGAAAGAGTTTGCATGACAGCTTGGGAACCCAACTGAAGTTCAGCACCGCCTACCACCCTCAGACTGACGGGCAATCAGAGAGAACAATCCAGACGCTAGAAGATATGCTGAGATCCTGTGTCTTAGAATTTGGAGGATCTTGGGAAGACTATTTGCACTTGGTAGAGTTCTCTTACAACAACAGCTACCAAGCTAGCATCGGGATGACACCGTTCGAGGCACTCTATGGACGTCGTTGCCGCACCTCTCTTGCCTGGGACAACGTCGGAGAACGAGTGTTGCTTGGACCTGAGATGGTGACCAAAGCAGCAGAGAAGGTGAGAATGATCAGAGACAAGCTCCGGATAGCCCAAGACAGACAAAAGCATTGGGCGATTGCAACAGACGGCCTTTGGAGTTTGAAGCAGACGACAGTGTATTTGTGAAGATCTCGTCTACCAGAGGAATAATTCGTTTCGGCAGAGCAGAAAAATTGAGCCCCAGGTATATTGGTCAATTTGAAATACTTAACAGGATTGAAGAAGTGGCTTATCGGGTGGCTCTACCCCCAAGTCTCAAAGGCGTCCACAATGTCTTCCACGTCTCGCAGCTGAGACGCTACATCCCAGACCCAAGCCATATCTTGGACCATTCAGAGCTGGAGATTGGACCTAGCCTCACAGTGCCGGAGAAACCAGTGGCAATTTTGGACCGAGGCGAGAAGAGGACCAGGAACACCGTGACGCCAATAGTCAGAGTGATGTGGCAGCACAACTCACCAGGCGAGTCGACCTGGGAGCGAGAAGACCAGATACGGGAGCAATACCCGTACCTGTTTGAGACTTGAGGTAATCCCTAACCTTACTTTAATTTCGAGGACAAAATTTTCTAAGAAAGGAAGATTGTGAAACCCATATCTTTTGTTATTAATTATTAAATATTGTTTTAGTATTATTATTATTAGTATTTCTAAAATTATCATTATTATTATTATTAAATATTTTTGGAGTGCAAATAATTTCGAAAATATAATAACATGGCTTTTTGAGCTCAGACCCAGATCCGAGTTCGAACCCAGACCCAGGCCTGAGCCCGAACCCAATCCCATTCTTAATTCTAATTTTGACTTGGTTTATAAAAAGAAAAAATAATAATAATTAGTCAGCTGGTCCCGTAGGACCATCACCCCACTCTTCTCTCTGGACCACACATTCTTCTACTCACCCCACTTTTCTCCAACGTATACTAACCACCTCCCCTTATTTATTTCCACCTCACCCCACTCCTCTCTTCACAGTGAATTTTCTTCCAAACCCTCCTCACGAGCAGAGAGAAAAACTCCCTTCATCTCTTCTTCACAGATCAAGCTCTCACCCCAAAACTCTTCTCTCCTCACCATCTTCCCCAAACCCATCACCCCCAAAACCCCCTGTCCGCGGCCGCCCTCCCCGCGCTTCACCCGAGCGCTCCGACCGACCATCTCTGGCCTGCGCTCCGGCGACCCACTCCAGCGGAGCCGCCCCCTTTTGCGCGGCCGACCGCCGACCCGCTGTCCCGTCGGCTCCCTCCGACGTCGACGTCTTCCGTCTCCCTGCCGAGCTCCTCTCGGCAACCGCGACAGCGCGCCCCGGCAGCCCTATGGCCTACTGCCCTAGCTCGCTGCCCTTTGGCGAGTTTTCCCTACTGTTTATTCCTGTCGTGCCCTAGTTCTGAGTTTTTGGCGTTCTTCGTCAACGCTGCTGATTTCAGCGCTGACCGGGGGATTACTATGCTGTTTCGGAGCTCTTTTCTTTCTATTTCATCTGAGAGCTCTAGCCGAGCAATCCGAGGTATAACCCATGTCCTACTATTTTTATTATCTTAGTCGATGATGAAATGGTCCCCGATTCCCTTTGGGAATCCGGTTTTATTGACGTCGTAATTTTTCTGTACTTTCGGAAAGGTCCTGTGAATTATTTTGGATTCCCGAAATATTTCGGGAATTGATTTTTGGTATGTTTTAGCTTTCCGAATTTTTTCGGGAACGTTCTATGATTTGTGGAATTGGAATCGAACTTCCGAAATTATTTTGGGTCGTCCCGATTACTCTGTGGATTGGTTGTGGATTTTATATATATATAAATTCGGGTTTTTCCCTAGTTTGGGACTTGCAGGAAAATTAACGGCGCCATTTTCCAGTTTTTTGGTTGACCAAAAATAGAGGAGATCCTGCCCGATTTTTTCGTAAATCCTGAATTATTTTAAAAATGAATTTAAAATGATTTTCAGAATTTTATTTGATATTTGATTTTGGGTGACGACCATATCGGTCAATGGACCCGGCTAAGTGCAAACGAAACCGGCCCCGCCCGGACGTTGAGGTAAATAGCCAAAATGAGGATCGGACCATATCTGAGACTTATACTTTTTACCTTTAATTTTTACTATTAATTTCTGTTTAAACTTTATTTAATATTTTCAGTTTAGGACTAACGTTAGTCTTATCTTATTTCAATTTATGTAAATAAATTATAATGGGCATAATCCCAGCTGGCTGGTCTGTGACTGTAATAGCTTAGATTTTCTGTCATTTTCTGGTTTTGCGAGTTTTTATTATTTAACGATTAAAATGACTAAAAAGTATTTTCGTATAAAATTAATTAATATTTTCTCTCCTAAAAATTGACAGGTTTATTATTAATTAAAAAGTCATGTATTTCTCACTAAATAAGAAAAACTAGCTTTATATTTATATTTATAAAAAAAATACCAAGTTTTCCTAAAAATTTGGCATCGATGATGTTTTCCCTAATTCAAAGTTAAAACGATCACTTTTCCCTCGTATTAAATCAACGCACAAATAATCGTGTTTTTCTGTGTTTGGTTAATTTAAGAACTAAAATTGGACTAGGACGCAAATAGAGATTACAACTAGCATAGCTATGTTGGTAAACCTGACAACTGAGTCTATCTCTCGAATGTAGGAATTCGAGGACAACTCTAACTTCCTGCCTCGAAGTCGTCTACCTCTCCAGTCATTTTCATTGAGGCAAGTATAGTTTATGTTAGTTTACAGTTATTTATTTAATCACTTTACTGCAATTTTAAACCACGATGCAAACACGAAACTCTCTCCGAGAGTACTGTACTGTAACTACAGGGGACTGGGGAATAGCGTAATGATTATGACCACTACTGTAACAAAAACCCTTATCCTTCCTGTAACAAACCTAAGCAGGTCATATTTCATTACCTGTTCAAATCACTGTTTTTATTGTAACAAACTGTTCCTGTTTTAAAACTGTTTAGAACTGCATGATTTTATTACTTATTTAACTGTTTAAAAGTTAGCATGAATTGTACTTTGCTCTCTCCTGACTGGAGATATAGTTTTAGGGGATGTTGAGAATGCTGAGCTGTGTTACAACAGCTATCATGACCCTGTGTTGTACCCAGTTGTGCTGCCAGAGTCCCCGCAGGAGGACGATGGGACTGAGGCCGATGACCCGGCTGCTAGATAGATTTTATTTCTGCATTGTTCTTTCATTTCAAAATCTGTATTTTCTTTTAGAACAGTTTCATTTGTATTTAAATTTCAGTTTAATAAAGTTTATTTTCCGAAGTTGAGTTGTGACAAATATAGTGTTGTTGTATGGTTACCTGCTACTGAACAGCTTACTGCCGTCGTCTCAACAACGGTGCAGGCTGGGCATGATCCGACTAGACCCAGATTATTGGGATCGGGTCGTGACACCCTGGACGGTTGCCTTGTTGCCATGGGCCAGGGCCGACCCTGAGTGTGCGTCACTTTGAACTATTTTTTGGGATGGATGGAAAGTTATCTTCATGATGGATCTGTTACTATTATGGACTCGAGATGATAGGATGATAGATGGGAAGGAGGTGGTGGTAAATTTGCTTGACGAAGGACCCTGGCTTGTACAAGTACAAGTGGGATCCGCTAACGTATTAGGAATAAATAAATAAAATTAACTTGAAAGGCAGGGTGCAACTCCAACGGTTGGGTTGGTCCAGGTTTGAGTTCAACCCGAGGACAACGCGAATAAGTCTAGCTCAAGCCCAAGTCAACCTGACCTCGGGTTCAACATGTGAAGCCCAAGACCGAGCCTGGAGGAATAGTAAATGAACTCAAGTTCCTCGGGTTGGGCTCGAGTTGGTTGAGTACATCGGTTTATTGGGCTCTAATATGATATTTAAAATAACTTTAAACAAGATTAATAGTAAACACATAATCAAATAGTAATCAAGCCTCAATCATTACAAAATACAAACCGAAATGAGATTTAAGATAAGGAGTTGAATATTTTGGGTAGAGAAATTTAAGCTTTAAACTATTTATTTAAGAAGTATAAACATTGTATATATAAAAAAAAAATATATAATATATGTGTGTGGAGTTTCGGGTTCTTTGGGTAATCCGACACATGAACCCGAACCCAACCCAATTTTTAGTTGGGTTCAAATATTTTATCCCGAATCTGAACCTGAGTCTGAATATCTTTAACCCAAATCCAAACCATTAACGGATTTATCCGATTGGGCTCGGGTTTAGCCCACCCGAGTTGTACCCCTATTGAAAGGGACGAGTATAGGAAAATGAGATGGTATTTTACTATTTTATTCAGTTACTTGTACCCTTAGTATGGGTGAGCATTATTTGGTTTTGGACGAAAAAGTGGAATGATTCTGTGAAACCCGTAATTTTAATTAATTATTTTAGTGTTATTTTTTTGTTTATTTCTGAAAATTTTAGTGTTTGGTCAACCCGTTAAACTTTATTTTATTTTTTTGTTTGCTAAATTTATTATTATTATTATTATTATTATGAAAAATAACCATATTTTAGAAAAATATTATTAATCCTGGAATTTTTGTAGGTTGGACCAGACCTGTCCCGAACCCGTTTCAGACCCGTTTCAGGAAACTCAATTTAGTTTTTTCGAAATAATCTTTTGAGTATTTATTATAAAAATATATTATAATTTTTTCTTTAATAAATAAAATAAATAAATAATTGGTATTAAAACTTTCTTTCTTTACTTCAGCCAGAATAAATCCTTTCACTTAACTATTATTAAAAACCTCTTTATTCTTTCCAATTGCTTCATTCAGCTAAAAGGAAAGAACTTTTTCCTTTCTTCTCCCAACGTACGACCCTTCGGTTTCCGAGCGTTAGCCGTTCTGCTGTGCCCCCTCAGTTCCCCTTCCCGAACGTTCGAGCCTCCTCGGCTCCCGTAACCCCAGGTGCTCACCCTATATAAACCCTCTCCTCTCATTCTCACTTCATTTATCACACCCAAACCCTCTCTCCCAAAACCCATGTGCCATAATTTTCGAGTCATGCTCTTCCGGAGATCATCCGGCGAACCCGATGCCGCCTCCCTCCGGCGTACCACCCGCGGCCACCCGATCCTGCGCGACTCCCCTGCGCGACCCCTCTCGGCCAACCGAGCCATCCCGTCGTTTTCCCGCGACCGCACACCGCCGCCGACCGCCCAGGTCATCCCCCAACGCCTCTCGTCGCTGCCGTGCGCTCCTCCTGTGTGCTACTGTTCCCGTGTCCTGGTTGCTGTCCAGATCTGTGGCACGTCTCACTGTCCGCGTGTTCCTGGATCATTCCAAGTCCGCAGAATTCTTTTTCTCTATAAATTCACCTGAGAGCTCTAGCCGAGCAACTCAAGGTATATTTTTGTTGTCCCCGTTTCTGTTCTGTAGTCTATGATGAATTTTGGTCCACGAATTTTCTCGGGAATTCAGTCTTTGGTTTACGTCTTGGTTTTTGGAATTCCAGAAACCATTTTGGTTCTGTGGTTTCATCGAATTGTCGGAATTTTCGAGATTTGATTCGAAAAAGTTTCTCTATTCGGAATTTTCGTTTAAATTTAGAATTTCGAAAATTTGTTTTTGATGGTTTGATTTCGGAATTTTCGAGATTGTCTCAGAAAAGTTCATGGGATTTTTGGATTAGTATTTAATTCGGATTTATTCGAATGATAGTTTATTTGCAGTGGTGTTCCGATCCTATTTTGGGTTTTTCGAATATTTTCGGGAATGTTTATGTGGATTACAAATTTTATATAAATAGCTTCTGGAATTACTTATGGGTTTTCCCTGGTTTGGGACAATTTTACTGGTTGTGTTTTTGGCATTTTTCCAGTTTTCGGTTATCCCAAAAATAGAGGGAATGCTGCCAAAATTTTATAAAATTTATAAAGGAATATTTTTATCGATTTTCGAATATATTTTATAAAATAGATTTTTGGGCGACGACCATATCGGTCAAGGGCCCTTAGCGAAATTCAAACGAAATTGGTGTTACCCGAACGTTGAGACATTAGCTATTTTGACAATTGGACCAAATCTGAGACTCGTATTATATTTTAATTTATTAATCTTATTTTATAATTAAATTGTAGGAAATTTTAGGACTAACCAATATTTTTTTTCTTATTTAAATTCATGTAAGAAGTCTGTAAAGGGCATAAGCCAAGCTTTTATTACTTTTTGTGGCTTTGTAATAAGTTAGTGTAGTTTTATTCTTTTATGGTTTGTGGTTGGCGTAAACTAATTATTTTATAGAAAATCAGTATTATTCTCTCATATTAAGTAAATTAGGAAAAACTACAAGTTATTATTTAAACAAATTTCACATTTTTCCTCATTTAAAGAAAAATATTAATTTTAAATATAATATAATGAAATACAAAGTTTTATCAAATAAATTGGAAAATACGATTTTTTCCAATAAAAAGTTAAATTGACTTTTCTTCGTAAGTTAGAAACTCACCTCAATAAGCGTTCTAAAGTAGAGTTGTAAATAACATAAAATTTGATTAGGACAAATTCTAGAGATTGTAACTAGCACACCTAGATATGGATTGAATATTGGTGCTAAGTCAGAAAATTCTCAATTGTAAGGTTTCGAGGACTATACTAGCATTATCCCGGAACCAACATCGAATCCAGTCATAAACAAAGGCAAGTACATTTTGTGTTAGTTTATAATTATTTAGTAATCGTTTTATTGCAAGTTTAAACTACGATACAACACGGAACTCTCTTTGAGAGCATTAACTGATGGACTGTTGGGTACTGGGGGAGTAGTGTAATGATTATGACCACATCCAAAGTAGTATAATGACTGTGTTAGCTTACCCCTCAAACACACGGGGATAAGCCATATCGTATCAGTATGATACAACTGTACAACCCAATCTGGTCATATTTATTACCTATTCATGTCACAATGTTTTAACTGCTGGAAAACTATTTATTTCAAATTGTTTAAAAGTGCATAACTCTATTATTATTTCAATTGTTGGATTATCATGAATTGTACTTTGCTCCCTCCTGACTGGAGATAACATTTTTAGGTTCTATGGACGATACTGAGCTACTGATAAGTAGCTACTATGATCCTGAGCTGTACCCGACTGTTCTACCAGAGGATGATGATGAGGAGACTGCTAATTAGATTTATTTCCAGTTTATGATTATGTGAAAAACAAAATATTTATTTCATTTGTGGTTTGCATTTGAAACTTAGTGTTGGACAAGACTTTAATTATCCAAGTATTAAAAGTTGTGGCAATTAGAATTATGTTGTTGATTACCTGCATGAGTGATACAGCTTACTGCAGCCGTCTCATCAACGGTGCAGGCTGGGCATGATCTGATTCGACCCAAGAAATTGAGACCGGGTCGTGACATGGTTTTAGTGGTGGCCCATGCTGGTCCGATCAACAACTTAGAAAAAACATATCTAGAAACATTTAGAACACTAGAATATTAATTTGTCACAACATAAGACCGAAATATATTATAAATAAATATTTTTGTTTGTTAGAGACTGGTAGGCTACATTGCTTATGTTTATATCCTAAACCTTCCAGAATATGGCCACAAATCCTGCTGGCGATGGGATGTCATCACCCGATCATACCCCACCTCCTCAACCAAGTCTGGGTTTTACACCCCATCAGCTGACCGACCGTCCCCATAATGCACTTCGTGGGAGTATGCTGCTACAACGGTGGATCCATCATCTTTCCAGACTGAGCTGCAGCCCCCTGTGGTGGTACCCACTCTAGCTGCCCTACCGGTGCCTGTGGACCCCACCGACCTCGTAGGTCTGCTACGAGGAGTGCTAGAAGCCCAAAGAGCTTAAACGGAAGCTCATCAAGAGCAAACCGCGATTATGAGGGAAAAATGGAGAATGCTCATAACGTGGCTATGGCTGCTCTGGGAGAGGAGAAGCAGCTCAACTTGAACCAAGGTATGCCAAGGTAAACATAAATCTAAGGGATTAATTTATGTAACATTAAGGCCATTTAAATTAATAGGGATCATATTGCTAAGGTGGACGATATTGAGAGTTTCAAGAAGCAGAACCCTCGACCCTTCAAGGGAACCGAGGGAATCGTCTATGCCGACGAATGGCTCGACAGCATGGAGCGTCTCCTAAGCGTCGCTCGACTTCCAGAAGACCTAAAGGCTGAAGTAGTAGGACCCCAACTGCAAAATATAGCAAGCACCTGGTATCAGAATGAACCCCGACTCCAGGACAAGCAGCTTGACTGGAATACCTTCAAGAGGTTGTTCCAGAGAAAGTTCTTCCCAACATCAGAGTTGCGGAAGATGGAAAGGTAATTTCAAAACCTGAAGCAAGAAAATATGACTGTTGGAGAATATGTGACAGAATTCGGCCAACTCAGCCGTTTCGCCAAGAATTTGGTAGCTGACCCTGATAATTGTGCTGAAAGGTTCAGATATGGGCTGAGAGAAGAGATCCGCACCCATGTGATCTCAGGCGGTGCTAAGACTTATGAAAGGATCCTGGAGCGAGCTCGGGATATAGAGAAGAGTCAACCCGTTCGCTCAAAGAGGGATTATCCTGGAACTAGCAACTTCCAGGGTAATCAGAAGAAGCCCAACAACAACAACAACAACAACAACAACAGGCTTTCGCACCACCAGCAGACGAGAAATACTGATAGAGCACCTCAGAGGCAGATCCCTGTCTATGATTTTTGCAAGAGGCCAGGACATCAGTCGAACATATGCAGGAAGAGGCTAGGACACTGTCTAGTCTGTGGGTCTGCCACCCACCAAGTGAAGGACTGCCCCTCGTCGATGCACCGGACTGGAGCAACTCAGCAGAAAGGTCCTCTACCCACTCAACAACAACAGTTTGGGCAGCATCAACAAAAGACTGGGCGAACTTTTGCCCTAGCAGTAGATGAGGCGGAGCCGGAGCAGGAATCAACTGCGGATGTTATAACAGGTTCTATTTATTTGCATTCCTACCATGCCTTAGCTTTATTTGATTCGGGTGCATCACACAGTTTTATAGCAACAAAAATCATCTCTGCACATCACATAGTTACGGGCTTTAGCAAACAGATATGTAGAGTCATGACCGGTGGAGGACCCCTACCCATCACTGAGACCTGTAACTGCCATGTCACCATATCAGGCCACCAATTCATAGCAACTTTGCTTCTGATGCCCTTACCCAACTATGATATAGTCCTTGGGATGGACTGGTTGAGTAAGCAGCATGCGTTGATAGATTGTCACAGAGGATGTGTAGTCTTCAGCCCACTTGGAGAGCCGGAGTTTGAAATTTCTCGGACTCCGGAGGATATGGAGTGTGTTACTTACACCTCTATCACAGAAGAACCCGGACCTCCCTATCCTATCATAGCAAAATTTATGGACGTCTTCCCTGAAAGTCTTCTCGGGTTATCCCCAGATCGAGACATAGAGTTCACCATTGACCTAGTCCCCGGCTCTTTCCCTATTTCTAAGGGATGCTACAGAGTCAACCCGAAGGAGGCCAAGGAGATGAAGGATCAGATCAATGAATTGAAGGCCCTTAGATTTATTAGAGATGGAACTTCACCCTGGGGAGCACCTCACTACAAAAAGAGAGCTTTTGGGACGTCATTATTAGAAACGCTAATCTAAAAAGTCCTAAAAACTTAATATTTAGGATGCTTATTCATTTTGTAACAAAAAATAATATTATTTAGGACAGACTTCTAAATGGATCATAATAATGTACCTTTTTTTGAGACTACGAATTATTTTTGTCCCAAATAAACTTTTGGGTCATCCTAATAAAACTTGGCGGGAAAGAAAAATAATTGACCGCCCAAATTTTTGGCCCATCCCATTTATTCTTTATTTTATATTTTAATTTTTATATTAATCTTAGCCGTTTGATGTGAACGATTCAATCTGAACCATTGATAGATAAGTGTATAGAAGGAAACACATTCCCTAACATTCATTTCCCTCTCCAAGCCCTAAAGGATTCCCAAATATTCATCTCCCTCCCACGAGCCTGCCCGTGCCCTAGAGATCTAGTTTTATTTGCACTCCTCCTCTCCTCTCTTCCTCGATGGCGATTGGCAATGTCACCCCGAACTCCTCTCCCTCCTCCCCCCTCGTAGGAGCAGTCCTCCCTCTCCTCATCTGACGTCGGTGTCGTTCCGACGACCCCCGTCGATCGCCACCACTCCACCGGGCTGAGTACCTAGACCCTCCGTTGCAGTGGATGAACATTTCCTGGTCCTGTCTGTCATGCCCCGCTCCCGTAGGAGCGATCGCCCTCGCTAAGGCGTGATGCCGCACGAGCCTAGATTGTGCTCGTGCAAGGCGGGTTCCATAACGGCCGATTACAGCGGCTGCGACGGGGTCGTCGCACAGAAGTCCCGTGCCGAGACATTGATTTATAGCAGCAGAATATAAAGAAGAACACATGAACACAAGTCATTCAAAAGAATCTCTTTATTGATATTGAATACAAGATTACAGCTGTGGGCGCAAGGCCAAATTACAAGTCTCTCGTGCTCACTTTTCTCTCGATTACAAGTCACTCTGCTCTCTCATCTCTCTGAACAATACTTGAATCCAGAGGAAGCTTCGGAAGGCGATGTCCATACATTATGTCCTGTATAAGTCTTCAGATCACGCGATGTCCATACATTGAATCCGTGCGTCGACGCATCCAACCGAGCTCCGCGCCACGAGCTTCTACCTGTGCCTGCACATGAAACACTGTGTGGGTGTCAGTACCACTATACTGGTGGAGTGAGCTTCTCGCCCACCCATACAAAACCTACACGTTTCATTTACTTTGTGTAACATAAACCCTTTCGATTGTCTTTCTAGTCTTGCCTTAGGTTCAGTTTTAGGACCGGCGCCTTGGCGCAACTTGTGTGTCAAAACCATCCCGTGCTTGTAATGTCACGTTAACTCATACTTGTCACTAGACTACTCCACGTGCCAACAACGTTAGCCTATCAAGTCGTGTTTGCCTTACGGCCAAAATCAGGGACGCAACTACACGAAGGACTCCATTCCCTTGCTTGCGTGGTCGACACACCGACTTATACTTATCTTTTGTGCAAAACTCTGGGACGTAACGACTCGGTCGTGCCATACTCGATTTGTGCTTCAATATCACCGAGGCAGTGCCTCCTCGCTTAGTCTCGTATACACTTGTGTTGTGACAATGCGGCCGTGCCTCATAACTCAACGTAACTTCACACAACATGCCCTACGGCCCTTTTTGACTTAACTCGCAACTTAATAGTCGACGCCACATCTCGTACCGAAGCACGTCGCCTTCGCTGTAGCCAAATCTTAGGCTCAGACATTGTGTCTTTTTAACTCATACATATTCAACTCAATCCAAAGGCACCTACGCGGATTGCCGCCCGTGCCGACACATCTATATGAATGGTCAATGGCCTATCCAGCCATATTGGACGTAGCCTGGTAATACAGGACCCCTGCAACGCAGGTAGCAAGCCCCGATGCAGGTCCCCGTCTTACCGATCGCCTAACCAGCGTTGCCTATTACCCAGCTCGGCTACAACCAGTTTCTTCCTAGGCCGAGTCGGTCCCGTGGCCCCGGGGTGCCGCTCGAAGAAACCAACTCTTGTCGACAAGTCGTCCATGACCACGCGCCTACGCTAACTTCTAGACTTAACGTAATGCAAGGTCATATTATATTCATTAAGTTATTTTGCCATACTCTTTCATTCACACTTCCTTTGCAGAGCCCAAACCAGGGTTGCCTCGGCGACTGAACCGCAGTCCCGATATACTTTCTCTCGGCGACTCACCATCGTTTAGACTTAACATTCTTTTGAACTCAGGGAACGGCTACTGCATAGCCTTCCAACTTAACTTGAACATAACGTGTTTCCTTAAGTATCGACCAACCGTGGCTAACTTTCTACTGAACCAACCGTGGCTCGTGCCTTAAACCGACTCGTGTTCTACACGACGCTATCGCCCAAGTCATACTTCATATGAAGGGCCTTGGGATCGTGGGACTATTTAACTTGACAACCGCAGAATGAGCGGGACAGCACTTAGAAATGACTTAGATCGACCGGCATAACTATGCCTAACTCACTCAAGCCTACAACTTAACCCAAGGGACGAGCAAAGTCTATGCCAAGCCTTGTGGGACAGAATCGTGCATGCTTTAGCAAGCATTTGTGCGGGCGACGCCTATGACTTAGGCTAACTCTCAGCACTCGCACCGAAGACCAACTTTCCTTCTCCCAAGCCACGGGACGAAGGACCGAGTGTCATTTTCAAAGCACGCCGTGCACCAACTCTAAGCCTACAGTGGGACGTTTTCCATGTTCTAACTCGATTCAAACCGTCGGGATTATTCCCTTAGCTATGTGGATGCGTAGCTTTTATTTATCAAGCCTAACTTGTGCAAGTTGAAAACACGATTTATTATGTGAAGGCAAAGATGAGGAGAGTTCACCGAAACTACCCCACTTGAGCGATGTCTCCGAGCAAGCCGTTGCAAGGCTAAGGCCGAACGCCGTCGGCGTTTCGATTCCTCCGATTGACTTTGCGGGACGGGGCACTACATCATACACCACTCAGAACAAGTCTCGTCCTCGAGACTTTCCTGAAGGCAAGCTACCCTACCATTTCTATGGCCAAGACTTAATCGTGCCTGGGCACGGAACTATCGTACGCACTTCGCCTACGCGTTTCTTCGATTTCGAGCCACGCTCGCACTATTATAAATCTTTCCTTTAACACGATTTCAAGATCTCGACACACTCCCATCTTTCAAGCTTTGCTTGAACTCGTCGCATCACTTGGCTGGATCATGCACGTATCCCAAGCGTCCCCAAAATACATGCATTCAGCCAAGCCGCATGATATAAAATTTGTCATTCTCACTCGAGTCGCATCGTGCACATACCCAGGCGTCCCTGAAATATATGCATGTCTGCCGAATCTCGTGAGCAGGGTTTCCTATATTCGTGATTCACGCTATCCATCCATGCCAATCCTCAAGATCAATCATTCCGATTGCTAACACATGAAACAGGGCGTCTCGCCTAACCGCTAGGCCATTTCGTTTCGAGGCTAAGTCAATGTCAGGATTGGAATCATAGTTCCCTAACAATAATGCCAACACTGACCCTAATTCTAGGGTCAAACCAAAGTCGATCATACGGAGTCTTCTACGTAAGCTCGCGTCACTCAAATTTCTAAACATCGAGCACGATCACCTAATTCGCATTACGGCACGCGTTGCGTATATTCAAATCCCTTCAATTCACTAATTCTAACCAATTCATGTATTCGATCACGAGGTCATCGCTCGACAATACGTTGCACCCCAATCTCACGCGAGTCCGATTATCCACGGCGGTTCGTGAATCACCACGCAACGCTCCCGCGGAATAATCATTCTCATTGGAGCGTAACTCTTGTTTGAGTTTAGACTCATTCATTCTCGATACGCAGATTGGACCTACTCAATCCTCAAGTTCAATCGACAAGCACACCAATTCATTCTAGAGTCATCTTCGCGTCAAACCACAAGTCGAAGCATACAGATTGCCACGCCATCCAAGTTCAATCACTCCCGCTGTATGAATCACCATACCAGCGCTCACGCAGAGTGATCGTCTCAAATCGGCGTGACGCATGTGCGAGGCTCCAGTTGTGCTCGCATAAGACAAGGATGTCAAAGTTGTGGTCATCGACGAAGCAAATCCAAACATTCCAGTTTTCATCCAAGCCAAGTCTATCGTTTCCTCGACACATTTTAACATCTCGATTATAACATCCATCGAAACAATGACATCTGCACGATCGTCATTTGCCGAGCCAGAGTACCCCCGAGTTATCGCATATCGATCTTTGATACGCCTCAATACCATCGACGATATGCGTAACCTGACGATCTTCCTTCGCAACCAATTTCGAGTCATGCGACTTGATGCTATTGTCCGAACTGGATCTACCACCATTCTTCGCTATTCAAGATCAAGTTCGATCGCTATTCCTCAAGCTCGTTTCAAGATCGTTGTTCAAAACTCAAGTCACATTTCATTCGAATCAATCCGAAATCGTACGCACGATCCTCTAAGTTTCCTCGATCAAGACCATTCATTTTCATTCATCGTTCCGAATCGTTTTCTAACTCGCGTTGCTCATTCACAAATTGTCCGAACGAGATGCTCGTTCGGGACATTCGAAGTCATGACCAACTAAGCGTGACGCGTTCTAAGGCTTTGCGCGATCGCATCGCCTCGCCGACATACTCGTAATCCTCAATATTCACTCGAAGAATTTCCAAGACGAACCATACACCACTCGGATTCGAGCCACTCGACTAGTCGCCAACACTCATTCTTATTCTTCTCTGAACCTATCACATACACCACTCGGATTCAAGCCATACGATCTAGTCCTCAATCACATTCGCGTCACTCGCTAAGACATCCTTTAGATTCGTTCGACGAATCGCTAGTGTAGTCGCTCGCGTCATACCGACGTACTAAGTCGTTCGTACTATTTCCTCGAAATCCAAATTAATCTTCCGTGTACGCCTAAGCGTTAGTCCGATAGCGTTCCTATCGACAGACACTCTAACTGCATCTCCGTTCCCGACCGAACGATACTTAATATCGCTCGCAACTCGTCGCACCAAGGGTCGAGGTGCGCGACGCGAAACACAACTTAGCCAAAAGGCCGTGTGCATGGCCATCCTGTGCGGACTATATTCCGAGTTTGCACACTCATTTGCTAGGGTCGATATTGGACTAATTAGGCATGCACGCGACTTGTTAACATTAGCACATATTTTCTATCGAGTCAAGTTTGCAACGTTCGGCACAAAGGCCCTATCGATGCATTTGGCAATGGCCTATCGATGCGTTAGATTTGAACGCTTGTACGAGCTTTCAAAAATATTTAGACTTATTGTATGGATATGCCGAGGGACATTTGAGAGAGAGCACACCAACGATAACAACTTGCGGAAGCAACAGAGTTTTGCGGAAACATCGAAGTTAATGAATTCAATCGACGGTCCAAGGACGTAAAGCCGTGCACTGATACCATTATGTCACGCCCTGCTCCCGTTGGAGCGATCGTCCTCGCTAAGGCGTGATGCCGTACGAGCCTAGATTGCGCTCGTGCAAGGCGGGTTCCATAACGGCCGATTACAGCGGCTGCGACGGGGTCGTCGCACAGAAGTCCCGTGCCGAGACATTGATTTATAGTAGCGGAATATAAAGAAGAACACATGAACACAAGTCATTCAAAAGAATCTCTTTATTGATATTGAATACAAGATTACAACTGTGGGCACAAGGCCAAATTACAAGTCTCTCGTGCTCACTTTTCTCTCGATTACAAGTCATTCTGCTCTCTCTCATCTCTCTGAACAATACTTGAATCCAACGGAAGCTTCGGAAGGCGATGTCCATACATTATGTCCTGTATAAGTCTTCAGATTATGCGATGTCCATACATTGAATCCGTGCCTCAACGCATCCAAGCGAGCTCCACGCCACGAGCTTCTACCTGTGCCTGCACATGAAACACTGTGTGGGTGTCAGTACCACTGTACTGGTGGAGTGAGCTTCTCGCCCACCCATATAAAACCTACACGTTTCATTTACTTTGTGTAACATAAACCCTTTCGATTGTCTTTCTAGTCTTGCCTTAGGTTCAGTTTTAGGACCGGCGCCTTGGCGCAACTTGTGTGTCAAAAAAACTATCCCGTGCTTGTAATGTCACGTTAACTCATACTTGTCACTAGACTACTCCACGTGCCAACAACGTTAGCCTATCAAGTCGTGTTTGCCTTACGGCCAAAATCAGGGACGCAACTACACGAAGGACTCCATTCCCTTGCTTGCGTGGTCGACACACCGACTTATACTTATCTTTTGTGCCAAACTCTGGGACGTAACGACTCGGTCGTGCCATACTCGATTTGTGTTTCAATATCACCGAGGCAGTGCCTCCTCGCTTAGTCTCGTATACACTTGTGTTGTGACAACGCGGCCGTGCCTCATAACTCAACGTAACTTCACACAACATGCCCTACGGCCCTTTTTGACTTAACTCGCAACTTAATAGTCGACGCCACATCTCGTACCGAAGCACGTCGCCTTCGCTGTAGCCAAATCTTAGGCTCAGACATTGTGTCTTTTTAACTCATACATATTCAACTCAATCCAAAGGCACCTACGCGGATTGTCGCCCGTGCCGACACATCTATATGAATGGTCACTGGCCTATCCAGCCATATTGGACGTAGCCTGGTAATACAGGACCCCTGCAACGCAGGTAGCGAGCCCCGATGCAAGTCCCCGTCTTACCGATCGCCTAACCAGCGTTGCCTATTACCCAGCTCGGCTACAACCAGTTTCTTCCTAGGCCGAGTCGGTCCCGTGGCCCCGGGGTGCCGCTCGAAGAAACCAACTCTTGTCGACAGTCCATGACCACGCGCCTACGCTAACTTCTAGACTTAACGTAATGCAAGGTCATATTATATTCATTTAGTTATTTTGCCATACTCTTTCATTCACACTTCCTTTGCAGAGCCCAAACCAGGGTTGCCTCGGCGACTGAACCGTAGTCCCGATATACTTTCTCTCGGTGACTCACCATCGCTTAGACTTAACATTCTTTTGAACTCAGGGAACGGCTACTGCATAGCCTTCCAACTTAACTTGAACATAACGTGTTTCCTTAAGTATCGACCAACCGTGGCTAACTTTCCACTGAACCAACCGTGGCTCGTGCTTTAAACCGACTCGTATTCTACACGACGCTATCGCCCAAGTCATACTTCATATGAAGGGCCTTGGGATCGTGGGACTATTTAACTTGACAACCGCAGAATGAGCGGGACAGTACTTAGAAATGACTTAGATCGACCGGCATAACTATGCCTAACTCACTCAAGCCTACAACTTAACCCAAGGGACGAGCAAAGGCTATGCCAAGCCTTGCGGGACAGAACCGTGCATGCTTTAGCAAGCATTTGTGCGGGCGACGCCTATGACTTAGGCTAACTCTCAGCACTCGCACCGAAGACCAACTTTCCTTCTCCCAAGCCACGGGACGAAGGACCGAGTGTCATTTTCAAAGCACGCCGTGCACCAACTCTAAGCCTACAGTGGGACGTTTTCCATGTTCTAACTCGATTCAAACCGTCGGAATTATTCCCTTAGCTATGTGGATGCGTAGCTTTTATTTATCAAGCCTAACTTGTGCAAGTTGAAAACACAATTTATTATGTGAAGGCAAAGATGAGGAGAGTTCACCGAAACTACCCCACCTGAGCGATGTCTCCGAGCAAGCCGTTGCAAGGCTAAGGCCGAACGCCGTCGGCGTTTCGATTCCTCCGATTGACTTTGCGGGACGGGGCACTACACTGTCCGTCGATTGCATCTTCCTCGTTCTCGGAGTCCGCTTCTTCCTCATCTCGCACCTCTTCTTCTTCTCCCCCCCAGCCATAACAGGTTCGGCTTCTTTCTATTTTTTAGGGTTTTCCTCTCCCAATTTCCTTCTTTTTATTTATGGTTTACTCATACTCTAATTTTTTTTCTCGTTTAAAACCTCTACATATCTACGGAGACACACGGCTGAACCACTAGACTCATGTTTGATTTCTTCTTCTTGTTCCACCAATTTTACATAAGAAAATTGATTTTAATTTGACATATGAGTTCTTGGTTTAATTTGATATTAATTTGTGTTTATATTAGTATTTAACAAATTGTCATGATATTATACTTTGGACTCGAATTAGATAAATTACTTCATGCATGATCAACACACTATAATTATTTTTTGTTGTTGCTTTTTTCCCCTATAAAAGTGGAAGTCTTTATGTTTGGGAGAATACTACATCATATAAATATTAAATAGTATGGACACTTGTATTGAGAGGTTTTTGCTTTAGCATTTGTATTGGCTTCGTACATGGAATATTTTTTTTATCCCTCTTTGGGATTTTGCTACTATCACCAGCATGTGAGTGGACAGCCTCCGACACTATATATTGAGTTATTATTTAGATGGCAGGATTGAGTTATTATTTAGATAGCAGGACTGGACTATGGAATTTCCTTTATATTCCTACCAATATGTGCATGTTTGGTTGTGTTAACACCAATTTTTACTATAGCTTGTTTCTGTGTGAATGGTTCTGAGAACATTAAGTTTTAGGAAGCAAAAAATTACTACTTTTTTCCTGATATAATATTGTATCATATATAGAGATTAAGGTGTATTCATTATTTACTACTTTAACTCTGCTATTCAGTTCTACACTTATCATTAGTACTGATGGTAAGAAGTTTATATGTCTGACAAGGAAATAGCTTGAAAAACTATAGGCTCAATGATGCTTCAAAGTGTTCATTTATCTCATTTTAAAGGTACAAATACAAGGTTTTACTTGTTAGAAATCAATATTACAATAGGAGGTTGGTCAGCTTAGAGAGAGTGAAAGCTGAGTAATAGGAGAATGTCTAATGTTGTATATTTACGATCTGCTATATGAAGTTTGTGAATTATTTGTGTTCAAGTTCAAGGCTTGTCAAGCTTAACCAATCATCGATTAAATCTTCAACTAGAAAACGAAATCAAGAATAGAAAAAGAAATCATGAATAGACATCTCACCTTAAAAGTTCAAAAGATGGCTATTTGTGTGCTTAATAGAACAAGGCATGAGCTGTTTGAGTGTGGTAGAGTTTGAATTTAGGCAACTCGCTGTATGAAATCTTGACAAAGATATGTTATATACGCAGGAAAATAAATCTTTATTGAGACTCTTCTCTCTTCTTCCCACGAAGCTCTAGTTATAGAATTGCATATGAGCTGTGATTAGTATGACAATGTTCTCATACTAATTGACCACTGTCATCATAGTTCCTATTATGTAACACTACAAATTTTTTACATTTATATGCACTGACAGTCACCATTTCATCGCATTACTGATTCCATTATTTTTTTATCAAAGTAGTGGGGTATCTTGAGTTCTGGAACAATTTTTTTATTATCTCCACAACTTCAATTTCTTCTATTTCAATAGGAGAAACTATAGGCTTGATATGCTAAATCATCTATACTTGATGCTTATTATCTCTAAACCCTCCGGCATGTCGCAGCCGTGGCGGCGGCGGTGGGCACGGCCGCAGCGAACGTGATGCACGAGCTGCTCGAGTGCCCCATCTGCACCAACTCCATATACCCACCCATCTACCAGGTCTGAGTTCTTTAGCTCCAATTGTTTTTGATTCTGATCTATTTTGAATGTGGGTTAGTGATTGATTGTTCAATTATGTGGATGTTTAGAAGAAAAAAATGTGTCAATTACTCTCTTTTTCTTAAAAAGAATTAATTTTGACATTCACCATAAAAAAAAAGAAATTTACTGATAGAAAATGACACAATAGATTTTGTTTTTCTAGAATTAGGATTTATATATGTGCTTAGTTACATAATTTTGATAATATGAAATAATTCAAACATATTTAAAGGGGGTAGCAGCGAGGAAGAAAACAGTAAGAAGATATATTGTCGTTAGCGGTGTTATTTCTAATATTACTTTATTTTAGAAAGACAAGTTATGAATGTAGATGATGTGCTGCTGTTTATTCTCGTTGTTTCAAAATATAATGGATTTATATGTTTTTGATGGCCTATGTTTCATAAGACTCATAATTCCCAATTGCTATACATTCATGTTTATTAGTTAACATGAATGGTACTTTTTTATAAGAGTCTACGAGCAGTGCATGCATCTTGAGATTTGTTTACACAATGATTTTACAAAAGGTTTTTATCTAATTTGCTTTATACTCTAATTCTAACAAGTATCTGCAGTAAATGAAAAAATGCTGGTACTATATTTAAGGGACAAAGGAGGATGTTGCGTATGTTCATAAGTTCTCCTTAAGTGGCTTATGGCTTTACAAGCTTCAAGTAGCTCATTGCTCAGGTATCACAGGTAATCCACAATAGCATTATATAATATACAATTCAAATAGTGCATGATACATTTTCCCACTTTTATTTATTGGTAGAGATTGGAGACCCAATATGTACTAAATATTGTATGAGAACGGATGTTTCCTAACAAGTTGCCTTGCATTATTAACCAAATTGATTATGAATTGTTGCAAAGGAATGATCTTGGATAGTTCAGTGGCTATGAGACCACTTGTGACAATTTTTGTTATCAGTTTAATTCTCTTTTCACCTTATTTTTTTGGACATTTCAAATTCTATAATATGACTACTGAATTATGAGAGAATGAAAGACATAATGTCATGGTTATATTGAGATAGACCCAATGTTACAATTGTCATAATATGAAGTTGTGTGCATGCCTCTATATTTAAGTATCTATATTTAAGTATCTAAAATGCAATAAGGAAAAACTGCAAAAGCTAGAATTGGGATTCAAAGGGAAACTGAACACAGGCATACGAAGGAAATTAGACCTCATGTACTTTAAAAATATCTCTAAGTACAAATGTTAAGCAACAGAAAACTTGAAAAGCTTCAAAAAATAAAAGATCCCTGCAAGAGATTAGATCAACTAATGGTAAGTACTATCGATTAATATTTTTTTCAGCTAGTGTGTTGAAAATTTGAATATGGTTGTTTTTCTTGATATGAAGGATATAACTTTCGTAATTGGTTGTTGGGATATAATTCCTTAGTATGGTTTGTATAAAGAGAAACATATGTTATGTGTTCTTTGATAAATTACTTTCTGATGGTAATTGTTGCATATCTTTAGGTATATCTTCGGATCCTTTGCCTTCATATGCATTACTTGTGCCTTTATGAGTGTATACTATTATATCTCATGTAAATTTGGCTCTAATATTTTAGTGCATATTTTTTGAACTATGGCAGGTCCAAAAGCGGAGATGTGATATAGTGAATGTTCTTGAAGGAGTATGAATGTTGGAAAAATGTTTGAAGAACATATGGAAGTAGATACTAGTCTCCTTCTTTTGTTTTCCTTTTGTTAATACTAATCTAAAAGTAACTAATGTAGGAGGAATGATGAGTTATGATTGGATCTTGCAAACCAAGTTACTCAAGTAAAGTTACATGAAAAGAATTTAATTTTTATTCTTGTACTTTTATTGCAGATTTCTCAGATGAAATTAAGACTTGAACAATTGGGAACGAAAATGGTTTCTTCTCATTAATAAATGAGATGATTGCATAAACCAAGATGCGTCATGTGTACTGGATGTTCCAAAAAGAGGGATTGTTCCTGCTAATTGGTAAGAGATGCTTGTGGGAAACCCAGTACAATAGGGACTTAACCCACTGCTGCAAGTGTAGTGCCCCGTCCCGCAAAGTCAATCGGAGGAATCGAAACGCCGATGGCGTTCGGCCTTAGCCTTGCAACGGCTTGCTCGGAGACATCGCTCAGGTGGGGTAGTTTCGGTGAACTCTCCTCATCTTTGCCTTCACATAATAAATCGTGTTTTCAACTTGCACAAGTTAGGCTTGATAATAAAAGCTACGCATCCACATAGCTAAGGGAATAATCCCGACGGGTCAAAATGAGTTAGAACATGGAAACGTCCCACGGTCGGCTTAGAGTTGGTGCACGGCATGCTTTGAAACTGACACTCGGTCCTTCGTCCCGTGGCTTGGGAGAAGGAAAGTTGGTCTTCGGTACAAAAGCTGAGTTAGCCTAAGTCATAGGCGTCGCCCACACAAATGCTTGCTAAAGCATACACGGTCCTGTCCCGCAAGGCTTGGCATAGTCTTTGCTCGTCCCTTGGGTTAAGTTGTAGGCTTGAGTGAGCTAGGCAAAGTAATGCCGGTGGACCTAAGTTATTCTACGTGCTGTCCCTCTCATTCTGCGGTTGTCAAGATAAATAGTCCCACGACCCCAAGGCGCATCATATGAAGTATGACTTGGGCGACAGCGTTGTGTAGATCATGAGTCGGTTTAGAGGCACGAGCCACGGTTGGTTCAGTGGAAAGTTATCCACGGTCGGTCGACACTTAAGGAAACATGATATGTTCAAGTTAAGTTGGAAGGCTATGCAGTAGCCGTTCCCTGAGTTCAAAGAACGTTAAGTCTAAGCGATGGTTAGTCGCCGAGGCAACCCTGGTTAGGGGCTCTGCAAAGGAAGTATGAAAAATGGAAAGAGTAAAACAACCAAGTAAATGAATTGATCACATAAGAAATTAAAGCCCCAAACTGTATCCTAAAATACTCCATGTAACCCTTATGAACTTGGACAACTTGTCGACAAGGGGTGGTTTCTTCGAGCGGAATTCCGAGGCCACGGGACCGTCTCGGCCTAGGAAGAAACTGTTTGTAGCCGCGCTGGTTAGGCAACGCTGGTAAGGCAATCGGTAAGACGGGGACTTGCATCGGGGCTCGCTACCTGCGTTGCAGGGGTCCCGTATTACCAGGCTACGTCCAAGGCGGCTGGTTAGGCCAATCCCATAACAAACACTTGATAATAATTATAAACTAACATGGTAAGTTTTGTGTCGGCACGAGTTGTGGCGTCGAGTGTTAAGTTGTTGGCACAGAGTTGTATGTGTTAGGCTTGAGCTGTCGCGAGTTAAGTCGAGAAGGGCTGTAGGGCTAGTTGTATGATGTTACGTTGAGTTGTTGGGCTCGGCCTCGAAATATGAGGCACGGCCGCGTTGTCACAACACAAGTGTAGGCGAGACTAAGCGAGGAGGCACTGCCTCGGAGTTATTGAAGCACGAATCGAGTTCATGGCACAACCGAGTCGTTATGTCCCAGAGTTTGGTACAAAAGACAAGTATAAGTCGGTGCGTCGACAATGCAAGCACGAGAAAGGTCTAGAGGCAAGGAAATGGAGTTTATCGTGTAGTTGCGTCTCCGATTATGGCCGTAAGGCAAACACGACTTGATAGGTTAACGTTGTTGGCAAGAGAAGTGGTCTAGCGACAAAGTATGAGTTAACGTTGACATTGCAAGCACGGGATGGTTCCGATACACAAGTTGCGCTAAGGTGCCGGTCCTAAAAATGATCCTAAGGCAAGAATAGAAAGACAATCGAAAAAGGGTTTATGTTACAGAAAGTAAATGAAACGTGTAGGTTTTGTATGGGTGGGCGAGGAGCTCACTCCACCAGTACAGTGGTACTGACACCCACATAGTGTTTCATGTGCAGGCACAGGTAGAAGCTCGTGGCGCGGAGCTCGTTTGGATGCGTCGAGGCACGGAGTTCCTTGGCGAGTCAAAGCGTGCGGCCGCGTGGATTGAAGACTTATACAGGACATAATGTATGGACATCGCCTTCCGAAGCTTCCGCTGGATTCAAGTATTGTATCGAGAGATGAGAGAGAGCAGAGTGACTTGTAAATGAGAGAAAAGTGAGCACGAGAGACTTGTAATTTGGCCTTGCGCCCACGAATGTAATATTGTATTCAATATCAATAAAGAGATTCTTTTGAATGACTTGTGTTCATGTGTTTTGGTTCTAATTCCGCTGCTACAAATCAATGTCTCTGCACGGGACTTCTGTGCGACGACCCCGTCGCAGCCGCTGTAATCGGCCGTTATGGAACCCGCCTTGCACGAGCGCAATCTAGGCTCGTGCGGCATCACGCCTTAGCGAGAACGATCGCTCCTACGGGAGCGGGGCGTGACAGCAAGGGGTCTCCCCCTCCCTTGCCTGCACCTGTGTAGGCCAACATAAGGCCCTGCCTGGCCTTGCAGCCAAGGGTAAGAACCCCTGCTGCCTACTTCCTGTTGCAGTGAGGCCAAGAGCAGTGGCCTAAGGCCTATGCTAACCTGAGTGTACCCATGTTGCTGTAGGAAGATCCCCCTGCCTGCCTGTGTGCAGGACAGGAACTCCTACGTCCTGCAGCACACTTGTGCAGCACCAACACTAGGCCCTGCCTGTGTGCAGGGTGTTCCCTGCCTAACTGTGCACTACAGGGGCTTCCAAGTCCCTGTCCACCACCTGTGCAAACAGGGAGTGGCACCCTGCCTGTAGTGTGCAGGCCACACATCAAGGCCTATGTGCTGCCTAGCACACAGCTCACCCCTCTCTTGACACTCCTTATCTATCCCTCACACACTCACACACTCACACAGGTAATTGCACAACACACACTCCTTACATTACCTACACATGACTGCTACCTGAGCACTCCCTAACCCCCTTTACATAGGTAATACACCCACATAACACCTGTCTGTGTGCACATGTAATAAGCCCTGTCTTGCACTGCAGAGGGAGGGGGTATTTCCCCTGTTGTTCACCCTTGTGCAAAATCAGTGTGCGTGTATATATATATATATATATATATATATATATATATATATATATATATATATATATATATATATAATTTTAGAAAAACATGGCTGATAGTTCAATCGAAATCCGATATATCGGGTATGGGTTAGTTACCTGGGCAAGTCTTGGGTCTAGAAACAGTGTCCTATTTTATTTACAGGTTATAAGCAAGTCTATGAAGCCACCCTTGTCTTCCCTACCAACTGGTGTATGAATGAGACTAGATGTAGGTTACAAGTACTCCTATAAAAGGATCCAGTTGTACCTAAACTGGTACATGTGAGTACCTGCAGTCTTGAGGGCAGAGACAAGAAAGAATGGGTTGGAGATTGGGGTATCGGTTTGAATGTCACGTATCAGTTTCCCTGATACATTGACCTACAGCCCATACATTGTACCTACAGGACACGAGCACAATGCATGCCTACACTTCACTCATTACTGCCTGCATCTCATACCAATTGCCCTGCATATTAGCTATTTTTCACTTACATATGCTGCCTAGGCCTGAGGGTGAGTCCTGTGTAGAGGCAAGTGATTTCCAGAGATGGGATATTGATGTGCAACCTGGACCAGAGCTGTGTTCTCAGGTTCATATGCATATCTACCATTACAATAGGAAGAGAGCTTTTAAACAAGATACAGGTATATAATTGGGTAACCATGTATTAGTTGTATATGGAGGAGATGTCTAACCATGTTGATAACTTGTAGAACCCAAGGATGGTCGCATGATCTTACTAACGGGTAGTAGAATAGAAATTAGTGAAGAGAGCAGGATGTAATCTGTAGCAATGGACCATTGGCCGAATGGGAGTAGGTTTGGATCAGTCCCTAATACCACCCATGGGGTTCCACCTGACCTCAGAGGTACTACTCCCTGCAATAGAAGCACTGAAGGACACAGATCTGTCTTAACTAAGGAAAAGTATCAGTTGGTTGTAAAAGGATGCAGTGTCCAGGTTACATATTGGTATCACCTAAACATTTGTATGGGGCAGTTTGTTGTATCACAAAGCTTGAGGATGGATTAGTGTGCCTAAGGATTTGGTGGACTGATCCTACAGTAGTAAACTTTAGATTGGGGTGCAACAGTCTAAATTGCTCTGCAGTAACCATGGTGCAGTTATGCACCAGAACATTAGGGTATCCAGGAAATAGGGACTCCACCAGGGTGTAGGAGATATCTACGAGGATTGAAACCTGTGTTGGTCAGAGCTTTAGGCAGCAGGTTCAGTAGAAGAGCCTCTGGGCAAATAAATCAATAGGATAGCTAGTGTGTGTGTTAGTACCATGGACATTGGATATGTGTAGTGATTAGTGAAGATGTACGAGGGAATAGAATGTAGCAGTCAATATTAGGTACCCTTGTTAAGTTCACTGCAATTTATTAATGTTCATGCTTTCACCCTTTAATTCCTTTCTAGTGTCATATGTCCCAGTTATAGATTGAATATCAGAAGGTTAGTCTCGAGTATCCAGATGTAGAGAGGACTGCCTATGGAGGCCAGTGGTTTGGCTACACAACTGGAACTCCACCCATCAAGTAGCCATTTCATGTTCAGTCCTTTGCAGTGTCAGTTCAGTTAGGATGAATCCCTGATACCTCCATGAGTTGTCCATTACCCCCTTCAGTTAGTTTAAAGAACCCTGAACCCCATCCAGTTTACTCTGACTATCTAACATAGTCACAATAGCATATCAGATAACCTACAGTGCCCACACACACTTGAAATAATGCAAATGGGAAGTAGGCTGATACAGATATTCCTCAAGACTGGTACATGCCTCCTATAACTGATCTAAGGCTCACTATAGGAACAATACCCTATATATGAAACCTATTACCTGCTGATCTTCCATTTCCTATGCCAAGCTTTGCACTGTCTTTGACATACAGGTAATGTGTTAAGTCGATAAATGAAATATGCATAGAGGTGTATAGATACATAATACTTTATACTGTTATTGGAATAAAGTGATAGTATGGGGTTAGGGTACTACTTGGTTCAAGACAGTTGGGCACCACTGTTTTTCTAGGAAACAAATATATAAGTATATTATACATATTATCAAATTACCTGCATAAGCCTAGAGTTTGTACCTATTCCGGACATTCACTTCAACAGTCATCTTGTTCTAACCATGGTTGGTCCAGGATTTTTATTCCTTTTCATCATGTTCCATGGTTATCAAATTTGATAGTAGAACCTAGAGTTTGTTCCTTTTCATCCTCTCTCTAAATTTTTATATAGTTAGAACCAACGGAAGTTTTGGACAGTACCAACTCTAGCTCTGTTAGCTAATGTGGCAACTATTGATACAACAAGTACATTCGGGTTGATGGTTAGAAGGAAATTGAAAAAAAAAACGTAGATGTGCTTGGTGATTTTGATACATCCAAGTTTTTGACACTACTACATAAACAGTCTTTATTATTGTAGTATCTTTTCACAATGTGCTTGGTGATTTTGATGTAATGTAATAGAATGATAACTGATGGTTCAGCCCACTTCTAAGTATTTTGCTTGTCTGGTGGTACTTGATTTTCTTCAACAAATGTTTACGTGTGTGTGTGTAAATATGCATAAAAGTTTGCTGAAAAAATCCACCTGTGTTATGACAATTATTTTTTTATCAATCATCAGTATCTCATTATGCTATTCTTGACAGCATAATTGCTCAATGACTTGGTAGAAATGGCATCAGCTGAAATTGTGAGTTCTTAGTTCCAATAATTTTTTTTCCATTATTAATGCTACTTGATATGGTGGTTGATAGAACATCGGGACTGCACGAGTATCCTTTATATTATGTAGTCTTTAAAGGCACACTTTCTCTTAAAGTCGGCCAAAACTTAAGACTTATGGTGAAGATTGATGGTTAAATATTTAAAATTTTCTAACACGTATCCTCAGAGGTTGAAATCCCATTTTGGGTTAAGAGTTGGATTCATGCATCAACAGAAGCAATCCCTCTATATATATCAGGGTAAGCTTGCGTACATCTAGGTTCTGCAGCGCAAGTGGGAGGCTCATGACACTTGGACACCCTGAGATTCATGCATCAATATAATTTTTTGAAATTAACTGAAAATCCACATCCATGGGTTTGAACTTTGAGCCTGGGTTGCTATGATACCATGTTCAAATCCCTGCAACGATAGAAAAACTGGAGAGTTGTTGTGAGGGTTGCATGTTAAATATTTAATTATTCTATTTCTTTCTTCCTTGACTTCTTTTAACATTCATTTCCTGACTAAAGGCTTATATTTCTGAAAACAATTTGCTGCCTCCACTATAATCTTCTATTTGCAAATAAAATTTCTGCATGTTTTGCATTGAGAAGGTGAGGCTTTGATGGATATATGGCTGGAATAGAAGGGGCTAATACATTGAACACCATCAGAATAGAAGGGGCTAATACATTGTAAATATTCATTTATTCTAAACTTTCTAGCTAATGTTCTAGTTATATTTCATGATATGCCATAATCTCATCATACAAATTTATATTTTGCTGCCTTGTTAATGCACCTTATTTATTCAATTTTTTATGACTTAATTGTTGTAGAGGCCTGACGAGAGATCCGCACAATGTATGCCAGACACCATATTTTCATCTGCTTATCATCATGCTAAAGATGGCTGTGGGGCCATTCCTGATAAAGATACTGTACTTGGAAAGGAAAAGAAATTAAAAACAACTCATGTTCATGTGCCCTTCTGTTGTTTTTTTCTAGTAATTTGGTATGTTCACTAGGCATGGTACTTTGAGTTGTCATTAATTTTTGATGCAACTCTTATTATTATATGTACATGAATGTCTTTCATCCTTAATTAAACCCAAAGCTGTTGGATTGGTTATAGGGTAGCACTCAGCAAACCTTGTGGGTAGGGTTTGGATTAGAACCCTATTTTTTCCCTATGATTATTACAGATTACACAACTATTTTGGCTCACCCAACTAAGATTTTCCAAAATGTACTTGGTTAGAATGACATTTCTGCAGGTTAGTCAAAGAAAGATGTGGCAATGGTGCTCTAATAGACCAAATACTTTTAGCATATTCTGCTTGAACTCCTCGAACATTAATAAATCACTTTAATGAACTCCTCGAACATTGGCGAATCTATATGATGAATGCTCCTATGTGTAAGTTATACCTATATTGATAAATTTCCATAAAAAGCTATAAAGCAGTAGCAACTATAAATTAGTAGTAATCATATGTATCTTAAAATGGTATGTTGTGCAAGTTTGATGTTTATGATCTAGAAATCACATCAACCATTGGGTTATACGGGTTCTTGCTAATAAATGAGCGCCACATGGACCGTGGGCCAAATTGTAGGCCAAAAATACGATCCACGAGCACCATCCTAATTTTAATTAGTAAATATATGCAAGTGTAAATCTGGAAAAAAAAAATATGATAAAGCTGACTTTTTTATTTCGTGTGTGTGTATATATATATATATATATATATATATATATATATATATATATATATATATATATATATATATATGACAATCATCCATGATTTGTTTGCGACTAGGAGGTGTCTAAAATACAAATTCTTACTGGCTAGTGGTGAAGATTAGGGGTGAACGTCGGTATAATCGGCCGGTATTTGGTTGGATTTTTCGATATTTTTTTTAATCGGTATTTAAAAAATTAATACCAATATCGTACCATTTAGAATCGGTTTTTTCGATTTCGGTTAAATCGGTATTCGGTCGATTTTTGTTCAGTATCAGTATTTTACCATTTAACATTTGATCAATCAACACACTTAATATGAATCTCTTAACCTAGAAAAAAAAATTTACTTTTTTTTGAAGCATTAAATTTCAAAGCCAAGCCTCTACCAAACAAGCAATTAATCAAATTTATTAGAATAAAATAATATGTAACAAATCGCAAACACCTACAAAAGAGCTTAAAAGATCAAACACGATCACTAAGTTTAATTCTTATTATAAGTTTAAGTACAAAAAAAATCATTTCAAAATCATATAAAAACCCAAAAAATATAAGCTCAAAAGATCAAAAACTCAATTCTTACATTCTTAACATAACTTCATGTCCACCAAAATCCATTCTAAGTTCTAACAAACTAATTTACATCTAAAACAAAGATAAAAATGAAAAAGAGTAATACAAAATTAATCACGACCAATATTCTAAGGGAAAAAAAATGTATATATATAAATCCAGATAAATGGTAGGATATTCTCATTCATTCTAGAGTCGATCCAGATCCAATTGACTTGATTTGTGGGTCAGTAATGCCAGTTCCGTGAGTTGGGTTTCAGTAAAGCCACGGCCGTCCCGTCGAGCAGCGTGGACGCCGCTCCGAGCTCCAGCTCGCCAGCCTTCTTCTCAGCGTGCACCGCCTCGACCTCTCCTCTGTCAAAGAAACCCCCACGGCCACGCCGTCTTCCTGTGGCCGATCACGAGCTCACCCGCGTCCACCGCCGGCCAGATCTGAACCCAGATCAGCCGCTCGACGTCCCTCTCGGTCGCGTCGGGCCGTTTATTACCGGATCTCCACCGCAGCGCTCCCCGCGGCTGCCCAAACTGCGCCCGCACCGCGCCCCCACAGCCGATTCCCCCTCCAGCGCAGCCGAACACCTCCGCCCAGCGCCGAGCCCCCATGCTGAGCATCTCCCCCTTTTCTCTCGTTCTCTTTTCTCTCTCCTCTGATTTTTCTCTGTGGTCCTTCTTTCCTCACTCTCTCTCTCTCTCTCTCTCTCTCTCTCTGTCTTTCGATTTAGTTTTCTTGGGAAGGAGTACAGGTATAAGTATTATTATTAGCTATTATTATGAAAACCAAGAATTAATCATAAGATACTTGAGTGAGAAAAAATTAAGTGATGAAAAAATAAAACTAGGAGCCGGCTATACACAACCCACACTTGCTAAGGACATCTCATTTCCAAAAAAAATCCTATTCTACCCTTGCTGCTGAGCACACCCCCTCCTCCTCCTCCTCCCCACCGCCGACCCTCCTCCTCCTCCTCCCCACCGCCGCCTCCTCCCCCAACCCGCCTCCGCCGACCCCCCCCCTCCCCCGGGGACCCTTCTCCTCCTCCTCCCCCCCCCCCCCCCCCCCCCCCCCCGGCTTTCCGATCCCCCCTCCGTCGACCATAAATTGTTGTTAAAACAAAAAAAATTAGGAAAAAAAATTTGGGTGTATTCACGGGTAGGTTCGACCCTGGTTTGTCGAACCCACAGAGCAATGTTCGACCCACGACAGTCGAACTATAGTGTGTACGTTCGACCAGAATCTGTCGAACAAAAGATGGCATGTTCGATTATAATATGTTCGACCAGTGTTTGTCGAACACAAGAAGACACGTTCGACCAGTATGTGTCGAACAGAATAAGACATGTTCGACCAATACTTGTCGAACAGACCATTGTCCGTTCGACAAGTATTTGTCGTGCTTGTCGCAGATTTTTTTTTTTGGTGGGGTGTTCTTAGAAAGCTTTGGGGGTATATTGGTCTTTTAACATGACATTTAAGTTATGTGGGGTGTCCTTAGCAAGCATTGGGGTGTGTATAGCCGGTCCCATAAAACTATCAAAAAAATTATGAAAAAAGTATTTGACTAAGTTGAAATTCTAAAAAAGCATCAAGTATGTAGAAATTGCTGAGGCAGCATCCGGTTGGACTTTTGAAATTCGGATGCTGACCTCATTCCCCCTCAGCCTTACTTAGTGTTAATTGGTCGGGGTTAATTGGTTATTTGGATAGTGGCCGGACTTTAAAAGTCCGGTTGGTAATTGTGGTTGGTGGTAGGTGATGGCGGGGGTTGGAGTAATAAACTGTGTGTGTGGGGGGGGGTATATATGGAGGGGGATGAAAAAAATTCTACCAGATGTAGAATTTTTTTTTACAGTAGAAGTGGAGAGAAGAAGTGGAGAGGAGGAACCGGCTGAGGAGAGAAGAGAAGAAGAAGACAGTTTGTTTCAACCTAGGTAATTATTTTGCAATTTTGACCAGCTTTTAGAAGTCTGGATGCGTAGAAAAAATTTTCTAATAGTCGCTGGAAAGTCAGAAATAGCCGTTGGATGAGAACCTAAAACAATTAAACATAAACTCTAGACTTTTGAAGTCCGGCCCACGCCGCTAACTTCAGCTAGCCTCTCATCCTAATCTATCATAATCTAGATTTAAAGCGACTTAAATCGGTTGAAATCTGGTGACATCACCAAACAGACATTTAAAGTCTGGGTGGATGCCCCTTCCACAATTTCATAAAATTTAATGCTATATGTAAAATTACACTAAACAGTACAACAAAAAATCCTTTTAATGATGGCTAAAAAGCGTCATTAATGACTAACCATGACTCTCTTTTTTTCACAGCAACCGTTATGAAAACGGGTGTTATAAATGTTTTTTAAAAGCGTCATAAAATAACCGTCATGAATAGTTTCTATAAAAACGTTATGAATAGTTAATATATAGTGCACAATTCAGAACAATTTTAAAACGTCATGAATAGATAATATGTATAGGCTCAATGCAGCACATTTATAACACTTTATACCATTCAAATTAGCATATTTATAATGCTCTATACTGCACAGTATATATTACATTCCAAAAAGTTAACATTATATATCACCATCTTTGTTACATTTCTCAAAATAGAGTACATATCAACATCTTCATTACATTATCAAAATAGAATATCCAAATACATATAGATATTTACAACTACCAAAATTGTCCACATCAAAATTTGGCCACATAATCAATAATCATGAAAGATCAACGACAGCCGGAACACCAGTGAGATCCTGAGAAAACGAGAAAACCAAATCAGTCCATATAATTGTCAGGCCTAAAAATCAAATCTAATCATGAAATATCAAAAGAAATGAGTAAAACAAACTAGGTCATGATAGGGATCATGTATTTGTCCCATATCCACTACAACAAAATAATAAACATTTTCACCTTCTTAAGCATTGTCTCAAGTTAATCAAATATGCCCGAGGCAACCATACTAATGAAGTCTTTTCAAATGATCAAGAAAGATCATAAAAATTATGTACACAGTAATGGAAATCGTCCACAGTAATAATGAAGTAATGGAAATCACTAAAGAAAGTAAAATAAATAATAGGAGAAACATATAGTAGATAGAAGGAAACCCGGAAAGTAAATTGTTGAGGAAAATACTGATTGTGTCATTCTTGATTAATTGTTTTGTAAGGTATGTTGAGGAAAATATTCAAATGTGTAGTTTCTATGTCAATGAGAAGGTTGCCAAGTATGCACAATGTTTGTTGCTACAAAAATTGTCTAAGCTTTTCTATAGCTTTTGGATTTATTATTGTTTCCTATGTCAATCTTAGGAAATTATTATTGTTTGTTACCACTAATATGATGCTAAATAAACTAAAATTGTCAATGAAATACCCGAATTTGTACTACAACTAAATCACTAATATGCAGTCAGACATAATATATCTCCAGATTCCACCGTAGTGATACTATTAAATTCCACCGTAGTGATACTATTAAATAACAGACAATCAACTCCAGATTCCACAAACATATTTCTGATCCAGTTTGACCTTACCGTGATGGAACATTTATTATCATCATAAGTAGAAATAGAGTTAACTCACATTCGAATGAATTGGGTGTCGACGCCTCAATTTCAAGAAGATTGTTAATGGAGTAATATAGCTATATAACCCAGAGTTTTAGTGTTAGCGTTACGGAGGGCATTGCCCTTAACAGAGCTCGTATTCAGCCTTTTTTTAGTTCTTATATCGGAGTAAGAACATGGCCTTTAACAGCAATACAAACAAATAAAGGCTTATTTTCAACTTCTGTTAGCGTTACAAAGGGAATTGCCCTTAACAGAGCTCGGATTCAAACATCCAACCCCAAAAATTCGGAATAAAAGCTTTGTTGTTGCTGTTGTTGGGAAACGCTATGCCCTTAACTATAAGGCCTTGTTTGGTTCGCAGAAAGGAAAGCATATCAATTCTTTGATCGTTTTTCCTTTGTGAGATTGCAATTCCTATCAATTTTTCTTTCCAGTATTTGGGAAGGCCATGAATATAGTCGGAATACATACTAAATGTTTGTAATAAATGCAGGAAATTGAAATTGGAAGGGAGAGTCGGAATACATCTTTGAGCCTGGGCTATTTGGTTCAAGTTTTAATAGAGGCTTGGGAATGGATTTTGGATTCCTTACCCATGTTTGGTAAGTGTGGGATTGGAAATTGCAAGCGAACATGGGGGACTTCATATTCCCACATACGTAGGAAAGTAAAATCCAAGCCCCTGGAAATATTTTTGCTTTCATATACATGTTAGTGGGGTGCAATAATTACAATTTTTTGGACGATAATAACCCCAATGACACTTAACTGAATTTAGGTAATAATAATAGAATGAAATTAATAAGGGATATTTATGGAAAATTGAACAAATTATGATTACTATTCCAGTCTGAATCAAACATGGGGAACAGGAAAACTGAATTTTTCGGACTACATATTCCCATGCTAACTAAATATGGGTACGGAAATGTTGAATTCATTTTCAATGGAAGGAACGGGAAGTGAATTACTAGGAATACAAACACAGAAAATAAATGACTTTCCTTTCCAAAGGTACTGATTCCGCGAACCGGACTTGTCCAAAAGGAGGAATTAACCGAGACATCCGAGGGTGGACCTAGAATAACAGTATAGTTACATCTAGCATAGCATGTTTCTAAGCAACATAGCATTATATTCATGAACATACACAAACGAGAATGCACCCAGTAAAAAATTAAGCAAAAATTCGATGACGACGAAGATGATGATGATGATGATACAAAATAAGAAGCAAGCAAACCTGACAGATCTGCTGCATGGAGTGGTAGTAGGCACTAATTCAAACGTTCATTATTATGATTTCCCCAACCACCAACCCTACCCTTCTCCTTCGGTATCTCTTGTACTGTCAGCACCAATGAACATCCTCTTCCTCGCACTTTCCCGCAACCAAGACTCGCCGACCTAAAAGTAGGCTAATTATAAGGGCACATGTTTTTTTGATCGGGGCTAGCCAGGTTTTGAGAAAATTTTACTCGGACTGTCCAAATTTTTCATTCAGGAGGCTGTCCAAACCCCACAGCCCCCCCCCCCCCCCCCCCCCCCCCCCCCCAAACCCCAAACCCCAAAAATCACTCTCATTTCAAATTTTCACTCTCTCTTTATTTTCACAAACCCTAGCTTTCTTCTTTTTCTTATAGCCATCTTCTTCTTCTTCACCATTTCCATTCTCACATCTCCATCAAAATCCTAGTTTTTTTCTCATCATCATCATCTTCTTCTTCTCCACCATTTCCATCATCACCATCTCCATCAAAACCCTAGTTTTTTTTCTCTTTCCCAATTTTGATAGCACCCAAAAAATTATATAAACTTTAAAATGCATGGAAATAAATGATAAATTCCTCACAAAGAATGCATGAAAATAAATCCTAAAATGCATATTTCACTCTATTATCAAAATTGAAATAAACCCTAACATATTTTTTTTCATTTGAAAATTTTGACTTTAGGACTGCCAGAAATTGTGGCAGTCCTGAACGGAACTTGCTGTACAGCAAGTATCTTTCAGGACTGCCTCAATTTCTGGCAGTCCTCAATATGTCTAGGACTGCCAGAAATTGTGACAGTCATGCTGTAGAGCATGTTCCTTTCAGGACTGTCACAATTTCTGGCAGTTCTCATTACTTCTAGGACTGCCAGAAATTGTGGCAGTCCTATTGTACATCGAGTCTATTTCAAGACTGCCACAATTCCTGGCAGTCCTCATTACTTCTAGGACTGCTAGCAATTGTGACAGTCCTGTTGTACATCGAGTCTATTTCAAGACTGCCACAATTTCTGGCAGTCCTCAATGCTTCTACGACTGTCAGAAATTGTGGCAGTCCTAATATAAACCCAATTATTCTATAACTAGGATTTCTTTCAAAGTTTTCTTCTACACACTACAAAAAAAGTTGGCTTTTGGGACAACACTTTTAAGAACTCTAGTTTTAAACGTCCTAAAAAATTATTATTTGGGACTGCTATATTTTTTGTAACAAAAAATAAATTTATTGGTGACAGATTGAAAAATGGATCTCTTATTTGGGACTATTAATAATTTTCGTTCCAAATAAATTTTGTTTCCCCCAAAATTTTTCAGAGTTCCCCCCAAAAGTTTTTCCGTGTGCTCGTGGAGTATAAGAAAACCAAAATCTGCAGCAGTGCTACAAAGGGGGCCCACTACACCAAATCATCTAATTTCTAGTGGAACTTATTTTTTGTTTCTAACGGCATAACCCGTTACATTGAACTAACTGGATCGGCCCGTAAGTGAGCCCTATATTTCGTTACAAATATATATATTATTTCTTTAAATTACTACTTATTATTACAAAACCTGGCGGCCACCCGAAAAAATTGGCACCCTTCCCCCAAATTCCCTTCAACCTAGCCCCCCCTCCCCCAATTCCATCACATTTCTATATATACACCCATCGGTCTGTTCTCTCTCTCTCTCTCTCTCTCTCTCTCCTTATATATATTTCACAAATCTAAAACCCTAGGTTTTTGGCGAGTGGCGAGTTGGCAGGGTCTTTGGCGAGTGGCATCTCCGACGAGATTGTGGCAAGTTGCCGGGGAGTCTGTGGAGGTTCGACTCCGGCGTCCATCGGTGACTTTCGTCGAGTTGTCGTCGAGTTGTAGTCGCGACTGTGGAAGTGAGAAAAACCAAGGTTTTAGGGTCTCAAAATCTATTTTTTTCTAATGTAAATTATTCCTAAAATTGCTTCTTTTATTTTTTTTATTTTTTCTGTGCATTATTCACATGAACTTTAGATTGTTATATTTCCAAAAAAAATCACATTCCTGAATCCACGGTGTTAGTATGGATAGAAGTAAAAATCCAGTATCAAAACTAGAAATAAGATCCATATATATAAAAACTTGTCCTCAATGCATCCTTTCACATTTGTTACAGCCCATACCAGGTGCATAAGAAAGAACTTAGGCCACAGAGGATTTGGATTCTGCAAATGGGTAAACGTGGTCTGCCAGAGAAGGAAATTACTGAGATGAGTCTCCCCTGAAGTCCTAATCAAAATATTAGGATCAGGGCAATCTAAAGTATACAAATGTTGCTCCAAATCAGCCAGTGATATAATTTCCTCGTCGTTATCATGACCATTGGCATACTGCTCATGTATCCTACCAATCTTCTTTGTACATGATTTATGAATGGCACGCATGATCTCATAGGTTGAGGTATAGGCCACACATACTGAGAGCATAGGCCCTCTGTTCTTGGCAGTGCTAACCATTGCCTTCTCAATAGCCAACCTAAGTGGCTTACTCAAGAGACTCGATCCCTCTCATTTTATGCATGCAAAAGTAATATATATGTATAGATTTGGTAGTGTTTGTTTGTATGACACATGAACTTATAACTCATTTAGCCAATAACGAGACCTGAACTTATAACTGTCATGTGTGACACCTGAAGTAAGTTTGGTAGTGTTTGTTTGTATGAGAGTTATGATTTTAATGTATATAGATGCCATGTGTCATAATAGACTTTTGTGTTTAACTTTTGACCATCAGTTTTCTAGCTTGAGTAAGAGATCTCTTAATGGTTATCTTACATTGTTCCTTTTGCATCAACAAGGTAATTCTGAAACATCACTTTCGAGGGTAGATAATTGGTTAGAAGCACACAAACATAAAGATGGTAACATATTGGAGAGTGCCAAAGAAAAATATGTAAGCAAGATATCAATTTTTATGTAATTTTCATTTCTAGCTTCAGTTTTTTTTATATTGTTTCACACAAAAATCTACAGGAAAATGTATTGGCTGCTAAAGAAAGAAATAAGAAAAAAAAAAACTCTTGAAGATTTTGACAATGATGAGTTAACAGAAGTATTTGGGAAGGACAAAAAGGGACGGGTTCGTGCAATGGGTTCTAATATCTCGAGGAAGAAGCTAACCCATTTGGGAGTGGCAAAATCAAAACTTGAACAACATCAAAAATCATCTCAAGAACTAGCATCATTGAAAGATGAGATGATCTCACTTGTTGACTCATGCATGAATAATTTTGAGGGTCTTATGCAGTCTATATTGTCAAAGATGTCAACAAAGTCACCGGCATTTGTGAATTCACCAACAAATGACCCTTGTTCCAGTCCGGTGCCTCGCTTTCTTCATTCCTCTCAAAACATAGATATTGTTTTTGCCACGACTGGTGTATCTTATCCTCCTTGTTTATCGTCTGCTGCTACAAGAAACCCTCAAGTTATCTTGTGTAATAAATTTGGTAAAAAATTGGCAAAAAGGTATGTCGTCACAGATGCAACATCAAATATTTGTCATTTCAAAAAGGTTGGACACGGAGAGAAGAAAGTTTATATTAAGGAAGTGATTGATCCTGATGCTCCTTTATTCGACCCTCCGCAAGGGGGACATCATAATTTTGCAGGTTTGGTTGAAGGGGGTTCCTAATTTGGCTAGATTGCTGGTTGAAGTATGTTTGATGATCTCTATCTTATTTTAGAATTAGTCCTCTTTGGTAGGAATGCTATGGACTATGAAATATTTTGAACATATATGACACTTTTGTTGGTTTTATTTAGTTTATGAAGAGAACCATAGATAAATCTTTATGATGTTTTATTTAGTTTATGAAGAGTTAATTATGTTTGCATTTATGTTTGTTTTGTTGTTTTAGATATTAAAAAAAACTTTTTAACTCCGCCAATGCATTGCTTATCTTGCATTGCCGGTCCCAAGCCCGGAAAAAAAGGAGGGAAAAGGTTTTATTAATACTTACATTACTTACTTCATAATTTCTTATTTCGTTGAAATGTCCTAATTTGGTTTTTTATTGCAGGTTAGAAGACCTGATGCTCAATTACCCTTTGACATTATCTAATCTGGAGTCGTACTCTTGTGAGAATCTCAGGGAAGTTCTTGATACACTGTCCATCCGTATTAAATTTAGCAAATTATCCTTGAGTGATTGTAAGGCAATATCCCTTTGTGCTATTGTTTCAGCCACCTCGGGATTTTGAATAACATCTGGCGCATGTCACAATTCTTGGACTGCTTCATTATGCCAGTTTGCTGACAGGACTATATATTTTACAGATAATAGCAAAATGTAAATTGATTTCATTTAGCAGTACTTGTAATTCTCTGCATAAATCTTAGCATAATGATTTTGATAAAGTTGATCTCATGTAATCGGAACAGACTTGGACTGGTGTTCTGCTTTTGAGCACCAACAACATGTTGCAGCCTAGAGATATGTACTCTAGGTTCCTTCTGCCGGACCTGTCGGTGTACAGGATGTCCGGGTTCCGGCTCATTTCTTCATGGACCCATGGAGGTAAAGGCATGCTATGAAGTTAGCCCTGTAGCTTCATTTTTCTATTTAGATAAAAGTAGCTGGCCTTTGAAGACTTTGCTTCTGTTGAGACTCTGGTCTTTGGTATTTCTCTGCTCTGACATCCATCACGTTGTTATGACTCCTGCTATCCTCCTCATGTGCGAGTATTTGATCCGCTATCCTATAGCGTCTAATGGATGACTTTTGTAAGTGTCATCTGTGGGAATTATACTCATTTGCTATCTACAAATTAAAGCTTCAAAATCTATTTTTTCTCATGGAAACAGCCCTCCATAAATGGGGGTGAGACACCACACCTCGCATCTTGATCCTTCCCAAGCCCTGCATTGTGGGAGCCTCGTAGGTCGTAGCACTTGGTTGTCGTTTGGACTCTTGTTTTCATGAGCCAATTGTCTGTGCCATGAATGCATTTTATAGAAAGTTCTGATGTGCTATTGTATATTTTTTTTTTTTTGAATTCGTCATAACAATCTATTATGGGAAGAAGCCAATGCCTACTGTTCTCATCATTGCACTTGAATGTCTGGTTTTATTTTGAACTTATAGGTTGCTAAGCAATCTCACAAGTTCTGCCCTGAGTCTATCATCTTTCTGCAAACTCTTCTAATATCCAGCAGGAAGATGGAACCAAAATTAGGACATTTCAAGTTCTGCCCTGAGTCTATCATCTGATAATTTCAAGTAAGTCCTTTCTATTTATTTCCTAATAATGAGAGGTCAGTAACATTTACTTTCTTATTTCTATTTTGGATCTCCACTGAAAAGGCTAGCATACTCGCTTCTGTGGTTAAAACAATTGAAGAATTTGTCAACGTATACAAAGACTTGAGCTCCTTTCCAGATAACACCTTGAACTGAAGCTCTCGAGGTTCTCCATATATAAATTGATGGATATATTTGTGACTGGCTATTGATTTCCTCGTTTTATGCATCCCATACATAACTCCCCAAATATAACATACAAGAATCATAGAGTCTAACACTGGTTTGGCTGCTCCTAGCCAATGGGATTTAGCATCTGACAGGCAAATGATGCAAGAGGAACAACCCCTCCAGGCAATCCTTCCATTTTTCATTATGAATTGAATATTGTAGTTTTTACATCTCCTCGTATTTAAAGTGGAGGCTTGCATATTTTAAATTTATAAGCTTTCTACCCTTGTCTTTCATTGATTACATTTGAAAACTTCACAACGGATGCTTGGCAATATACAGTATCAATATACATTATTCTTGTCCTGGAATATTGTTCCTGTAACAACCATTGTTTTTTGTTGATCGGCAACATGCTCTGCTTTGTTGTGTGTTGGCAAGCTTATTACTTGTCTGTGTCGTTCCCAATTGAGGAGGCCCCAACGGCGAGGATACCTGTAAAGTGCCAGGCTGAAAATGACGTAAAAGTATCACGATTGCTAAACTATCCTATGATAGGTTTGGTATATGAGGGTGGGAACTCCGTGCAAGACCTCTCTGATATGCTAGCTGGTGCTTGCATATGGCTTCAAGAGAATAATGTTCCATTTAATGTGCTTATTTCCGACTCGGACAGGAAAATCTTCCTCTTACCCCGGGTATATAGTGTATCACTTTTTGTTATAACCTGATGCTCCACCTTATTAATCTTCTAATTCCATTATCACTCTGACTATAGGGACCTGATGCTCCACCTTATTACCTCTATATTGATTCCACCTATAGTTGAATTGTAAAACAGTGCACCTTCTTCTGGAATTAATTGCTTAGTTTGGTGTACAGATCTTGTTCAAAACACTTGCTCCTATAAAAAAGGTTCTATGAGGTATCAACAATAATCTATGATTTGTTTCATTATAATCTTCATCTTGTTCATCTCTCAACTTTATGTTCTTGGCAATGTTTCATATATTTCATTGTTTGCAGTATAGTTATTACTTTTACCGATGCCATTATTTTTTCTTTTTCTTTTCAAACTTTGCTCAAAAAATTTGAAGGGGAGTAGAATTCTCCTTTCCCTCTTCCCATTTGTAAGCACATTGAACAAGGAGTGTTCAAATAAAAAAGGAAATAAACTGTCAACTCTGTGTATAATGGGTGAGGCATCTTTTCTCTGCTTTAGAAACAACATTTTAGTTCTGATTCATCCTGAACATTTTACTATGTATATATTTGAAATAAAATAAAATCCTATTAGTGAAAGATGATCAATACTATTTACGGAATGATTGGGGGGCATTTTCTTGCTTTTTAGTCTTATAGATGTACTACATGTTCTGATGATACTTGGACCAAGGCATGTTGATATTATTAACATGTATTTCTGAGCAGCTTGTAGGGGAAAAGGTTTTGTTAATACTTACATTTTTTATATTCATAATTTTGTCTTATATGTTTTAAATGTCCTTATTTGGTTTTCCTTCCTGACTTTGTTTTCAGGGTACATGCTAGGCATACATGGATGGAGGATGGGGGGAAAACCTAGTGCAGGCTCTATTTCGAGTCTGGTAGTTACAATAGTCCTAGAGGTAACATAGGGACAATGCCATGGTTTTTTTGCTAGTGAACTCTTCCCCACTTTACTTTTTATTGTATGTTATGTCTTTTCATGTTAAATTGTATCTCAGAAGCAATTATAGAAGCCATGGTTTGCTGGTTTTCTCCTTTCCTCCTTTATTTACCATGATTTAAGGTATCTCAGAAGCAATTATAAAAGCAGTATACTGCATCACTAGGTGCATCTTATTTTTGTTAACCATGATACTAAGAACTAGAGGAGAAATTTATAAGGTTAATGAAGAAACATCTAAAATCTGAGTGGCCATGGCAAAATTCCTGAAAATAAAATCTGAGTGGCACCATCTTTCCATGTAGCCAGTTGAAACCTCCAGCCCTCTCCGTAAACAATTTCTTCTGCCTTGTGTAAATTTACTCTTGTTTGGATGATTGCTTTTATATTTTGTATTAATTATTTGTGGTACACTCATACTTGAACATCACCTAGTAATTATTTTGAACTTCATTAGCAGCTTAATTTTGATTTCTTTGCCGATATGACCTGGGAAAGTGCTATGCATTTCATATAGCTCTTGTTCACACAATCCAGTTTACAAGGATTTTATAGTTGAATTGTGCCCCTAAATTTTTTTGATGGTTGTGTTGGAATTGCTGGAGAAATTTGAGGTTAAAACCTTTAATAATGTATCATCTGAAGAACTTTTTCTTGGTAAAGAATGAAAAGGATAGGGAAGAAAATGGATCCGTGAAGTGTTGGATTTGACTTAGCTTTTATGATATGATTCATTTTTTGTAATATATTGTCAGGAGGTTTTTCGGGTGGCCAGTTTGCCAATGATTGAAAGTTGTATGTCTGGATACAATAGTTGAATGTTTGCGTATGGCCAGGTAAGTGTTATTATGTGCAGTTTATATATTTTCCAACATCTTAATTTTAGTGACAATGGTAGGAAATACTACTGCAAACATCATCCAATTAGTTTGTAATGAGCCATGATCCGAGTGCATAAAGAAAATTGCTTAATATAACATTTGTCGTTGGTATCATAGTATTTGTAGGGGAAGCTCATGAATAAGACTACAATACTCAAACTTTGAAATAAGAGATGTCAATACTCAAGCATTTATAGGGGAAGCTGATTTTTTGTTTCCTATTAATGCATGCTAGTATTGACATCTACTACAAACATCATCCAATTTGTAGGAAATACTACTGCAAACATCATCCAATTTTGGTTATTGTTGCTTAACCTTCTAATTGATTAATTAAACCATATTTCTGGCTTATTCATGTACCAAGGGTCCCAATTACTTATAACTAACCATATTTCTGGCTTATTCATGTGTTTCCAGGTAGGCAATGCTGCTGGCAGCTATGGATGTGTGGATCGGTTTGTCAATGGATGTGGAAAATCAAATATATATGTTTTGGACTTGTGTAAAAAGTCGTAGATTTTATTTTGTAAATTAAGTGAATGCTTACTGATGTAAAACTTGATGGGAACACTCTAAGTGATGTAAGACTTGGATTTCATTTTGTGAACAATGGGATATTACCTTTAAATATGTTTTATAGAAATCGTTTTCTTAATGTTGTGGCTACGCTTTGTTAATGTTGCGGCTACCATATGCATTTTCGATTAAATAAAATAGTTCTGTATGAATTTTTGTTGTATATAAAAGTCAATTATATATTTTATATATAAACATGAATTTAGTAATTCCATAATAATTTAAACAGTTGATAAGTTTTTTCACACGATCACAGTACTTTCTAAAATTTCGTTCCTTATTTATTAGGACGAAATATATCTCTTACAAAAACTTATTTTTTGGGACAAATTAATAAACCGTCACACAAAAGCATAAATTTGAAAACTTTTGAGACATTTTGCCTAACCGTCCTTTAACAGTAATTAGGACGGCAATATCCGTCCCTAAAGTTTTTGCCACGCCACCCTAATGGGACCGTCCATTCCCGTCCCAAAGGTCGTCCCAAATATTTGTTGGGACGGTAATTGCAGTTTTTAAGACGGTTTTTTGTTGTCCCAAAAGGTCACTTTTTTGTAGTGACAACTAGGATTGCATGCATAATTCTTCTATTAATAAAGAAAAATTGGTTAATAGACTAATAGATTTGATAGATTTGATAACCCAATTTCTTCTACAACTAGGGTTTCATCCATAATGCCCAAACAAGAAAAAAAAATAAAGTAGGGTTTGGAGAAAGAGATCTGAGAAATTAGAAGTGAGCAAAAAACCAAAATAAACTAGGTTTGTAAAAATTGATCTTCTTGTTCTTTTTCTTTTTCTTCTTCTTCTCGTGAGGAATGGAGAGTGAAGAAGAAAACAAAAATTATAAGACTTATCTTTTATATCTACCACTTGGATAGCCCTGAGTAATTTTTCCAGTGGCAAACTTGTAAATAATGAAAAACTGTCACTTGGACAGCCATGATCAAAAAAGGTTGTGCCCTTATAATTAGCCTAAAAGTAAATTAACTAAACTCCTCTTCTGTAGAAGAAAACAATTCAAATCGAAGTCTGGCCGCAGCAAATTTATAGGTGATCGTTTCGGCATGAGACGCCAAGGGCTCCGCCACCGCCGCCTCCCCTAGCTACAAGAAGAAAATTAACCTAATTTCCTATCGAAATCACAAGAATTACATTTCAATGAAAAAAAACAAACTTTCTAAATTCATAAGAATCCAATAGCTCAAGAAGAAAATTAATCTAATTTCCCATCAGAACCGACCGAAAGAAATAGAGGGAGTAGATACCTAGATGGGGTTTGTGATCCAGCGTCGATGCCGACGTGTCTCCATGCCGAGGACAACCCCGACCGGATCCCGAGCACACGCCTTCCCGAGCCCTCTTCCGACTCCACTTCCTGTTCTCGACCGAGCGTCGTCCCGCTCATCATGAGCACCGACCTCCCCGATCTTCTGAACCCGAAGCCACAACGCCTGGACGACCTCGACCCACCACATCGTTTCCGCCGTCGCCGCTTCCGTCAATGAGCGAGGGGTTGGGAGCTTAGGGCTTAGGGTTCGTGGGAGGAGGGGTTGGGAGCTTAGGGCTTAGAGTGAGACCTAGAGCTAGGATTTAGAGTGAGACCTAGAGTTAGGGTTTGTGGGAGATTGAAAGGAGGAGATGGGAAATTTTAGGGTTTGGGGAGAGGAGGGAAGAGGGGGCAGAAGGAGAGCAAGGAGAATGAGAGTTCTTCTGAGTAAAATCGGATGGGGGATGGAATATATTACAGAAAGTTTATTACAAGTTTGCCACTGCTCTAAACTATTAATAACGCTTTGTTTTATAAACGTTATAAAAAGCCCAGAATTAGCCCAAACCGTCATAGAAAAAGGTATTTTTCAACTTGATAACGCTTATGTATCAGCCGTCATTAAAACTCCTTGTCGAGCGTCATTAATAGGTCTTTTTGTTGTAGTGAAAGTTTAGTGCTATATTTGAAATTTTCTGTAAAACCATGCTTGGTTTGAGGGTGGGGGTTTAGGAGGGAGGGTTATAGAGGAATAAGTGAGGGTTTATTTCACCATCTTTTGTCTATTTTTTTAATACCCCAAAGCAGAGGGTTAACAACGGTGATAGAGGGGTTTTGTTTAAAAAATCATAAATATTCCTTATTTGTTTTATAAAATATCATCATTTTTTTCCACTTTTCCTGGTTTTCAACAAGTTAATCCGTAGCTTCCTAATTTGTGAAGATATTTTATCAAGTTTTAATTAGAATTTCAGTCAGATTTAATTTTATGACATATATAATAAGGTTATTTTCGTAACTATCATAGTTTTATTAATCCTCCTCTCACTCAAAACCTTCAATCCAAGCAATAGTTATTAAACACCCCCTACTTAACTCTCCCTCCAATTCCGACAAAATTCTATGTATTGACTATACTCCCCCTTATTTAACCACACTTAACTTTGCTTATTTTTTTCCCCTCAATCTAAGCAGACCCTAAATATTTTGTTATTACTCTATTATAGTAAAGTATTAATAAATATTGGTATTAACAATATTGGAAATTATCTACAAATTTTTACCCCCTCTCAATTTTCACGTATAATTTGTAACAGTCAGTTTTAAGTATATATATATATATATATATATATATATATATATATATATATAGAGAGAGAGAGAGAGAGAGAGAGAGAGGATGAGGGAGGTGAGGTGCCACCCTATGCCCCCATGCTATCATCATGCACCCATGTGCATGATGATAGCATGGGGGGGTGACAAGTAGACACCCCTTTGTGGGGTGGCACCTCACCTCCCTTATTCTCTCTCTATAGAGGATGAGGGAGGTGAGGTGCCACCCTATGGTTTGTAACGGTCAATTTTAACATATAGTTTGTAACGGTCAGTTTTAAGTAAAATTTTGAATGGGATGAAAGAATAAATTATAAGAGAATATATAGATACTTAAAAACTGACTATTACAGACTATACGTTAAAATTATAAGATTTTATAGGGAGATTATCCTATCCCTTTAAAGATTGACAAGATCCAGCCACTCAAAAAATTATAACATTATATTTATATTATATTTTTCATTTTTTTCTTTTTGGAAATGAGAAAATATCATTCCAATTGAATGCTTATATATATATATATATATATATATATATATATATATATATATATATATATATATATATATATATATATATAACCTCTAGCCTAGTGGTTAAGAAAAATGCGTTGGCCACAATTACCTTCTTTCAAAATATATGAATCGATCTCCTGACCACTTATATATATATATATATATATATATATATATATATATATATATATATATATATATATATATATATAACCTCTAGCCTAGTGGTTAAGAAAGATGCGTTGGCCACAATTACCTTCTTTCAAAATAATATATATATATATATATATATATATATATATATATATATATATATATATATATATATATATAATCCAAATATCAGGGGTACTTGGATTATTTAGTTTACATATATTATATAGAGTTTAAGCTATGAAATAATATTTATGTTAGGATAAAAATGTCTTTTATGATGCTATCTTTTAAAATTTTAAATTGTCGTAACCTCTTCCTATATTTTAGGATGCACATTCTCTTTTTCTCCTCCCTATTAACTTAACTCAAGGAGAAAAAAAAAATTACGACTCCTCCTCCTCCGTATAATAACACACCGAACTTCGTCAGGTGAGAATCATTTTTTGTATATGCATATATTTTTAGATGCATAGGTGACATAACTTTTCATATCTTACAATATTACTTTATTGCATATTTTTGTATGATAAAATATTCTAGAAAAACAAATTCAACAACTTCTGAAAAGAAATGGAGATCTTCTGGAATATTTTTTTCTCCAAAAAATGGATATCTTATGAAGAAATGGTTTATCTTTAAAATATCGATTTGTTGATTTCTCCAACTCTAGGCCACAATTTTGAAGAATATTAACAAAAGTTATTTGAAGCATATTTGGAAAATCATCATTAAATCTGTTTCAGAATGTTCTTAAACCTATTTAAACTTACTCTTTTAACATTTTAGGTTGATTCAGATTATATTAAGTAATAGATAAGTTTTAATTAGACTTGAATAGATTAACTAAATTGTGAAACCCATAATTTGTGTTTAATAATTAATGTTACTTTTAGTTTTTCAAAATTATTATTATTAATAATATTATTACTATTAAATATTTTTGGATGGAAAAGAATTTCGAAAATAATTATAACAACTTGGATTTTTGATTTCGGACCCAGACCCGAGTCCGAGCCCAGACCCAGGCCCGAGCCCAAATCCATTCTTTTTCTTAAACTCAGATTTGACTTGGTTATTAATAATTAAAAAAAATGTAGTTCAGTTCGGCTGGTCCCGTAGGACCAGCACACGTTGGAATGGGTTCCCACTTCTCCTATTCTTTCTCCCTAGTATTACTCCACTCCACCCACAGCTCCATCATCTCCTCCTTATTTCTCCATTCTTAACTTCCACTTTCCTCACATCAGAGAGAGAAGCTCTCACGTTCTCATCTCTTCAAACAGAAGAGAAGTAACTCTCTCAATCTCTCATCCTCTCTCTCTCTCTCTCTGGATCACACACACCCATTTGTTCCCTCTCCCCGGCCAACTTCGGCCGTCCGCGCCCCTCCCGCGGGACGACAGCTCCACGGCGAGGCCCTCCCCGCCATCCAGATCCGCGACCCCCCTTTGTCCGCGCCACCCTCAGGCGAGCTCGACCAGCGCCGAGCTTCCCTCGCGCGTGGTCCCCGCTGTCCAGATCCGCCCTTCCCGTCGGCTCTCCGGCGGCTGTTTCCCTTGACACTGCCGATAGCGTCGCTGTCCGCCGACAGCACTGCTCTTCGCGGCGTCTTTATTCTGGCCAGCGTGTCCTATTCTGGATTTACGGCATTTTCGTCGTTGACGTCGCTGATTTCAGCCTAATTCAGGAACGTCGCTGCTGGATTTCTTCTATTCTTTTATTATATCATCTGAGAGCTTTAGCCGAGCATCCCGAGGTATAAATTCTCTGCCCGTTGCGTTTATTTTTTGGTTGGAACAATTGCAGGATTTTGTTGGCGCATTTTCCAGTTTTGGGTTTAAAGGAAATGCTGCCCAAATTTTTACAAAACTTTATTTATTTGGATTTCAAAGTGGTTTTCGGAAAATGGATTTAAAACTGATTTTTCGGACGACGACTGTACCGGTCTGTGGGCCCTAGCGAAATGCAAACGCACCGGTCCGACCGGGCGTTGAGGTATTAGCTTGTTGTGACGATGGACCGAGTCTGAGTCTCCAAACTTTTGTTTTAAACTATTTTATTTAATGTTTAAGTTATTTATTATAGGTAATCATTTATTGCATATTTTATTTAGGAACTAAACGTTTCCTCTTATTTTATGTAAAAAGAATTGTAAAGGGCATAAGTCCATAACTCTAGGATGGCCCCTGTATTGCATAGTGTAGGTTTTACTTTCTTTTCTGGGTGGTTGATGTGATTCTTTTGGGTGGTTGAATTGGACGTGTAAACCGTAGTTAGAATGTAATCATTTCTCGTTTATAATTAATTAAGAATTAAATAAATGGATAAAATATTAGTAAGATAACTAGTTCATGATTTGTCACTGTAAGAAACTATATTTTATAGATATATTACAAAAGCACAAAGTTTTCCAAAGATAATTGGTTCTTGTTATTATTTCCCAAATAATCAAATTAACCGGTTTAATCAAACGCACGTAGTTTGCGACGTAAACGTTAGCTGTAGCTTAATAACAACTTAAAACCTGACTAGGACTTACTACTAGAGATTGCAACTAGCACACTTAGCCTGGTTATACAACGGATCTAAGTCGAGTTCTCAACTGTAGGAACTCGAAGATACACCTGACGTTCCTCCTTGGTATCGACTCGTCTTTCCAGTCATCTAATACAAGGCAAGTTTCGGATTATGTATTCCAGTATTTTACTTAGTAAAGTTAAGCTGCATGTTAAACCACACTGCTGACACGGAACTCTATCTTAGGGTTCAACTACTGATTGATACTGTACTGATTGTGGGACTGGGGGAATAGTGTAGGCGTTTATGACCAAAGCTCATATGACATAACTGTATTAGCTTACCCCTCTTACACACGGGGATAAGCCATATCGTATCGCTAGGATACTACTGATCAACCCAAGCCGGTCATAGATGTTTGCATATTCAAAACACACAGAACTGTTTTAAACTGCTAAAAATATTATTTCAAACTGTTTACCCTGCTCTTTCCAATTACTATTTAAATTATGAGATGCATATTTCGTTCTTGCTCCCTCCTGACTGGAGACAACATTTTAGGTAACACTGAGGATGATGAGCTATACTATAATAGCTATTATGACCCGGTCCTCTACCCTGCGACGGTACCGGAGCCGTCTCTGGAGGACGCTGATCCTGGGACTGCTGAACCAGATGCTTAGATTGTCTTTCTTTCTGCATTTCTTCTTTATTTGGAGTTTGTAGTTTTATTTCAGCATTTCCTTTCCAGTTGTACTTCTGAATCTTTTATTAAACAAAGTTTCAATTTCCGAATATAATAGTTGTGACAAATGTACTTGTATTGTTGTGAATACCTGCAATGGAACAGCTTACCTGCCGCCGTCTCATCACGGTGCAGGCTGGGCATGGTCCGGTTCGACCCATTAACTTGGGATCGGGTCGTGACATAAATTTTAATTACATTAAATCTAAAACTTAAATGATGTATTAAATTATAATGGTAAATTAAATTTTAAATACCTAATTAAATGTTGACTATGTGACAGATAAAATTACTCTTCTAAGTTAAGTTTAAATCTTATGAATCTAGAGTTAGATTAGGTTTAAATTAAATTTTAGATTTAAATTTTTAGACATTTTAAATTAAATTTAAAATATTTAGATTCTTAATTGTGAAATAATATTAATGTTAGCATAAAAATTTAACTTGCAAAATTTAAATTTTGACTAAGTTTAATGATTAAAATATTGACAATTCATTATTATCCAATGGCTTACATTTTCTTAAACTTATCCATCTCAAATAAACCAATCTCTCTATAGCAATCAAATCTGAACCAAACAAATCAGAAAGAAAAAAAAATTATTTGAAGTACTTAGGAAAATATAAAATCTTTTTGTTTATGTTCTAAAACTTACTTAAACTTACTCTCTTAAAGTTTGAGGTTGATTCAGATTATATTGAGTAATAGATAATTTTTAGATAATAGATGAAATGAGTTAGATTAGATTAAATTTAAAAATTAAATGATGTATATGTAAAACCCCTATTTTTTTATAATTATTTTTATTATTTTATTTGACTTAAAAATGAATTTATACAAATTGTGGTTATTTTTATTTTTTTATTACCCGGTTTGGCCAATTCAGCCCGCACAGGACCTGAACAAAATTTAAGGCCATGTGAGCACATGGTGTGACAAAGATGGCCATGTAGGAACATTTCATATGTGTACAAATATTTTTAAATAATTTTGAGACTTGTTGAATATTTATTGACTTTTGGTATAAAATTTATGTTTTATTAATAAAATAATTTTACAAGATGGTACAGTTTTCTGGACCCATACATGGGTGAGCGGTAAAGTACACCCATTGGGATAATTTTTATTATTTTATTATTACTAAAGTTATTTTGTGAAAATTTAATAGGCATTTTATTATTGTTAGTATTATTGGATATTAATGAGATATTATTATTGTTGCCTTTGTGGCAATTTAAATTTGTGTGTATATGTAAAAAAAAAAAATATTTTTGGTGCATCATATATATAATTAGATTATATTAAAATTTTATTTTAAATTTTGGAGATTTAATAAACAGGTTTAATCCGTTAAGATATTATTAATTTGATTTGATTTATTGTGAATTAAATTTATAAATACATGTAGATATGTTTAAATATATATATATTTAAATTTGGTTAGATAATATTTAAATTGTTAATTGGATTTTAAATAGATTTTTGGTATATTTTTAGATATATACATATAAAGATATAAATAGTTAAGTTTAAAAGATTTTGAAAAGATTAAGTATTGATTAGAGAAAAGAAAAAAAAGAAAAAGAAAAAGAAAAAGAAAATGGTGGTCGGCCCCACCCGACCACCAATACCAACTTCAGCAAAAGCCTGTGCTTAAGCTATGCCTTGGATACAAACGTTTAATATATATAAGTATATATATAAAAGTTGGGTATAAAATTTAGATAAGAAAGAAGAAGAAAAAAAAAAAGATAATAACCTAATGGGTGGTCGGCCCCACCCGACCACCCGCGTGCATGCAAAGAGCAGCACAACTTTATGTGCGCCCCCACAACTCTATTAAGGAGCAGCTTCTCCTAATGGAGGCCGACCCCCTCCTTACTAATAAATAGCAGTAGCAAGTTCTATTGGCCGAATACCTCTCTCCCATATATAGGTATATATATATATTTTATATATATTGAAAAACCCTAAAATTCAAATTTTTTCTCCATCACCTTCCTCCTCTCTCCTCCATCCTCCTCCCGTTCCTCGGCGTGCGTGCCAGTCTTGCCGGGACGACAACATCTCCGCCTCCCGGTCGTCATGATGACAACAACAACATCGGATTCCCACTTTAAGGTAACTCACTTCCCCGATTAATTTCTCTATCAATTCTATTCCGATTTTCGATCCGTAAATTCGTGTAGATAGCCCACGTGACCCTCTTTCATCCCTTCAAATAGTTTTATTTATTTCAGCAATAAATTTCAGTTTTAATTAAATTAAATATCTCAAAAAAAAATCAGTTTTCAAAAATACTAAAAATCCGGTACGAGGTACGTCCCGACAAACCGGGCGACCCCGTCGCAAACTGAAAGTACTAAAAGGTCCGTATCGAATTTGTGGACGTGCGAGAATTGACGGAATTCAAATTGGTTGCGTGTGCGCGACGAATTTGGTCCGTATCCGTCGCATTTTTGCGTATCGGACATTTTCGGTATTTTCAAATTACTTTGTGCACACTCATCAAATCGCGACGAAACTTGCGCCATTGGACTCGAAATATTTTTCTGGTCTTGTATGCCAAGTTTAGTCCGATTCTGAGACCGTTGGTCGGGACGCTATTTTGGCGGGCCCACAATCCCACTCAACGGACAATTTTATGCACAGCCCACCGGAATCCAAAATTGGACATACCGTTGGGTTCGTCTCGTCAAAACAAATTCGTAGACATATAGTTTGACGACTTTAGAGACCGTAGGTTCTGGCGCGCATTTCGGTACAAAGCGGGTCCAACGGCGGACATCGTTTTAACCCGAAATTACGATTTTGCCTCTGTTCCAGAATTTAACTTTTGGACAGGCGTTTCTTAGGTATATCTTATATTCCAAACTCGTTCGTGATGTTTGTTGCAGCATCCGGAGTCATCTGCGGGATTTGGCTTTTCTTGCTTTGTTTATTTGCCGGTTCGAGCTACTGGATTATTCCCTTTGCACATAACCTCAGGCAAGACACCTTGCCTCTACTGTTTAAATTTTCTGCTCAATGTCATGCATGTTTTAGTTGTTTCTTTTTAAATTATATGTAAATACAAATTACTATATTTTATACAATTGGCTTAGAGTTAAGGGACTACCGTCAAATTTAGTGTGTCTCATTGACTTGACACGATTATTCACGAGTTGTGTGTGAGAGTTGTGAGTATCATATAGAGGTCACTTGCGTGTAGGCTGATCCCCGTGCGCATGCGTTAAGATATAACTGCTAATAGATTGTGTAGAAGACTTTGGCAGTTATTAAGGATTAAACAGTGTCGTGGAGTCGACACATGTAGAGTATCATGGGGAGGGGGGAAGACAGTTATTAGCGTAGGGGCTACCTGTTCAGTACACATATAGATTTGGGGCCGATAGTGACTCGGATGAGCGCTACTTACTGCCCCGGGGCCGATAGTTCTCATATGAGAACTACTTTCTGCCCATAGTTGATAGTGCCTCTTATGAGCGCTACCTACTACTACTCTCTCTCCATCTATGCTGAACACTATAAGCTCCTGCGTAGAACGTTGTCTTCTCAAGGCGTGTATCACATAGAATGGTTAGGACCCTTTACACATGTATATTTTTATTGAACTCTTACTATTCAGTCTTTGGCATGATATTATGTGTCTTGTTACGTCCCTCTGAGGACCTGATTTTTCCCCAGGTGTGTGTTCATGTTTTCTGCAGGTGCTCTAGCTAAGGTCATTCCTTCCTTCGCGATGACTGCTTTTGGACTTGTCATTGTTTCGCTCGACCAATCACTTTTTTTTAGTATATTTTTTCTATTTAAATTAGTTGGTAGTGGACTTTGTCTCCGCCCAACGATTGTATCATAAATATTCAATTTGATTTCTATATAATTATTTCTTTCATTGTGGATGAGATTTAGTTGTCTTGGATTACTACATTTTACAGCTTATGTATACATACGAGGTCCATGTATTTCGTATATATACAGCTGACATGTCTACGTACTTAGTCCTACGTATTTTGGGACTGGGACGTTACATGTTTTTGTGGTGGCCCATGCAGGTCGAGTTTGTCACTTCGGTTACGTAATTGTACCGATGTGAGCCTGCAACATAGGATTAGAATCTAGGAATCTCATCCATACAGCTTGACCCCTTCCGTTGGCTTCACCTTTCGAACTCTCGATCGACCTCCTTGAATTGCATCTTGTTTGATTCCTTTCTACCATCGATTCTTATTTTCGTGCTTAGTGTCAACTAGGAAGATGACTACATTAGTATATGCTCATAGGTCAAACATATGGCTAGAATGGTTATATTGGCAATTGGAATACATTCAAGACTCTAATTGAGTTAAAAGTTTTTTAAGAGTGTGATTTAATGATTAGTAATTTGTAAAGTAGGATATTACCACAGAAAGTTTTAAACTTGAGATTTCTAAATAGTAAACACCAGAGGATTTATAGAATTTTATACTTGGTTTAAGAAATTGATTGATTTTCAAAATTTGATATTTATAATTTATTGGGTTATAGTTGTACATCCTTGCACAAGTATAAAAATTGATTTGCTTTTTGAGTTGTGATATTTATTCGTTTTAAGTGATAGATATACATTTTTGAAATATAAAATTATTTGATCTTCGAGTTTTGATGTTTATGATTTATTGGATTATAGTTATACACATTTGAACAGTTATAAATTTAGATTGAAAATGATCTTAGATTTTAAATGTGGCAGTATAAATTATTTGAATTTAAATCATACAACTTGCAATTTTGTGTCTAGTAAATTTTGAATTTTAAGTGAAAGTAATGATGCTGATTTTTGGTTTAAATATTTGAAAGTAATGAAAACGATTTTTGAGAAATTTTTATTTTAAATGGTGTCCTATGATCGAGGATTTACAAATCTATTTAGATTTTTGGTAAAAAAAAAAGAATTTTGATTGATAAGATTATTTGAAAATTTAGTTTAATGTGAGATTGCTAATATTAAAACTTTTGAAAGAATTTTAAAGGATGTGATGGAAAATTATTTTGATTGATTAAAGGAAGTTGCCATTTAGAAGTTGTGATTTTGTTAGAATAACTTAGCATGAATAGAAGTTAAAATTGATGAGAGCATTGAACTTAAATTTTTGAAATTGCTTTTAATATGCGAAGAGTTTTATTATGAGTTATTTGAAAATTTTAGCGTGTTAAATTTTTTGATTAATTGTAAAATTTTATGGATTCGTAAATTAGGAACTCTTGAGTTAAATATTTGAATTTAAACGTTAATTTTGGAAAAGGTTAGTAGTAACGTGATAAAATTTTGCTTGAGATTTATGAGAGTGATTTAAATTTTTATGATGAATTTGAGCGGCTTAGAGTGAATACAAATTTTGTTGGTTTATTTTTGAAATTTTATTTTTGAAACTTTTTGGAGGAAACTTGAGTTAAATTTTAATGGTAGGCCATCAAGATAGCTCTAATTAGATAGATGTACTCCATACTAATTGCCATGTCACTCATGACCATGATAGTAGTATATACACAAGTGTTGCTAGTCATCTACCAAACTATATTGTATCTCAATCTATACTTACTCGGTTTCCCTCGAATCTCGATCTTTTATGGTAACCTTCTAACCCAGTTGAAAATTTCAATAATGATTTAATTGTTCATTGACCGTATTCATCTAGAAGACTACCTTCTCTCCGAAATTGTGTTCCTAAACTATTTTGTTGGATTTTTTAATTAATTTTATTGCATGCTTTAACTTGATCTTCTTTATTTTTGCGCATAAATTATCACCTCGTGAACTCCCACTTTCTATTTTTGATCTTCTGGCGCCCCTTACCATGACATGGATATTTGGAGCACAACACTAGACTTTTTCTCCCAACAAATTTCGTATATAAGACCTAGACAAGCCCACTTTCCTGTAGACATATCATGTCCCACCAAAACCCATCTCCTTGTACTATATTTCTTGATATGACCTTATGGTCAAAATGGCTAAACTATAATCTTTACCATGATACCGATGTATTTTCGACCACGGATAGGGATTCAACCTCGACTCAATTCCTTCGACCCGATATGTGTTTGTGTTCTACTAAATTTCTTAAATGCTTAAACTTGTACTTTATCTTGATTGCTTGACCCATTGTCCTATGATACTATTAGTTTAACCCTTGTAAGTTGGGTAGAGTACCTCACCACCTAACAAACATTTTTTCTTGTGAACCACATTGGTAAGTTCACTTAGACTATAAATTCAGAGGACCCTACCTTATCTAGTCTACCAAGCCATAAATGAAGAAACGTTAGGACAACTGTATAGGCCCAAACTTTGGGTGGAACTTAGATTTTAGAAGATCCTGGACTATTTTATTTCCTTCGTCATTACCTCCCTTACTCATATTTTGACAATCTCATGCGGCTAAGGTAGCTTCAGTTTGCAAGCTTATTTCATTATCAAGCTTGATCATGACATATTTTTATTGGGTGCACCCACTAACATATTGTCTAATCAGAACCGGTGCATGATGGTCTGATCAACCTATTGCACTTTGGTTCGCTTATCATATCTTATTCTATGCGGATGGAGACATAGTTAAACCTGCCTTAGGGTCTCTTCCGCGACCACCTTGACAATTCTCTTTTGAATTATTTTTGCCGCCTATGGACCCCGTAATTCTTACTCAATATATAACACCCTTTGAAACCTTTGTTATTCTTGTCTTTTACTTATTTTGCAAAGACAAGGCACTGTACTTGCTAAGATAGATGCAAGATATCGCCTTTCATTTTCCTACCAGTTATTTCAACACGAATTTAAATAGCCACCGACCAACTCATGTGGCTATATCCTCGACTTTAACTACTCCTCATTCCTCAACCCTAGAAGTGTTATCGTGTCCTCCCAATTATTCTATATCACTCGGGAATGATTCTAATCGTTCAATTAGTCAAACCCTCGACCAAGATGATTAGTATCCAGTTTTCTCTCAAGGAACCATATCTCCCAAAGTCTAATTTATTTTCTTTGGTCTACTAAATTCCTTACTGTTCTTCTAAATTGGATATTCAGAAGTTTGTTACCTTCACTAGAGATCCTTATTCAATTCCATAACCATGATATATTTTTGTATATATCGACTCCACAATTTTCTTTTGCACGGTGATGTTGAACGACGTTTTATCGCCTCCACCAAATTTTAATTGCATTTTGGTATTGACGGATTCTTCCTATCCCTCATCCCTATCTACCCTATTAATCCTAAATTTCGAGGACGAAATTCTTGTAAGTTGGGTAGGATGTAAAACCCCTATTTTTTATAATTATTTTTATTATTTTATTTGACTTAAAAATAAATTTATACAAATTGTGGTTTATTTTTATTTTTTATTACCCGGTTTGGCCAATTCAGCCCGAACAGGACCTGAACAAAATTTAAGGCCATGTGAGCACATGGTGTGACAAAGATGGCCATGTAGGAACATTTCATATGTGTACAAATATTTTTAAATAATTTTGAGACTTGTTGAATATTTATTGACTTTTGGTATAAAATTTATGTTTTATTAATAAAATAATTTTACAAGATGGTACAGTTTTCTGGACCCATACATGGGTGAGCGGTAAAGTACACCCATTGGGATGATTTTTATTATTTTATTATTACTAAAGTTATTTTGTGAAAATTTAATAGGCATTTTATTATTGTTAGTATTATTGGATATTAATGAGATATTATTATTGTTGCCTTTGTGGCAATTTAAATTTGTGTGTATATGTAAAAAAAAAAAAAAATTTTGGTGCATCATATATATAATTAGATTATATTAAACTTTTATTTTAAATTTTGGAGATTTAATAAACAGGTTTAATCCGTTAAGATATTATTAATTTGATTTGATTTATTGTGAATTAAATTTATAAATACATGTAGATATGTTTAAATATATATATATTTAAATTTGGTTAGATAATATTTAAATTGTTAATTGGATTTTAAATAGATTTTTGGTATATTTTTAGATATATACATATAAAGATATAAATAGTTAAGTTTAAAAGATTTTGAAAAGATTAAGTATTGATTAGAGAAAAAAAAAAAAAGAAAAAAAAAAGAAAAAGAAAATGGTGGTCGGCCCCACCCGACCACCAATACCAACTTCAGCAAAAGCCTGTGCTTAAGCTATGCCTTGGATACAAACGTTTAATATATATAAGTATATATATAAAAGTTGGGTATAAAATTTAGATAAGAAAGAAGAAAAAGAAAAAAAAAGATAATAACCTAATGGGTGGTCGGCCCCACCCGACCACCCGCGTGCATGCAAAGAGCAGCACAACTTTATGTGCGCCCCCACAACTCTATTAAGGAGCAGCTTCTCCTAATGGAGGCCGACCCCCTCCTTACTAATAAATAGCAGTAGCAAGTTCTATTGGCCGAATACCTCTCTCCCATATATAGGTATATATATATATTTTATATATATTGAAAAACCCTAAAATTCAAATTTTTTCTCCATCACCTTCCTCCTCTCTCCTCCATCCTCCTCCCGTTCCTCGGCGTGCGTGCCAGTCTTGCCGGGGCGACAACATCTCCGCCTCCCGGTCGTCATGACGACAACAACAACATCGGATTCCCACTTTAAGGTAACTCACTTCCCCGATTAATTTCTCTATCAATTCTATTCCGATTTTCGATCCGTAAATTCGTGTAGATAGCTCACGTGACCCTCTTTCATTCCTTCAAATAGTTTTATTTATTTCAGCAATAAATTTCAGTTTTAATTAAATTAAATATCTCAAAAAAAAATCAGTTTTCAAAAATACTAAAAATCCGGTACGAGGTACGTCCCGACAAACCGGGCGACCCCGTCGCAAACTGAAAGTACCAAAAGGTCCGTATCGAATTTGTGGACGTGCGAGAATTGACGGAATTCAAATTGGTTGCGTGTGCGCGACGAATTTGGTCCGTATCCGTCGCATTTTTGCGTATCGGACATTTTCGGTATTTTCAAATTACTTTGTGCACACTCATCAAATCGCGACGAAACTTGCGCCATTGGACTCGAAATATTTTTCTGGTCTTGTATGCCAAGTTTAGTCCGATTCTGAGACCGTTGGTCGGGACGCTATTTTGGCGGGCCCACAATCCCACTCAACGGACAATTTTATGCACAGCCCACCGGAATCCAAAATTGGACATACCGTTGGGTTCGTCTCGTCAAAACAAATTCGTAGACATATAGTTTGACGACTTTAGAGACCGTAGGTTCTGGCGCGCATTTCGGTACAAAGCGGATCCAACGGCGGACATCGTTTTAATCCGAAATTACGATTTTGCCCCTGTTCCAGAATTTAACTTTTGGACAGGCGTTTCCTAGGTATATCTTATATTCCAAACTCGTTCGTGATGTTTGTTGCAGCATCCGGAGTCATCTGCGGGATTTGGCTTTTCTTGCTTTGTTTATTTGCCGGTTCGAGCTACTGGATTATTCCCTTTGCACATAACCTCAGGCAAGACACCTTGCCTCTACTGTTTAAATTTTCTGCTCAATGTCATGCATGTTTTAGTTGTTTCTTTTTAAATTATATGTAAATACAAATTACTATATTTTATACAATTGGCTTAGAGTTAAGGGACTACCGTCAAATTTAGTGTGTCTCATTGACTTGACACGATTATTCACGAGTTGTGTGTGAGAGTTGTGAGTATCATATAGAGGTCACTTGCGTGTAGGCTGATCCCCCGTGCGCATGCGTTAAGATATAACTGCTAATAGATTGTGTAGAAGACTTTGGCAGTTATTAAGGATTAAACAGTGTCGTGGAGTCGACACATGTAGAGTATCATGGGGAGGGGGGAAGACAGTTATTAGCGTAGGGGCTACCTGTTCAGTACACATATAGATTTGGGCCGATAGTGACTCGGATGAGCGCTACTTACTGTCCGGGGGCCGATAGTTCTCATATGAGAACTACTTTCTGCCCATAGTTGATAGTGCCTCTTATGAGCGCTACCTACTACTACTCTCTCTCCATCTATGCTGAACACTATAAGCTCCTGCGTAGAACGTTGTCTTCTCAAGGCGTGTATCACATAGAATGGTTAGGACCCTTTACACATGTATATTTTTATTGAGCTCTTACTATTCAGTCTTTGGCATGATATTATGTGTCTTGTTACGTCCCTCTGAGGACCTGGTTTTTCCCCAGGTGTGTGTTCATGTTTTCTGCAGGTGCTCTAGCTAAGGTCATTCCTTCCTTCGCGATGACTGCTTTTGGACTTGTCATTGTTTCGCTCGACCAATCACTTTTTTTTAGTATATTTTTTTCTATTTAAATTAGTTGGTAGTGGACTTTGTCTCCGCCCAACGATTGTATCATAAATATTCAATTTGATTTCTATATAATTATTTCTTTCATTGTGGATGAGATTTAGTTGTCTTGGATTACTACATTTTACAGCTTATGTATACATACGAGGTCCATGTATTTCGTATATATACAGCTGGCATGTCTACGTACTTAGTCCTACGTATTTTGGGACTGGGACGTTACAGGATAAAATTATAATACTAATTAAATTTTAAATAGCTAATTAAATGTTGACTATGCGTTAGATGAAATACTTCCTTAATTTAACTTAAACTTTTCTTCAACGTGCGATAGCTTAGGTTTAAATTAAATTAATTTTAGATTAGAAATTTTAAATTTTAAGATTTTTAGAAATAAATTTTTTGCATTTATGATGCACTATCTTTCAGAAAAATTAAATTAGCTTAACATATTCCTATCTTTTAGGATGCACATATTTTTTCTCTTTTTTAATTTAACCAAACCAAAAAAAACTTTCAACCATGAGATTCTGGTACCTTCTTTCGCAAACTTAGTATATATATAGGAGGTATCCATATCCTCCCACCTTTGCATCTCCCATGCATCCCCTCTTTCATATCTATTGGATCTCGTTTAACTTATCTAATCTTAATCGTTGATTTTTCAACGATTAAGATCAGATGACTTTAAAAAGATCCAACATGTGTTAATATGGAGATACAAACTTGAGGGGATGCGGATCCCTACTCATATATATATATATATATATATATATATATATATGTATATATATATATATATATATATATATATATATATATATATATATATGGGGGAAGATTTATGAAATGCCCAAAAACTAAAAAAGTTTTATGTAAAATCCACCGCTAAAAAAACTTTCATCGCGTGCCCAGAATTAGAGAAACTTATCCAAAGCGGGTTCCAAATGACCCTTTTGCCCTTCCTTTTAATTTATTGGAAACATCCACAAAACTGCTCTTAAAAAACGTTTCAATACTCCATCTTCTTCCATACGCTGCTCACTTTCGAATCTAGGTTTTCTCCTCAAAAATCTTCAAAAACTCGTCGGAAAATTTCGGAAAGACCGGGACGAAAGGCAAAAGTGCTAAAACGGAGGTCCAAACATCATTTTTTTGCGATTCTAAAATTTCGAAAGGCCATCTAACGGTGAAGCGGTTACTTTCAGTCTCCTCGACGATACGCTCATTTTGCGACAAACGGGACCTCGTTTCGACCTCCCAGTCAAAAGTTATGGCCCTCCAAAGTTTCAGCTAACCATAAAATGCAGGAGAATGGCATTCTCCGTCTTAATTTACACGGAAAATGACCATTCTCCGTCTTAATTAGGACAGAGAATGACATTCTCCGTCTTAATTTACACGGAGAATGGTCATTCCAGTGTTAAAACGCAGGAGAATGACCATTCTCCGTGTTAGAAACACGGAGAATGTCATTCTCCGTGTTAAATGAAACGGAGAATGTCATTCTCCGTGTTAAATAAAACGGAGAATGGCATTCTCCGTCCTAATTAAGACGGAGAATGGCCATTCTCCGTGCTAAATTAAACGGAGAATGTCATTCTCCGTGTTAAATAAAACGGAGAATGGCATTCTCCGTGCTAAATTAAACGGAGAATGACCATTCTCCGTCTTAATTAGGACGGAGAATGCCATTCTCCGTGTAATTTATCACGGAGAATGGTCATTCCAGTGTTAAAACGCAGGAGAATGACCATTCTCCGTGTTAGAAACACGGAGAATGCCATTCTCCGTGTTAAATAAAACGGAGAATGTCATTCTCCGTGTTAAATAAAACGGAGAATGGCATTCTCCGTCCTAATTAAGACGGAGAATGGCATTCTCCGTCTTATTAAGACGGAGAATTGTCATTTCCAGTGTTAAAACGTGTAATTTAGTTTTTTCAGGAATAAAGAGTTTCGTTCTTCTTTCAAAGCGATGATAATTCTTATGGAAAAGAAGAAGAAAGATCTTCTCTCCACAATT